>VXAA01004389.1:613725-660731 GCA_013399115.1 Anseranas semipalmata
TCCGGCGGCCCGGGGGTTGCCATGGTGCCGGGGCCTGCGCCGCGCCCCGCCAGCCGTCTCGCCGGCCCGCCTGCGGGCCCTGAGGCCGCCGCGGGCTGAGCCCCGTGAAATCCAGGCGTGGACAACGCTACGCTTACCTCACGCAACGCCCGGGGCCGTGCCGAGGATGTGCGTGCGGCCTGGGGGTTGTGTCTCTGCGTGGGCCGCCGCGGTGTGCTCGGGGCGCAGCAGGCCGCGCTGGGCTCCGGGGGGCGGCGGGCCTCTGGCGTCTGCATCCTGCGTCCTGCATCCGAGCTGCTTAAGGAGCTGCGTGTTGGAGTGTCTGTTCTCACTGAGGAACTGAGTGCCTCAGTATCTGTTCTACAACACCCGGGGCACTGAACATGCTGTGAATAATTATCATAATACTTCCAAAACATGAGTGGCGAGACATAAAAGGAAGTATGTGATAATTAATTAATACGTTGGCACTTGGTGGTTGCATCTGTTTTTTGAAACCGCATGTTTTGCGTATGGAGCATGCAGCCTGTTATGTGAATCATGCTTGACTGTTAACAGGCAGCTGCTCCTTACCCCCGCTGGCAAGCATCATCCTGAACACTTGGAGCTAGAGCTGCTTTGAGTGTACCCAGTCTGGAAACACTATGGAAAAGTACAATACCGTTTAAAGGTAGTAACGGTGTTATTAATGGCAGTGAGGGGACACTCCATGGCCAAAGAAAATTTGTGTTTGCATGGGGGTGTGGGGCTTGCTATACAGCTCATGATGTTTCTGTATTTTCTTTGTATTTCTGAACACAGAAGTATGTAGGGATAAATATGTAGGGATCTGCAGATTTTTGACAGGGGTTAAATGGTATTTAAATAGCTAGAATGTTACTTGCAAGGAAATAGAAATCAATACCCTTTCAAGTCAGAATCCTGATTGATTTCACTTAAAAACTGGGAAATTCTGGAACGTATGTGATTTTGTCCACGTTCCTTCTCCTAATGTGAATAAAGAAAAACACTCTGAAAGACACAGATTATCAAGTGCCGTTGCGTTTGTTTTGTAAATATTCCCAGGATATGTGTAAAAATTTTCAGTGATTAATTTTTAGTCTGCAGAAATGGTAAGCAAGTTTGGATTTTTTAAATAAGAAGCTAAATCCAATGTCTTCCTTTTTTTAGGAAGACTAAATAGTCCTGAGTTAATAAGTCTGGTGAAAACATAATTCAAATTCTGGATACTTACTTAGATATTTGAATATGCATGAAGGAGCCAAGTTGTGACCACATTTTTTTTAAATGTTGCCAGACATTTCAGTTGCCATACTTGTACTCACTGAATCCAGTCTTTCAATTTTTAGTCAACAGTTTGCCTATGTGTTCCTTACTCCTACCTCATCACTGAAGCAGAAAAGCTTTCACACTTCCCTCTTTCCCTACAGGTCCTGTTATGTAAAGTACCTGGTTTAGTCAGACATTTCTCCCCTTCTACCTGATACATGTGTTTTCTAGAGGCACACTCATTGGTTAGCTTCAGGTCCAAATGCCGAATGGCTATTATCTGATTAATGACTAATGATAATACCAGATCTCTCAGGCATGCATCCAGGAATAAAAACCCATGCTTCTTACCATTTTGTAGCTGTGAGATGCTTTCATATGTGCCTTAAAAGCTGTATGCACGTTAGCCCTCGTTATTTTCCTTTTACTTTTTTCAAGTTGAGTTCCAACTCCTAGAAGCCTGTATACATGTAAGAACTTTGTTTCTTGGACATATTAATCAGAAAAAAATGTGAGAAAAATACAGTCAATACACATTTAACACAGGATTTTCCTAAACACAGACTTTTTTCTCCTGAAATCACTACAAAGTTACATATATTTGAAAAGAAATGCAGCTAAATATACGAAGTCTGTGAGACTTGGATTTGATTGGAAACCTTAAACTAGGAATTGCTTAAACTAGGAATTTTACACTTCTCCCTGTTTACTTTGTCTTTCTTGTAAGCAGTAGTGGAATCACTCTCAATTTGTAGAACGGATCTCCTCTTTGTAGTGTCTTTAACCATAGTAGGCAAAGCTCTAGGTGGGCTGTAAGTTCACCGTCTAGAGAATTAGTTCATTGCTGGGAGAGTCATAATTGTAAGCAAAAGAATTTATGTTGGCTTCTTGGCTATAAGCCTTCACCTGGTGACATTCCCTACTTCAAAATAGTATTTTTAGTCTTATCAGCAGAAATTTCAATGCAACATGCAAGTCATGCTCCCGAGGTTATACTAAAAAGAGGACCCCTAAACAAAATGTCATTTGTAATTAGATGGAGATATAATCCAAGTGTATTACAAGTAAGAGCAAACATTTTTCCAGTTACCATATCTTTGTAAGTTCACTAAGAATGTGTGCTTCAACAGACTTAAAGATGGTTAGTTATTTTATATTCTTCATCCTACAGAAAGCTCAAGAAGAAGCACAAGATGCATTGCCACATCATTTGAATGGCTGGAGGAGACAGGAAGTGATAATGAGTTAAGGTGTAAGAAACTGCTAGAGAAACTATGCATTCTCTAGCTCAGTTATTCCTGTTGAGATGATCCATCTCTCTGCTCTCACTTGCAAGTTAATGCCTGTTTTGCAGGCCTACATAACTGCTTAAGTGTCTCATAGACTCATCCTGCTCTGCTGACCAGAGTGAATCTCACTTACTGAATATAAATATCATTATTTTTTGTATGTATCTTCATATATTTTCACATATGATTTTGCATATAAGTGTAGTTTTACATTTATCTATTTCAACATATAAGCATAATTCAGTTCAAACATATTCAGTTATATAATGGTATTATTATGTAGTGTATATGCTTGTATAAATCATATATGCAATACGGAAATAGTCTAGAATAGAAGACAAGACAGTGAATTTAGCTATCCAAAAAAAAACAAAACAAAACAAAAAAACAAAAAAACAAACAAAAAACCAAACAAAACAAAACAAAAAACAAACAAACAACAACAACAACAACAAAAACTGTTGACTAAAAACACAAACAGGAGACTTGCATACATGATGGTCCCCTTACAGGCTTGTTATAAAACCTATGTTTGATGACACAGTTGCTATATTCCCTTTGAGTAATGCGAAACAGTTCATACACAGCAGTTGTTAGTTTAGCAACAGTAGCCAAACAGTAACATAAAATATCATCATAAAAAATCATTGAGGAGAAGATAATATAACTAACTTTAAATAGTAGACTGAATAAAGTTATGGAATTGACACAAGAGATCCAGAAATGACAGGTGAAAATTGGACAATCAATCGGTTTTCTGCTTATTGTTTGCCATATTTATACTATTTGATGCAGTTTGTCTGCCCTGGAGACCACCAGAGAAGAAAAGCTATTATCTTCCCCTTGCTTTTGAATCCAGCAATAGTTTTACTTCATCTTAGCCAAAAGAAAGTTTGGGGTTTTGGTCTACACATCTTAACCCTGTATATACAGGATATTAAAGACTACTATCTCCTCTCTCCCTGAGTTCCTGCATGAATCTCTGGTGAAATAGTTTAGTATTTGCTGACAGTACTGCAAATACATTTATTCCTAACCTTTCCAAAGTCTGTGTAAATATTTGAAATGTAACTATAAGGCCAGGTTTTGCTTTGCCTATATGTAAGTGAGGTGTCTGGAGGAAGAGGAAAGGAAAAGGAAATAAGTTATTTTTTACTTCTTGATGTCAAACAAGATTACAGCCAGGGAAACCCAACAACTGTTGACTATATTTGTTCGGGTCCTTGAAATAGCACTAGAAACAGACAAAGACATATAGCTCTAGTTCTTTGGCACTTGTTCCTGAATCCTAATGAGACTGGACATTGGAAACTGATATAGTAACTTGGATGCCAGCCTTTGGTAGTGAGGAAGGGCAACATTTGTGGAAATGAATCTTCTCATGGAGTGGAACTGCCTTTTCCTTGGATGCTATTTAGTAAACATGATCTAGCACTCAATTTAGCAATTGCTAAACAAGTGGTTGGCTCTGAAAACTGAAAGAAGGAGTGTATCAGTGTTGACAAATACTCTCAGCAAGATCAGCAGGTGAATAATGGTTTGGAGGTTTGACCCAAAGAGAGCCAGACTGGGTTTATTTATTAACACAGTGTATAAATATCCTTTTGGCTGTAGGCCTTCTCTTTTTCGGTATCATTTGTAGATGCCAGTAGGTTTTTATAGTTTTCTTTGTTTATTTCACATTTAAGTACTCTATCTTCTCTTCTTTTATTTAAAAAGACCCTGGGTATACATCATTATTTCTGTCTCTATGACTAAAGAGAATTAAAAATTTTGTGACTTCACCCAAGAGAAGACACCTTTCTTCTGTAACTTTATTTCTCATTTCAGGAATTGTTCATAGGAAATGGAACAATTTCACGGAACAAGTACAAGAAGTTATCTCCTGATAATCTCAATTACTTCTCTAAATTCAAATCAGAAAATTATAGAAATGGAATAATTTTGGTTGAAAGGAACCTGTGGAGGTTATCTAACACCATTCCTGCTCAAAGAAGAGCTCACCTACATAAGGTTGCTCCAGGTATTCTTCAATCAAGTTCTGAGTATCTCAAAGTATAGCAAAACCACAAATTTTCTTGGCAACTTGTTCCAATGTTCCAATGTTTGGTTGCTTTCACCAACCTCCCACCCCCAAAAAAAAACACCCAAACAAATAAAAAAATTGTATCTAATCAGAATTTTCCTGTTTCATCTTTATCTTTGTTACCTCTTATTCTGTACCCCCTCAAGAAGAGTTTGGCTCTGGTTTCTCTTTATATTCCCGTGAGGTAGCTGAAGACAACATTAAGATTCTCTGTTCCAGCTTCTCCACCCACCCCCATCTTGCCACCTCAGGGCTGAACAAATTTCTTCCAGCTTTTTGTTATTGTCATGTGCTTTAATCAGCTTATTGTCTTGGTCATCCTCTGACGGACTTATTCCAGTACGTTAACATCTTTTTTATACTGGGGAACCCCAAACTGGAAGCTGCAGCCTCACAAATGATGACTAGAAGGGATCAATCACTCATCATTGATTATTCCTTTGAGGACTGAAATTGCCTTCAAGCATATGGTTGCAATGAAGGGTTAAACACTGGAGAGCTCATATTAGCATGGGTGAAAACACAGTCTCTGTTCCAAAGCAAGGGACTGTGCAGGATAGCTGAGAATCACAATCAGGAGAACTTAGCCCAGTGCTTTGCTGATTGTGCAAGAGTCTGAATAGGTTGCAGTTTGCTTTTTGACAACAGTATGGGCTGTGCAGTGCTGACAAAGGTGAAATCTTTTGTTAGTAAGCAGTTGAGAGTTGGATGCATTAGGGACTGATGCTAACAAAGAGGAAACTTTAGCAACATCATTTTTCTGACAGTACTCACAGTTAAAGCAATAAGCAACTGACTACTAAAAGTGATACCAATGTGATCTTCCACTTATATGAAAACAAATGATTATTGAACTTGCTCAACTGCATAAAGATAATTCTATATTGTAATACTGTAGGTGAAATTCTAGGATTTTAGAAAAAAAATGAAATTTGTCAATGCTATATGGAAGAATTCCAGATAGTGAAATTCAGCCTTTTGTAGAAAAAACAGCCATTGAAAAAAAAAAAAAAAAGAAAGAAAAAAAAGAAAAAATTGCATCTACCCATGCATTTTTGCCCTAATTCAGAGAAGGTGTCTGTGTGCAAGTTATAGTTTGAAAAGTGAGTGTAAGTTGGTGTAACCGAACATATACTCGAACATATATAACGTATGTTATATAAGCTATATAACATATATTTGGTGAATGAACAACTGGAGCAGTTGGGTAATACCAGGAGTAGAACAAACAAAGTGTTGAAAAGTTTTAAGATAAGCCAAAATAAAGCATTTTAACATTATATCTTTTTTTTTTTTTTTTTTTTTTTTTTTTTTTTTTTTTTTTTTCCCCTTTTTTCTTCTCCCAGTAGCCTGTTTNTTTTTTTTTTCTGCTGCCCCTTGTATTTCTATCCTGATTGGTGTCTCAAGGTAGCATGCAGTTGTGTGCAGTCTTCCAGGTTTTATCTGGAGAATAGTCATGGGTCTACTAGCAGACTAAAAGTCATACTTTTAATAGAAAACAGCTCTATCTGAAAAACCTACAAAGGTGCTACTGAAGCCTTCAGAGTTTCTACAAACAGCAGAGAAAGCTGCCTCTGGAGCTGCTGCTTCTTAGATGTGCAATTTTCCACTCATTCACTATGTACTTTGGCATGTGGTAGGGTTTCCTTGCCTAATTTCCTGGGATGCCTTTTTGTTTTTCATGGTGGCAAGATTTTACAACCAGTAGGGGCATTGACTGCTGGCTTCCAATTCTTGTTCATTTTAGAACAGTCTTATCACTTTTAGTGCTTTGAGTACAGTCAGAAACCAATCACTTTCAAACCAAATGGAATTTATTGTTGGAACATTCAAAACCACTGATGAAAAATGTATGCTAATGTTCTGTTCACTAACATAATAAAATCTGGGCCACTGGTTCCACACTGAGACATGCCATTTCAGACCAGTATGGTCCTGGATTTATGCAGATTGTTCTCTGCTATGCTATTTGTCCTGAGTGCATCAGAGGATAAACCAAAGATGTTCGATATAATAAAATCTTCAAACCAAATATCTTCAATATAGCAAAACTCATCAAGGTATGCATAGTTGTGCTGATTTAAAGACTGTAATACTTTGTGGAATACTTTGTATATTCTGATGTGTTTGATAAATCGAGTCTCTGTCTATAAACCAAAGGGCAAAGATCTTTTCTTTCTTGGGTATTGAATTTTTCATTGGTCATATTTAACAAACAAGCGTTAACAATAACAGCTACAGTGCCACAAGGAGACACTGTTGTCCAAACCATCATTTCCTAGGTCTTCATTTTCCCATCCATAGTCTAATATATTTCTACATTTGTAAAGAGCTCTGAGAATCTCAGATGAAGGATGCTGTATCAGTGAAACATATTATAAATATATGGCTGATTTTTATTTTTTCTGACAACCATGTGACAAGATGCATGATAGACAGGCATGAGGAATCAATTATGATTGTCACTACTTGGCTTCGGAGAAATTTACAAAAAAAAAAAAGTTAGAATACTTTGCTGAAAGGTGAATTTCCTCCCCAAAATGAAACATATCCTGCTGTTGCAGACTGTTCGTGTCAAATACATGTTTTTCAGACACCCACGTGACTAGGGTAGGTGCTCAGTTTTTATTAACAACTTTTCCCTTAGTTTGAAGCAACAACTTTCTTTTTTCTTTCTTTTTTTTTTTTAATTTATGCTCTTTCTTTCTACATTTTTCCACATTTTTCCACATTTTTGACTTTCTCTTATCCATTTGCTATTTAATATATGAACTATCCCTTCATATTAACAGAGGCAGAACTACTGTAATGTTCTTACCATAATCTATTTATGTAACATTTTGGGTTAGTTTCTCGGTCCCTTGCAAAAGGCAATAGCTTCCTTGTTGGTGTACATCTCTTCTTGTTACATGGATTGCATGGATTATGAAACATTCTGCTCTCGGTTTGGTGAGGATCTCCAGTACAGTACAGTCTGATTCAGTGTTATGTTGCAATGCTGCCCCTTCCATCCTCCCCAGGTACAGTTTTGTTGTATTCTCCATGGTCTTAGCAGGGGGTGGGAGGAATAAACAGCATCCTAATTTTAAACAGTTTGAAATATTACCTTCCACTTTAACGGTGCAGAAGGCCCTTGCAATCCTGTAACATGCATTATTCCATCGCTGTGTGTGAGAATACTGCAGGAGACTTACAATAGTCTCAAGAGGACAGGTAAGTATTGCTCAATGCACTCAGACAAATTGCTTATGTCCTGTATGGGTCACAGTCTAGAAACGTGGCTGCTCGTGTTTGTGATGATAGGCACAGTATGCAGCCATCCCTAGTGGTAACACACTGTAACTCTTCCATTGCCCATACACTCTTTACTCAGATTTGTAACAGCGCAAAAACATCTGCATTGCTCTTCCTCAACTGAAAAATGTGAACAATTCAGTCTTGGTGCACCCATGCACTGCTGTGGCCAAGCTTTGTTGCACCCAGATTGGCTTTAAAAGCAAGGTCACTGCTTTTGCATGGCACCGATCTATGTTTTGATGGAGTATGGGAAGCAGTTCAGATGTCCCTGCACTATGCTATCCAGTGCCTCCTAGAGAATCTGCATTGTCCTAGATAATGTGTTGTAGCCCCTCATGATTCTGCAACTTACAGTTTATTTGTGCTTTTAATTAACCCTGTATGTGCTAATGAACATCTATGTTTAATTTCTTAGCAGATTCATGAGATCATAAAGTCTCAGCTAACACAGAAAGGGAGAGGGAGAGTCCTATGTCCAGAATATTTCTGCAGCTATGATTTTTATAAAGCTTAATGCTCATGCACCATGAGTTTGCAAAGCCACTTGTCGTCCATGCTTCACTTCATTGAATCAACATGCCAAGGTGCTATGTCACTATTCTTGTGAAGATGCATAGTCTGTTTCTGCTCAAGGAAATGGAATAAAGAAGCAGCATGTCAATACAGCCTAACTGGTTAAATTGACACATGCTGGCCACATACTGACTATGCCTCATTCCGTATCTATCCTTTCTTTTTGATATGGTCTTTGTTAACTTACAGAATCACTGATAGCAGCTTATTGAGTATTAACGCTATTTTCTCACAATTCACATTTTAAATGTAATTGCAGATTACATTGTGTACATGCTAATAATAAAGCTTGTGTTGTCCTATGCACAGAGCTGTGACTTTTGCTTCACTCTCCATTCACCAGATGTTACTCTCCAATTTATAACTGCTGTGCAACATGAAATTCAGGGCTTTGCAGTGCAGGTGGCAATAAAAACAAGTGGCAAAAAAAACAAGTGGCAAACTACATTTTCCTGTGTCTTTCTGTTTCTTTGTTCCTCTCCATGGAAGCTGATGTGCTGTTGGCCCTCTCTGTTTCTTTGGAAGAACTAAAGAAACTGAAGGATACATGGGTATTTGCCTATGCATATAGTATAGGCTTCACTAAACCAGCAAAGCTACATATGTAAAATGTATAGAGACACAGGAACCAGAACAGACTTGTGCTACCTTTCAACTTGCTTCTGTAGTCGCTATTTATAGTGGTCACAGGTAGATCATTCCTACTTTAGATAAGCAAGGCAATATAAGCCACAGCTGCAGAAACAAGTTTGCACTGTTACAGGTAGCACTTGGACATTAACTTTTGTTTGTCAGTTCAAATACTAGTCCAAAAAAGAAGGGTTCCCAGTTTTCCCTGCTTTGTGTGAGGCCAATTCTGACATTGAAGCAACTGCACAGAAGATGCAGGTCTCGATTCTTTACAGCTGTTCCAGATGATGTCAGCTGTTGAAGGAAGAAAAGGTTTATTGGAAATCTACAAGTATTAAAGACTAACAAGCTCTATTAACTAGCAACATGCACTATGCATATCTTCCTTTATTTATTTATTTATTTATTTTATTTATTTTCTATTGTATTGTTGTAAGTAGATCTAAATTTACTATAGATCATTTTGCCTAATCTCACTAAGGACTTGTGTACATAACACAACTATCTCACAGTCCAGTAGATGGCAAGTACCTATAAAGATTTTGGCTAGCCTGGATAAAATTATATTTCTGGCTGAAGTGCTGTTTTTGATAGAGCTATCAGGCACAAGTATCTGTAAGTACAGATCTGTAAGGAATTAGGAATATCTCTCTCTTGATACAGTTAGATGTGAAGCTTAGTAAATGTTACCAAATTTTCAGTCATTTCTTCTGTTCATTCTGGGTATGGTATCTGAAAAACATAGCTGTTTGCAAATAAGTATGCTAACTAAAGTCACTATAGAGTTTTTTGTTTATTTGTTTGTTTGTTTTTTGGATAACTGACCCTACCTTAATGTGAGCATTGGTGGAATTATTTTAAATGTGTCCAAGAAAATCAACTTTCAGGAAATAAAAAAGTTCCATCAAAGATGTGTATGCACCCAGCTGCACATCAGACAGGCAGGTGAGCTACTGTTTTGGTGGCAAAAAGTGTTCCTCTATGCACCCAATGAGCTTAACTTACCTATTCCCCCTGAAGGAATAGATGTCCCTGAGGAGCTCACCAAAACAGTGCCAACTAAATGGGTAATTCATGGAAGCAGCTACTGAACTGTTTTGAACATTTCAATATCATATATTCAAAGAGGGGATGGTATTTCTCTTTCAGACAAGAAAAACAGGATTCTAGTGTTTTTCTACTTCATCTGCCTCCTCCCTTGTATAATGAAAGCAATGTGGATATGGCAGCATATGGCAGCTATATGGCAGCTGAAGCTCCAGTATACAAGTAAATTTTTGGTAGATTTAAACACTTGCTGAGTGAGGTGTTTGCTGTGACCAACTTCTATTTATAATTGTCCATATTTAACTGCACACCTGTTTTCTATCTAATAAAACTGTATTTCCTCACCATTATCTTCCTACCAGTGCAAGTCATCTGCCTGGAATATACCAGTTTTCAAGAGCATAGTTTTGCTTTCTGACATGAAAAGTAGCGAATATTTCAACCTTCTTACGTAAGCGTCAGTCCGGTAACTCATTTATCTTGCTAGCAGCAACTACTAGAAATCTCCCGTCTCTGTTTAGCGATGAATTATATCTTGCCTGACCTCTAGTGGTTATGTTCGTGAATTGTCTCCTCCTGCCTACAGAAAGACTAAATTCTTACGTTTGGCAATCAGGAAAAGAGGTGACCACAGATTTAAGACTACCTCACTTCGAAGGTAAAGAGGGTGCAACACAAAGAGAAGTCAAATGGGATTTCAGGACCAGATCCAAATTAATGTTGTTTCATGAAGGATGGCAGTGTTGTTGCGTGAAGAATGCATGTGGTTAAAGTCTTCAAGATCACTGCATGAGTTTAGGCATTGCTTCTACACCTCTGTGAATTGAAATAATATCTAGCCATCTTTACAAAGTCCTTTGAGATCTAAGGATCAGTTTTTCATGAATTTAGATAGACTTGATCTACCAGTGATAAAGTGGTAGGGCACAAAACAGATGCTATCCTGACCCGATGTTGTAAAGCAGCAATGATATCTTCTGGAGCTATGTAGGAGTGTGTGTGTGTGTGTACTCTCAGTGCATTGCTCTGCATGTATACATCACGTAGCAGTGCCTATATACACGGAGGATATCTCTATTACTTACACATCAAATGGAGACGTTTTTGTTATATACCTTACCTCTTTGCAGGTAATTATGAAGTTTGCCTGAATGCATACATGTAGGTTATGTAAATATGTACATGCATGCACATGATTCTGCATGCAGATTCCCGTATGCTGTAATACTATTTCTGTGAGTGCAAAATCAGTATGGTGTCCCCAAACCTGTTTTTCCTTTGAGCATTAATCATGTTCCTACTCTGTGCATTTAAACATTTCATAAATGTCTGCTTACTTAAGAATTGCTATAACAAGTGGGTATTCACACTGCTCTTCCAGTAACTTCTATCTCAGCAGATCAGCCCTACCAAATTCCCAGATGCTGCTACAGTTTTCCGTTCACAATCCTTTTGGCTACATTTACTTTACTAATTGAAAAAATAAAATAAAATAAAATAAAATAAAATAAAAATCTTGCTGTTAAATGTACACCTACTTCTAAAAAACGAACAACTTTTTCTAGCTTTTCATTTATAAGAATGAGTGTGGCTTTAGAATGTTTAATGTCACTGCACATAGCTATTTCTCTTGATAATGACTTTAACATAGGCATTTCTGCTTCAGAAATTCAAAAGTTCCAAATTTTCTTAGTCTGATATTAATGTTTCTTGTCTGTATTACAGATGCTGAAATTGGTAGGAGATGTCTTCCTGTATTTGGGAAGGGGTTTCTTGTTAAAAGACCCACTGGAGTGGAAAATGATATAAAATCTCATTGCACCAATGTCTGAACACCTGAGAGGGCAGTAAGGATTTCTATGCAAGTTACAGGGGCAAATAAGAAAAAGTGTGGATGTGTACTTTGAATAACAGTAAATAGATTATTTATTTGTTTATTTATTTATTTTCTGTGGAGCCTGTCACTGTGGTACCTAACTACTTCTTTAATAAATTTAATTTTAAATGAAATTTGCTGCTGTTGTACCTTGTGTAGTTATGAACCAGCTATGGTATCTGAAGCATTAACTTAGTAAAATGCAGCTTCAGAACAGAACTGAACTTCCTGTGTAATATTCCACAACACCATCAGCAAGTAACTGCTCCGTTTGTTTATGATAAGAGGACTTTTACTCTGTGATCATCTGACATAAAAATAAGAGTACTAGTACTAGTAACTAGTATTTCAAAGCAGTATTATAGAATATCAAGAGAAGAATATCTGAATTAAAACTCTGTTTATTACGCAGTATTGATGGATCAGACATTGGACTGGAGATAAGAAACTTCTGTAATCCATTGGCAGTTTTGACATTATCTACTTTTACAACCTTGGGCTAGTAATTTTAAACATATTCTGTCAAGATTTTCTGAATCAGGAGATTCTGTAATTCAAGTATATAACAGTATCTGTGGAGAGTTTTTGACCGTGATAAGTAGGCTTTACCTGCTCAAGATCATTACTAATGAAAGTAGATTACAATTGCAAGGTTGGGTACTTCTAAATTAAGATGCACCAGACTGATTACTGTCAACTTTACCATTATTAGCCAGTGGCTAAAATTTAGCAAAATTAAGAAGAAATGGGATGATGGGTAGGCAGCCTTAACTTAAAATGACCATTCACAGCTCCTCTGAGGAAAAAAAAAAAAAAAAAGATACAGGAAAAGGATAAGCTCAGCTTCAGCCTTGGTAGCAGAACTAGGTATACAATAAGTTGTGCTTGATGGTTCTGTAGATCCATTTTCTAAGAATCTTACAACTGGATTTAATCTGTACTGATGTTTTGAAATGATTGTTTTACTAGTGAACTTCAAATAGAACATGTATTTCCCCAACATTGATTCGTTATGTATCCAAAAAGGTACAGGACACTTTATTTGAGAGTCATATGTTTTTCACTGCTGTCCTTAATGGAGCAATTCAAATTCAAGGAAACAGGAAGAGTTAGTTTATTAATGTCAGCACAGCACCTGTAATGGGTTGCGGTGGTATTCTGCCAGTAAACTGTTCGTACATGGTTCAAAGAGATAGAGTTAACATTGTCTTCAATGTCAGAGTGGATGGAGGCGATGGTCAGCTCATACTCCCACACTTGATGTAATCTTAAGGCATTAATTTTGGAGGAACCATCACTGTGGGGGAATGTGTGGAGACATATTTGGGGAATGGCATAGTGATTTTGTACTTTTTAAAATGGGATACTGTTAGACTGAGTTCAGCTGCCATTTATTCCCCTTGGAAGGTGTTCTGCACCAGGGCAGGTGGGGGGTGAGGAGAGAGAAGGGCAGTGTGAAGGGTTCTGTCTGGAGCTCAATAAGAAAATCCAGACAACAAGTGGTTTAGTAAGATAACTGCTTTAATAAGACAGAATAAGAGGAGTGTAGATAGTGAATGAATCTTATGACCTTTTAGATGTTGGACACCCCACATTTGTGCAGCATCAGACAGAGCCCTGATGGATTTTCCCACAGTGTGCTGCACAGAGTTGAGCACATCTTGTCCATGGAGAGAAGTGCTCCCTTTGGGTCATTCAAGCCAATATATAGTTTCCTTATAAGAAAACAACAATAAAAAAAGGAGATTCCCATGAAGACTTCTTGCTGCACTGCTAGATAGCTGCAAGGTCACGCAGGAGGCAAAATCACTGGTATTGAGTGGGAGCTGCCTGCAGCATCCTGCTGTACAGTAGGCTGGCTGAGTTTATCCTGAAGCCAAGGACTTTGTGCAGCACAACACATGTCTGAAAGTCACGCTGTACAGAAGGGGGAAAAAAGTTGGCCATACCTTCTTTTCTGATTTGCATCCCTGTGAATGACACCACAGACAAATTTGCATGACTTTATTTAAGAGTTTTCCTAGGAGTGAGAAACCAAACCCAAGGGATTCTCATTTCTTTCAGTTTTTCTCCTGGCTTTCCAGTAAACATTTTTGTTTACTTCACGTATAAATGCACATTTTCTCCCATTGTCTGTTTTCCATTTACTAGTATTTACTATGTAAATTGTGTCTAAAGCATGTTTTCCTAACTGAAAATTGCCTAAACCTTTCAGACACTGGAGACAGTGCCAAGATCTATAGAAATAATGCATTTTCATTAAGCCCTTTAGATCTGACAAGCTGTAGGATTTTCATGCAGTCTTTTTGTATATAGCTTTAATATTTGTTATTTCCAGATCAGAAGCTAGGACTTCACGCCATGTATTACAAATAATATCTAACAAAACATCAAGCATAAACTTGTGAATAGATAGAACATTTAAAATTTTCTTTTAATATACTAATGTTGAAGGAATTAATTTTCCTGAAAAAAATAAGTGAAAATGTAACATGTGACATTTAAAAAGTCTATCAATATGATGCTGGATTATCAAATAAACAGTATGCAAATCTGGCAGTCAACCATCCCCAAGCTGTCAGAGGATGCAGCATCCCTCCTTCACTTCCACATTTTCAAGGGAACATTTCAATTCATACTATAGGAATGGAAGGAGATCAGATAGCCACCAGTGACAAGGTACATAATGAAACCTACAATAATGGGAAAACTGTTGTTAAAAGGCGGACTTCTACTCAAGAAAAAAAAAAATATGTATTTACTGGCAGGTTCAAAAAGAGGACTGTTTCACATGAAGAGATCAAATTCACTAAAACCAGTTAGGGAAGGTGAAAATAACACCTCCTGTTGTCACTGTCAGGTCTTGTGCATTTCAAAGGATTCATATTCAAGGAGGGCATGAAGGGTTATTGACACCACCATTTAGTTTGTCCTGAGAGTGGGAATGATGATTACTCCTATGC
This sequence comes from Anseranas semipalmata, assembly GCA_013399115.1. NCBI lineage: Eukaryota > Metazoa > Chordata > Aves > Anseriformes > Anseranatidae > Anseranas > Anseranas semipalmata. The sequence continues at coordinate 628,756 of VXAA01004389.1, forward strand.
TTCTGTCAAGTCTGGGCCTCTCAGCACCTGGCTTCACCTTCATTCACCTGGCTCCTCCTTCACTCCTCCCCACAGCATGGGCTTACACCTCCCATCTTTGCAAGGCTTGTCTTGCATCAACCCTATGTCCCTGTCAAGGGCAACTGTGGAGGACAGGCCTATGAGGTCATGGGCTGAGGTCATAAAGTGGGAGAGAAACAGAGACACTGTACTGCTGCGAAGGAGCAGGTTACCAGCGGGACCTGGCACGAGCCATTGTCCTGTAAGTGGCACAACCTGCAGCCGCAGCCCAGAGCTGTGGCTTTTCCCAGCCACATGACTTGAAACACCAGAAGTGCCTCCCAGCAAATGAGAAGCTGCAGTGCTGTCTCTTGCACTGCAGAAAAAAAAAGAAATCTGAGACGTTTGCATAGGCTCAGCAGCAGAATGGCTGAAGGGATTTTCTGAACCTAGTTTCTAGCATAAATTTGCTTAACAAAATCATTTATTTATTCTACCAATCTGGGATCTCATTTTAGATGTCCACAGAATCTGAAGGGATTCATTCTTGGTTTCTGGGCTGTGGCTGGAATCATCTTTCTTCTTTATGGATTTTCAGTCTTTTTTTTTTTTTTTTTCCTACAAAATTTCTCCAGAGTCTATAGCTCTGTGGCATGATAGCTGTTAAAGTTCAGTACAGTAGACCAAGCTCAGTTTATAAATAAGAAGAGCTGTGAAGAGGTTATAAAATATATAATGCTGTTTTGTGAATATTTTTTTCATCTAATACAACATTTTATATACTGACTAGCTTTCTTTGATCTACATTTATTATCTGTCATTTGCCTTAAAATGAGAAATGTAACTAATTTGATAAATGGATTTGAAAGATTTCTAGTTCTATGGTAGCTTCTCTAAGTTACCATTATATGCTTTGCTGAAATGTTATTTGGTAACTTTCTGAAGGAATACTTCTTGGTGAGCTACATTTGATGCTCTGGGGTCATAATAACTCTCTCCTTCTCACTGCATGGATAGATGAGAGAGGGTCTATGAGAGGCAGGAACCTTTACACTTTCCTCTATGCAGATAATCATTAAAATAGTCCTGTACTCTCTTTACTGGTGTGTGGAGGTCACTCATTTAAAGTTCAGATTGCTTCAGACTTTTAAAAACCACTGTGATTCATTTTTGTCTCAAATTTGAAGTGATCCATGACATATAGTTTTATCTTGAGCTAAATTTCCTAGATAAAAAATAAACTTACATGCTTGTAGATTTGCTTACTAAATGATATATGTCAGGGTTTGAAAATGTAGTAATTCTTTTTACTTTGATAGCCAATGTTCCTTTATACTGGATCATATTTCAGAAGTAGAATTTGTTCCATCTGATATTACAGAGTGATTCAGTGAAGGTTTTTCAACCTCCATATTTATATTTGTTAGAGTAACAACTACCACAGAGGGCTCACGCTACAGATGACAAGGTCTTGTGGGGCCAGTCCTAAACTGCACAAGGGCAAGCCAGCTGAAGGATGATCTTTCCATGGGTTTCTTCCCCACTGTATCTGGTGAGGACTTCCCATTGACTCTAGCAGCATGCTGTATGACCAGAACTGAAGGCTAACATATCAGTGGTAGTCTTTCCTGTGACCTGGGATGAAATAGCATGAGAAGACTCCATATGAAGGATACGACCCTAGTTACATCTAGTTACGTGTCCAGACACTCGTGCCTGTCAATTTATTTGTAACAGAGCACTCTCGCTCTCTAAGTGCTGTTACTCCCTTCTCCCTACTGCCTACTCCCTGTCAGAAGATAGAGGGCAAGGAAAAGTAAGATACTTGTCTGGGGAAACAGTCCAAAAAAATAATGCTTTCAAGCACTTTCTGTACTTCTGTTTCAGCCAAAGACACACTGTGTTCCTGCTACCTGTTAAGAAAGGACTATCCTGTTTTTTTTACTATAGCAAATGACATTATCTAACTTTGACCCACAATTTATCTTATGCAGATAATTAACATTTATATATATATATATTGCAACTTATTGCAACTTCTGTCAGCACAGCTTATTCTTCACTGTGGTTTCTTGGACCTCTTTTTATTTCTCCCTTTTCACCAACATCCCTGATGCAATCACTGGGTAAAATATCTATATTAATCACAGTTAGATGTGTAGATTTATAGTGCATCAACTGTACACTGTTTTATTGTACCTGTTTTATGTTTGAATCATCCATCTCAAAGCAAAGGACTAAAGCAGGACAAGATAAAAATGTAAGTACCATTCTAAACACTCTGTAACTTACACCAACTCTTTTTAAAAATGTTGAAGGAGATTGGCAAGGATATGGCAATAAAAAGAAGTTCATTATTCATCATAATAGAGTGAGCTGAAAGGGGAAAAAATGGCTTGTGTGGGTGTATTCATATATAATAGGTAGGAGAAGAAGCCAGACTTAAAATGAAAACAGTAAGCCATTTGCTTCTGGATTGGTCAAACAGGAGAAGATTCAAATTTTGGACCCCAGTGAATTTTAAGTGAATATATTATAGACATTTCATATATATATATATACTGCTTCTCTACCCTTTCTTGCCGGTAATAAGGGTATTGTCTCTAGTCCTTTGTTTTGCTTACCTACAATACTTTTTGAAGACTACTTACTCTACTGTAGCAGTGCCAAGTATTTTTACGCAAGGAGAAAGGACTGCGCTCTAGTGGACTGGTGAGTTATTGCAGCCTAAAGGGCAGCAATAACGGGAACTTTTTCAGATGCTGGCTGGTCTTAGCTATCTGACAAAAACACCAGCCTTTAGAAAGTAATTCAAACCAGACAGAAAATACGCCAATGTGCCATTTCAGCAGGGGAAATGAGTGAATTCTTAACCATATATTCTTTCTTCTGTTATTTTAAGATCTTTCTTCAGCATTGCTTAACTACAGGCAAGCAAGTTGAAATCTTTTGCTTAATCAGGGTATTTATGTGAAAGGTAAAGCAATAATATGAATATGGAAGAAGGTAATTTAAAAAACAGGAGGAAAAGATAACACAATTCTTTTGTTGTTGTTATATTGCTAACTGTCATACAAAGCCCTTTTTTTGCTAAGAACAGTGAATGTGATGCAGCTCCCAAAGAACAAATCTGATGACAAGGAGTCATAGGTTTCCATTGTATTTGCCTGAAAGAGTAGCAATTTAGACCCAAGTGAGTAATTCACAGAAAACAATTTATCTGATGCGTTTGGCATCTTAGATCATGAAATATCCAGGAGCAAATAGTAGCTTCCTTACATGTACCCATTTTTTGTGTCTGATGAGTACATTTTTTAATTTTTCTCTCTCAATCTTGTGATTGACAGAAATGTTTTAAATACAGACTGTGTTGTAAATGGACATACAAGTCAGACATTTTCTACATTTTCTGACACTTAGGGATGCTCTTTTTCCTCCATTGTCTCATTATAAATGTGATGGGGACAGAAAGTGGTTCTGGAGCTTTGGGATTTCTCTTTCCCCACAATTCCTCCTCCATCCCCTGCCTTTTAAAACTAAGTAGACTAAATGTGAAGGTTGGTGTATATATGAAAAAAATTGGAAACAGTAAGGGAAATTATGTGTGTAGGAAAATTACTGGAGGGGTAAGTGAGGAAATTGGTGAGAGAAGGCTGATCTGAGTTTCCAGGTATACTATCCATCTGCCTGATAAGTTTTATTTAATTGTCCTGCTTTGAAGATATCTTTTCTGTCTGTCAGTCTCTCAATCTCTCTTTTAATTACTAATGCCAGTAAACTGGCTGCCTAAAGTCCTTCTGTAACACATAAATAAGAAGAGGCACAAACATTACTAAAGCAAATTTTGTTGAAAATATGAATATCAGCAGGTATTTTTCTTTTGTTCATTTGTTCAGTTTTTGTGGCAACATTAAAGTGCTGCATACATGTGGCAGCTAAGGAAGACAGGGAAAGATGCTAGCTTATTAAAATATTTTATGTTAAAAAGTTATTCCATCATAGCACTAGTAAGCCTCTGTTACAGTTTTCCATGTCAGCTAATCCTTGGAGATAGAATGATGAAGCTTTTCTACAAAAGGAAGAAATCACCAGCTAGGGAAACAAGAAAAGGAGCAGAAGAAAAGGAAAGCAAGAAGATTATTATGGCAGATGTTCACTTGATGCCGCTGATTGCTTATACAGAGACATTCTAATGCAATGTATTAATCTGTCCGGCTGCGTATGTGCCTGCCTAATATGACAGTACTACCATTAACAGGAAAGAGGTCCTCAGCTTGAGAGTTCAGACAAGGATTCAGAAATTTAGGGCTTAGTCCCCAGTTCTGGCCGAGACTCCTGTAATATTTTAGACAAGTCTTTTACCATCCCATGTTTGTCTTCTCCATGTGTAAAATGGGTGTCTATACCTTTTCCTTGCCCCTTGGTGTACCTATAATGTCTTCAGTCCTCACAGGTAACAACTATTTCTAGCACAAGCTGCTCCTTTTTATCAGGCAGAGTTGTGGGTAAAATTAATTACTTAGTAGCACGCATCAGGCCTTATATTCAAAATCTGGCTGTCAGCAGTGCCAGCTGAAAAGCACCCTTACCTACATTCAATTCAGGAAGGACACAGCCTTCTCCAACCTACTGCCTCTGGCTTCTCACCATCACATGGTTCTACATGGGATCACATTTATCTCCTATCCTCAAACCAAATCTAGCCTTCACTCCCCAGTACACACTGTGAGTTTCTCAGCAAGCAGCAATCCTGGCTTGCATCGTCCTTCTGGGGCAGTAGCAATAACTCATACAGTGATCAAGCTCTCTCCTAAAAGCCATATAATATTTGCTTAGAATAAAATGTTTTCAGGAGAAGTGTGTCTCAAAGCCACTAAACCCAAAATATGAGTTTACTTGCTCTTTTTCCTAAGTCTTAGCATTTCCCAGATCCAAGTAAACCATATGTCCTTAGGCTCCCTCCACAGACTGTTTGTCAGCCTCGTGGCAATTCTAGTAAATAGACCTTCCTTCCCTTCTTTAGAAGTGCTTTAAAACATGTTACAGTTCTTCTGATGTCCAGCTTACTGGCTTTGTCGGGACTGATTGATATCTATTGGCATTAGGATGCTTGAAGCTAACAGCCTGCCTGCCACATTCTCACTGGAGAGTGTGCTTTGTGTCTCCTGTCTCCTCTAGATATGAGGAGTAGCTTTTGTGCATGCATTTCCAATACTCCAAATCAGTTTTTAATCAGTAAGTTCCTGTAAGGTACAATGATACCTTGCTATAAGTATACAGTGGCATTTGGGCATTTGCATACCATAACCTGCAATATTTATGCTATGACTGCATATAAGTAGGTTTATATTACTACCTAGAAGTTCCATATGTGAGAGCATTAGGATGTGAGATCAGTCAGGCTGATAGTCTATCAAACTCAGAGTTGTGTCAGACAGTGTCAATAGGAGATGTTGTTTACGGAGTGTATGTCTTGACACTTTCTTTAGCACATTCCCCTTATACTCCACACATCCAGAATCATTGTACATGTTAGAGGTATGTGCTCCTGGACCTGTTGCACATGAGTCTGTCTAACTATTTTTGAACCTGCTCATTTACATCCTCAAATTCCTTTGATGATAAATTCCAGAGGTTCATTACCCTCATTGTTTAGGATTACTTTTTGTTATCCATTTTAAATGAATTTCCTGATAGTTTCAGCAGGTGTCCTCTAACTCTTGTATTGTTGTATGATGAATAACAGTTCTTCATTCACTTTATCCACTGCTTTGATTATTTTATATATCTTTATCTTATCCTCCGCATCCTCATTTTTTTTTCCAAATTGAAGAGTTCCAATTTTTTTAGTGTCTTCTCATAAAGTAGCTGCTCCATCATCATGATCGCCTTAACTTCCCTTCTCCATACTTTCCCTAACTCATCTACAGCCTTCTTTTGATTTATTGATAGCTGCTGCATATTGAATTGATGGTCTCAGAAAGGTGTTTCTAAGATCTTTTCAGTGAACTATACTTGGCAGTTCTGAATCTGGTAGCCTGTAACCGTTGTTCAGATTATTTTTTTCCTTAGGTTCATTGCCTTACATTTGTTGCAAAATATTTTTCTACACTGAAAGCATGTAGTCACTATTTTGTGAGGTTCTTTCAAAGTTCTTCACTATCAACAGGTCATCTGACCGCTTGAAAAACTCCCACACCAACATACAGCACTCCATCAGAAAAAAAGTGTGTTCCCAGGGTGCATTTTTTACTGGCCATGGAAAAGCAAGAGCAGGTGGGCAAAAGGCACGTATGCCATATCTTTTCAAGACCATGCTTTTGTGCAGAGCTTCAAAAACATGGCTTCAACAGCTTGATTTAACACAGTTGCTAGAAAATTCAGCACAAAAACAATTACACTTACCCTCACTACTTTCCACATAGCCAAAGAAAATCTAATCATGCCTATGTAATGTCACACTAACTCTCCTGACATATGATATCCTGAAAAGTGAGCATAACACCTTTAAGAACAATGTTCCGGGTTGTATTCTTGACTCCGTTATTCTCTGGAGCTTAATTTTTGCCTTCAGCATTACTATGTATAGAACTTCAGTTTTTACAGCTGCCTTCCTCTTTAATATGAGTGAAGTACAGTTTCATAGGTGTCAAGATGAGCAGGGTTTCATTTGGTTTCATTGAAGGTTTCCATGAGTGCATATATTCCAGTTCTTACAATAGGTGGGCTGAATTCATCATGCTGTCTTGTAATTCTCCCAGCACACACCAGGTTATGCAGAGAGAACACATTTTGATGTAATCTGTTAACTCTCACAGATGGCTTTACAACTGTTATCATATTCCTCTGCTTTATGGGAATAAAGATGTAAGGGAAGCATGCCTGTGATCATGGGGAAAATTTTTGCTGTGTCCCAAAATGTAATAACCTGTTGTGGTAACTCTTTAAAATGCCCAGATGTCTCACATAAATTATGTAAATAATGTAATAATGTAAATTATGTAATATATGTAATTTATGTAAAATAATGTAAATAATGTAATAATGTAAATAATGTCTCACTGTAAATTATGCTCCTTTATGCCTTTATGCACATGTAGTGCACTGTCAATTAATTTTTCTTTTGTCTGGAGGATTTTTTTTTTTTAAACAATCAGCAGAAACCACAGCTTTTACACAACAATGGAATTAAATGCACTTCCAGTGACATTTTTCTTTGATAAGCCTACAGCAGATTAGTAGTCCAAGATGTCTTTTGTTCAGAATGACATGCTTTCTAATTTATTACAACATGTTACCATCCTACACTTTAACAGGTGGAGTTTTTCAAAGCTTCGGATGTCATTTACGTGCCTAATTTTTACAGAAAGTCAATGGGAGTGAGACATACAGTTGTCATTCAAGCCTTTGAATAACTTTTCTTATTAGCCTTCATAAATCGTTTGACTAAATCTAACCTATTTTTAAAAAGAGGTCTCGGGAGCCACCAGTAAATTGCCATGTAAATGGTTACCCCATGGGTAACCTGATCAGGAATTTATGCCTCCACAGGCAGGATTTTATGTTTCCACAAGCTGCACTAGACCAACAACCATGGCTTAAAATATGGGTCCTGAGTGCTCTGGAAGACACTTTTCCACTGCAGTAGTGAGTTGGGCTTACTAGTTTGCTGTCAGCAAAGACAATGAAACAGGTCTTGAGAGTGCCTTTGGGTGTTCTGGAAAGACAGTAATAGGCATACCTCTTGGAGCTGATCCCTGCCCGTTTGTTATTGCTTTGTCATAAACATTTGTCGATGAAGACTGATTTTCAAAAGAACCACGTTTGGGAGTCTGGAAGCAAAGAGCTATAATATGAAACATTTTTAAATGTAAATCAATTTTGTGGCCTAATCAACTGAACAGCATCCTTTTAGCTTCAGCATCAGAAATGCTGCCACGTATTAATCTGCAGAATGTTTCATTTCTTCTTTCCTGGGGACAATATGTTCTTAAGTACTATTTCTACAGCAGGAAAGACAGACACATATATATAACTGTGCACATGACAGTAATTTCTAATAAAAAGGTAAGGAAAAAGGGCAGCCAGACAGTCTTTTTAACTCTTTGTCTTGGTATCTGCAAGAAAAATCCTTAAAAACAGAAATGGAAGATGGACTTGTCTGCTTTGTTAAACACAATTTTTCATAGTATTTAGAAGCAAATTAATAATAAATAATAAAAAAAAAAAGTAAAAATGAGGCAAAGTAATGAATGAGTTTAGCATTCAGCCTTATCAACTTTAGTTTACCTGCATGTCATAATTTGCATAACAAATATTCCCTAAATGATGAGTTAGCAATGATGTAGGTAACTCAGTTTGGTGGATTTAATTTGGGGGCAGATATTAACTCAGCTTCTAAAGGTCTAGATCCCTGAAAAGTTTTAGGTGTTCTATTCTTATTTTGATGCTTAAACACCTCTCTGGATCTGGTCTCCAGTGTCTTAATCTATTTTCTGTTAAATGAATAAAAGCTCTTCCACCTTCCTAGGAATTAATATTCTCTCTTAAATGTTATATTTGAACAACAACAACAACAACAAAAATGTGTTTTACTTTAAATGCAAACCTAAATCCCATTACATGTTTGTTTAAATAGAAAAGGTGAGTTTAACTGAAGGCTAAAAATAAGTATGTAAGTAGGATAACCAATGTCTATATTAGAGTAAGGCTGTAAGAAATTCTACTGAGGAAGCCTGTCAACATTTCTCACTTAGAAACCGAAAAGAAAAGAGGGATAGCAGAGCCTATGAGGCACCTGAGTATCCTCTCAGGTTGGAGCTGGTCCACATATCTACAACGCGCAGCTTTGTCAGTCTCTTTAAATTGCTGCAGCCATCCCAAGCCACCCTGTCTCAGCACATATTTTCTCTTATAACAGTTTGTGTCTCTCCTTCTCCCCATTCACATGTGTACATAAGTCTCAATTCTCAGGTCTTCTTTAAACCTCTGCACCCCAGTCTGTGACCCCATTTCCAGCCCTGATCAGCCAAATGCAAGACTCATTGTGGTTTGTTTCTTTGCACCTTTGCACCAACTCCAACAAAACTAACCCTAGTCCTGTCCAGTCTAACATCCTTCTGTGTAATTCACTCAGCTCCCAGTAAGGATTCCCAGCAATTCCCCATTGCTTGTCTGGATTCTTCTGCAATACCATCTGTCTACTCAGCTTCATGAACCTCCTCAATTTTTATCTGGTCCTAAAAGTGTAATGTCTCTTGTAGAATGTTTACACTGCATTCCCATCATATTACAAAACAATGGCTGAATAATTACAAACCACAATGTATTGGGAAGTGCAGAAGATACAGTGATTCACTATGACATACCGCCTATAAACACTATTCTGTATTCATTTTTCCTGTCTCCTGATTAATCCAATAAATGGCTGGGTATATTTTTCTCCTTTAAGCCGTAAGACACATACTGGAAATCACTGGGAGAACTAAATTGACATATGATAATCTCCAGGCTCTGACCAAAACCTGTCCCAGTGGCAAAGATATCTCCTTGCCTCTCCGGGCTTGTATTGATATAAGTCTTTGTGTCCACCAAGGAGCTTTAAGCTCACGAGGATTCCATCTCAGTTCTACTGAGGGAAATAGAAAGTTTCATAGTGACTTCATTATGAAGTATTTGGGACAGGCAAATGGAGATGTAGCTGATGAGAAAAGGAAAATGGCCAGGGAGGCGGGGATATTTAGGACAGGCAATCTCACTCAACCAGTCTCTCAGACATCTCCTAAAGATTAAAGATGGGCCAAAACACAGTCATTGGACAGTAGCTGAATTCCTCTGATTCTTTGATGTCACTGGCAGGGAAAGTAAAAGGAACTGCAAGGAGACTATTTCAAAGCCTTGTGTGAGTCTTTTTATTAACCAGAGTGGGCTTTGCCTGAGGTCTGGTGTACAGGTTTGTATTTGTTCCTAGAACACATGGTGGAACCAGAGCTACATTGTGCTGGAGGAAATGGCTCTTAAAATTTATTAAATTTGTTATTTCAACTACATAACCTTATTTTAGTATTAATTTGGATGCACCTCATCAAAAACAGAACAACACATTTACAACAAATTAAGGAAAAAATACTTTAATACTCGCTGATCCACTATAAGACTTTAAAAGTTGTCATTTACAATTGTAAAGGCTGTTCTGACTTATGTGATATTTTTTCCACGAAGTACTAAGATTAAGATAAAACCTAAAATTTGGAATTAACCATCTCATTGGAAATGTTAGAGGTCATTACAAATCATCAAGACAAATTCTACATTGCATTCAGTAGGTTGCCCATAATGTTAACTTTATTACTCTCCCCCCCCCGCCCCTTTCCTACTGCTGACCCTCAAAAGGAATACAAACATTTCACAGAGAAAGAATAGGATTCCTGAGCACTTAATGAATAAGTTCACACTTATATCACCATGGAGAAAATTTAACCAGAGGAAAAGTTAAGCAAAATTCATATGCATGTTAGTTACACTGAAGCCTTCATAAAAGAACTTGAATGCAACTTCAGTGGTGCATAGGATTCTAGCTACTCTGTTATGTAAGTAGCAAAAAGTGTATAAATTTAGGCATCTACATGTAAGCTAGGTATGTAGGCTCCAATTATCAAGAAAAATATAGAGAGTGATGCAGTTGCCACAATTTTGGGGTTTAGTACCATTTTAGATAACATAGAATGTACCACCTGGCCTGCTACTGCTGAACCAGAATGGTGCACGTCTCCTGCAAAGCCTCGTGTCCTCCAGTTGCAATAGAGGGCCAGGTGGGATACCTTAGGGTATCTCAGCTGACATCAGATATTTAAGCAACTGAAGTGAGATGGAGGTGTCAATATTAGAGAGAGATTTAAAGGATCAGAAAAGCTGATAAAGAGATCTTCTGCTCCCATATTAGTATCAATATGGAGAACCAGGAAGGCTGCGTACCATGTGACCATACACTTCCTAAGCAGCACAATGGTGTTCAGAAGCAAATAAGCATCTTTTGAAAATCATATGAAAGAGACAGTCTTTTGTGCATCCTTTCATTACACTGTTTCACTGTTTTTCATTCTCAAGCTTTACTTCAAATAGCACTGGATTCATTTCTACCTACCCCTCACCCAGAAAGCAGGATCTAGACTTAAAGTGCCACTTTGGCAGTTCCAGACCTGTCATTAGTTTGGTATGGAACTGTTAAATACCTGTAGCTGGAAATGGTCGGTTTCATGGAGCTGTGATGGTGGTGGATTGGTGATAGTAAAATCCTATAAGGGCGTGGGACACCCATGTTCTGTTCTTGGTGGTGCCTTAGTGGATGCAAATTTATAAAACCCATCACAGTGACAATAACCAGCAGACTACTGGACATATTTGGAACCTATTTCTCTCAATTACTCCTCTTAATGTTCTTCTCCTATGTAGAAAATGTGTAAGTTTTACCTGGAGCAGAGAATGACAATGTGTGCAGCAGTCTCAACACAATGAAAAAGATCCTAGATGGGGATAGTATATCCTACATCCTGCCCCATTGTTTAAGGCAGTATCTTGGATTATGGGTTTAACTCTGTGTGGGCTCAGGGGAATTCTGAAACCAGCACCTGCAATTCTAAATCAAGTGCTTGATCCATCAGATTATTGGTTAATAGAAGTAGCAGTTTCTTTGCTGGCAGTTTTGTTACTCTAGCCTTTTGTTTCCTTGGTTTTTATTTCAAGCACTTGGAAACAGTGTTTTGTTTGACCATTTCAATAGAGGGGAAAAAATCAGTAGACACTTAAGCAGAAAAGAAGACAGTCCATGTTAGTAAGCAGTGAAAAATCCTACTTTTGTCCAGTTCTAATTTACAATTTTAAATTGCTGCTGTATATTGTGATAGCTGAACAAAACTTCGAGTCCAGTTCTGTCCTTTCTTGCTCAAGCATCCCAGTCCGATATCCATCAGAAATTTTTCATCAGTTCCAGTTAAGAATGATAATTGTATATTCTCTAGGACAAGGACAGTTTTATCTTCATAAATGTCTGAGCAATGCAGCTTGCACCTAAACCACCTCAATAATGAATGTTGATCATTACAGTCACCTACTTGTGTTTTCTTCGCAGGCTAAAAAAATGTTTTGTGTAGATGGCTTTTCAACTGCAATAACACTTCATGTCATGCAGATATTTTTTCTATGTGTAAAGAGCAATTGCCACTTAAGCTGCTTTTACAAAAAAAAAAAAAAAAAAAAAAAAAAAAGGATTTTTTTTTTTTTCCCCCGGANTTATGTCCCAGGCAATATGACAGTTATTGAAATCTTTATAGTGGAATCCCCAGTTTGTAATTAGCAGACCTTCTGTTAGAGCAGACAACAGTAATAAAGCTTAAAACTCTTTTTTTTGCACTCCAGTTCTTCCTGGAGAAACATAGATCTTAGCTGAGAATGAACAGTTTTGAAGAACAATTAGTCTAGCTGCATAAATAATAATAAAGTCAAATATTATAATCCACTAGTGAATAACAGCATGTGTGTAAATATATGAATGACTGCATTGTTTTCTATCAATCTATCTATATGTGTATTTAGTAAGTATATATACTTAAAATATGATTATATACATTCTAGGTATATTTAGAAAGAGAGAATATTTAAAATTATATTTACTAAATGTTAACATCGCACAGACTTCAAAGACTCAGAAGCCAGAGACAACCTGATTTATTTATTTTTCTTTGTATGCATGCATTATTACATCATGCTTTCTTATGTAATCACTTTCTATTTTTACACTGATTTGGGTGGAAACAAAGCTTACAAAATCACTCTACCAGGGTGTGGTATCACCTCCTAAGAAATTCCATATCCATTGGGGAATTTCAATCAGTTTCCAGATATAAAGGTTTCAAAAGCAATTCTGTTCTGATGGGTATCCTAAAGGATGGGCTGTAGGTGATAGGAAACATATAGTTATAAACACTTGTAACTTTGTCCTGGATAAGTTTTCATTCCCTTTACTGTAACTGCTCAGATACATTCAGGTAGTGGGAGATAATGCAGGGGAAATAGATTACTCTAGCCTAATACTTGAGATGCTTGATCAGACAAAAGAGATTGTTTCTTTTGTTGCTGCCCAAATATTTTGCTGGAGGACGGTTGGATGGGGAAGAAAAAGGAAAACAGGTTACCTCAGCTTCATAACGCAGTTATATATATCGAGATAAAAGGCAATGTTGCTATAATTTAGTTAAAAAGTCAATCAAATGAGACAAATCCAGAAGAAACCAGGCTTTATCAATTTCAGTAATTGCAGCAAGATTTGTTTCCATGGGAAAGGAGAAAAAAAATCCCTTAATCATTGACTGGATCTAATACTAACTGTTTTTACTTTTTGTAGTTTGTGGCCTGACAGAATAGTTTGAGCTCTTCCTTGCCTTCCTCCAGTGTAAACAGAATTATTCATAAGCTTCTTCAGGCATTTTTGTGATGCACGATATTAACTTATGTCTTCACTTTCATTCATGGATTTAGCTGTGTAACATCTCCACAAGTTGAGGTGTTTTATGCACATCTTATACATCTGGAACGGAGGTGGAGGGATTAAACCCCTCAGTCATTAATTCATTTAAGGCAGGACTGAAGTGAGCTGCTTTGGCACTTTCAGAGCATGTTTCTCCACTTGGAGCTTTTCTCCACCTGTTTTTTGCAACTTGCCCAGGCTGCCTAGAGCCCCCGTCTCTGTCCTTTCTGTCACCAGGGAAATATTGGAAGGCTGAGAAAACAGAAAAATTGTGCAAGGGACAAATGTAGGCAGCCACAGAACACAGTAAGGAGTGTGGGAAGGAATGGGAGCAGGCAACAGCATCTCTGAAGACCCATTTGCTCTCCTTTCCCTTCACAGCTTTGTCATGTCATGGCTGCTGCTGTAGAGTTGTTCTCAGCCTAAAGCCTGTGGAGTAGTGGTGGAGGGCAATGAAGCAAGCAAGGCTCTTCCCAAATGTGCTGGACCACCAGTCATCAGAAATGTTATTAACCAATCATCCCTACTTCCATGTCCTGGTAGCAACGTTTAAAATGCCCCCTAATATTGGGAGGATTTAAAAAAGTAGGGGGAGAAGTATATGTTTTGGAGCCTTGTGTATACTTTCCATCAAAGACTTTCTCATCCTTTCTTGCTGAATCCTGCCAATAAATAATTTTTTTGTAATATCAGATTAAGATAAATGTCCAATTCTCAAAAAAAAATATATATGGTTTATTAGGTGAAACCATTTTTACCAATACTACAAAATTTAACACTTTTTCATTTGGGCACTGGAAAATAAATTGTCACAAGCTATTTTGTAATAGAATTGAGTTGACTTCACCTTTGTTTAATGCTATCTGCCCCCTTCAAAGAAATAGACTACAACTCTGTCCTGTTCTCTGCTGTAACATACTCCAATTTTCTTCCAAAACTGACCCCCAGTAGGTACACACAGAGATCAGATTATGAATATGTCTAAAAAAAATGTTGGAACAGCTAACTTGGGATCTTTACATTGATGTACAGTCCTAGTGTGACAAGGCTTCAGCTGTTTTTGCCTCGGTGCAGCAAATGAGATAAACTCTGCAGTTTGAAATATGCTGTTTATTTTAATTAGCTACACTTAATTAAAAGAGGATCTTATCTCTATAACAAGTTTATACCAAAGCACTTATTTAATGCACTCACCATCACATCTGAGCCCTAAACTCTATGAAAGCCCTTAAACACATTCAGCTTGAGCTATATTTTAATTACAGTCATAACTATGGTGTGTCTCATCCTTTCCTGGTGTTGGGTTTTCTCACAATACCATCTCTTCCCGCAAACTTGGGCCTTGCTGAGAATGGGGACTGAAATAATTCATGTTTGCCATGATTATGGAAAACCAGAACACAGACTCAGCTAAATTATTTTCTTGGTGGACTAGAAGAGGCATCATTGCTCTCCTTGTGCAGTTTGGGTATATTCTTCACATTCTGACAGCTCCTGTTCTGTGGAGCAGTAAGTGGAGTGCTCCTGTATTAGTCAACAGAGATGGTTTCTTTGCTATGCTGAAGAAAATGCAAGTGTGTATTGGAGGACAGCAATGGAGTAGTTAGTAAGCGGTACCTAGGGATGGGGATAGGAGGCAGAGAAATGGGATGGGAAAATAAAAAAGGAGAAAAGGAGGAGCAGGGGAATGAGGGTCATCCAAAGGGATGTGGGTATAGCCACTGTGGTGATTGCTGCCAGGGAGCAAGGGCTGAGAAGGGGGCACACAGCAGTGCTTTTCCATTTTACCTATTCAATTTTATAATTATCATCCCATTCCAGAACAGACTTTACATTATTCCTATTAGTTTTCCCCATTACTTAGCATTTATGAAGGACAAGGTTGCTCAGCCACATAAAGGAGGCTCAGCCTTCAGAGCTCTTCCCACTGGTCTAGCACTCACACATCCCTCAGCTCGCTGTGTCCTGGAGAATAAAACAAAGAGCTACATATGAAGGATGGGGAGCTTTTGCTGTTGCTTTCAGCAGTTAAGCCACACTTCTGCCTCTTTCTATGCAGGCAGGGTTACTGAGAAGAGAAAGCAATGCAGCAAAGAGTCGGAAAAGGATCTAGACTTGGAGAAGCCTGTCCAGAGACAGGTTTTCTGTACTGCTGATACATATAAGGGGCTTCTCCTCCCACCTTTTCTAGATCAATATGAGATGTTTATAACATATGATAAGTACAAGTTCAATGCTTGCATTTGAGAAATACTATAGGATTGTGTTGACATTCATGAGGTTTCCTCATAGGCAAGACTTGAACATCCATCCGTAAAGGAACATTGGCTTATAACACAAGCCTGGCATATGCATGTGTGAAAGGGTACAGGACACAATTCAAAGCCTTTTAGATGCTTCATTCCAATTCCCTGAGTGTTAGATGTGGAAACAACTTTAAAAATCTGAATCATAGTCCCATAAGTCTACAAGTTTTTGCCAGCTGCAATTACCAGGCAGGATACATGATTGGAAGAGATGACTGAGCCCCATGTCATATTACAGCCTCCTGGAGAACACATATAACAATACTTTTCACTCCATTTTGAGAATTTGAATATACATTTTGGGAGCACGTGTATATACCCTTTTCTCACCTTATCAAAAATTAGAAAAGCTTCAGAGGTTTTGAGCTGTTTTGCTCTCATTCTTCGTGTTTGTTAATAAATATCCTTTACACATGAGACTTGGACTATACTTTAGATTGGTAGGATTTTTTTTCGTTTATCTTCTCTATCTAGTGGGTATACTGGAACTGATATTCTTCCGTGTTTTTGAAAAGTGTTTAAAAAGCTGTCAGTTTGCTGACATTTCAATTTGAACCTCCTCTCTTCCTAAATTATACACTCTAGTAATGTTATAATTTTCTTTTAATGCTATCAGAATATCTGGGGCTTTTTGGTCAAAAAAGAAAAGAGTTTGGAAATGCATAGGTGTTCTATGCAAAAGGCTTGGCACTGGGATAAAACAACAAAAGCTTCTCCTTTATGGAAACAAAATATTTTGATTCCTGCCCACTTTTTTTCCCTTCTTTACTGCTCTGCAGCCTGTGTTTAGTTCACAGCACAGCTGCTTTGTTTGCAGTTTCTCCTGATGGTTAAAATACAAAAATATAGTGACACGCAATTATCCCTTCTGCCCTGCTACCTGCCCTTCTATTTACTATTTTTCTATTGACTTCTATTTAGTCATTTAACCTTTCCATTGTCATTTCCTAGAAACTATACCGTCAAATATAGTAAACATCTCTCTTGAGTTATGCCCATGTTGACATTGAGGTTAGAACTGTAATGTTCTTCAATTGCAGCTTTGCTGAGGAATAAATATAGCCCTTGCATTAACTAAGTATTCATTTACAGTATCTCAGAGCACGTAAGATACCTGGAAAGTAAAATTGTTAAAGCGTGTGTTTTACTGACTCAATGAACAATAGTAGAGAAAATATCACACCTCTTACAGACAGCACAACCAATTGAAGTCTATCTTTAAACAGAAATGGCAAGATTCTGGTATCAGACATAATAAAAATAGGGTTTCAATGCAATTACTTCAAAATTATATTAACTGAGAGTGGAATTCAGTTTACTATAGTCAATTTTTTTTTCCCTGACTGCCCAGTAGCAAATGTTTCTGGTATCAACAAAGCTACTACAGATCATTTTGTTCCTTTTGAGCAGGTTTCTGAGTTCTGTTTCACTGGTTGCAGATGATATTTTGTGATTTGAACTCTGGATTGCTCAACAAAGTTGCTTATCCCCAGAGAAAACTGAAGTCAGTGAGAGCATTTTGGTGGTTCTGGACCAAGCCACTGTACTTGTAGGCGATACTGATTCCTATTTTAACTATGGGACCAAATTCTGTGCTTGCTGTGATTGATTTTGCCACAAAGTTAGCAAACGCTACACTACATTCTCTTTGCTCTATTAGTAACTATCTACCATCTGTTGGGTAGCACTCCAGAATGTATTGATGACTAAAATAAAATAAAATATCCCTCTTTCAGCACTTCCTGCTATTTCTATTTCTCAGCTGTGTAGAGAGAGAAAATATTTATAGCAAACATCTTTTTGTTTAGTTCATGNCAGTTGCAGGTTTGTCTCAAGGAAGAGCTGACCAAGAACAGGATTCAAAATGCCAGCAAACTGTTTCAAAGGCTAAAAAAAATTTTCTTTAAGCCTTGCTTATCAGACATTTCAAGAGTTTTTCTGGGATTCATAGGAGTGCCCAAACTCCTTGAAAAATAAAGCACAACCAGAAACAGATTTTTCCCTGATAGCTCAGCATACCCAGCATTAACCTAGCAATAGCCTGGAAAAGAGAAAACTCAGGAAGAATCATATCAGTGTATATACATATCTGACAGGAAGGAATGAAGAGGAAACAGACAGATCCTTCTCCATAGTAACCAGTAATAGGACAAGAGGCAATGGGCACAAATTAAAAATCAGGAAATTCAATATGAACACAAGAAAGTGTGTTTTTACCGTGGGTGTGGTCAAATACTGAAACAGGCTGCCCAGAAAGGATGTAGAATCTCGTCTGTGGAGATATTCAAAAGCCAACTGGATGTGGTCCTGGGCAGCATGCTGTAGACGATCCTGTTTGAGCAGCGGGGTTAGACTAGAGGATGTCAGGAGATCCCTTCCAACCTTAATGATTCTGTGTATAGTGGCTGCTCTTTGAGTAGATGCTCTTATTAAAGTTATGGCATGTGTTGCAATGCGGGGAAAAAAAAATCTGCTTTCAATGGAAGTCCTAACTCTTCTTCAGGGTTTTGGAAAACAAGATGGGACAATTGTGTGGAAGACTGAGAATCAAAATGGCCTAGCATTTCATCATGAGTCTCAATCCTTGGTGTAACAACATTTCAGTTAATTAGGGACATGCTGGAAAATGGACTGAAACCAAGGCCTCTGAGTTCCTGGCAAATTCCTCAGCCACACAAAGAGTTCTTCAGTGATTTCTGCCCCCACCCCAAATTAAATCCAAAACAATTCAAATTCACGATGCTTCCCTTTTTGACCATTAGAAGATTAACAAGTTACTGAGTAAGGCCTCAATACTTTCACAGGAACGCTTCATACCTGAGGATCTCTCAACAGGCTACAGGGTCATTGGCTCACTTTCTGCCAGCAAATACTCCTGTATTCTACCACGTGGAACAATTTCAACAGGCGTAGGAATCAAACACCGGTCATTTTTTTGCCTGGAACCTGTGAATTATTCACGTGAGAGATGTCAGGTCAGGCCCTTCTCTTGGAGCAGCAGAAAAAACCCACACATCCCAAAGAAGCAGGTAGTGAGGCTACTGAAAAGGGGAGAAGAGCACACCTTCCTCCCCCCTCATCTGCTGTTTGAATACGTTGAGGGCTAATCCAGTAAATGGGCTCTGGGCATAGCTATGAGTTTGGGCACTACACCGCTTTATAGAAAAAAAGGGAAAAGCATGCAGGAAATAAAAAGCTGTTCAGATACCTTTGAAGTTTGCTGGTAAATAGCACAAGATTTTAGATGATTCCCGATTTAGGTGGCAGCTGAAAGAGCTTTTTAAGGATCCCTATGTTAGAAAGGAGTACATGTCAGATTCAGATGCCTACAGCCTTTTGCATATAAAACCAAATGGCTTGCTCAGAGACCATGGATGTATCAGGGACAAAATAATACTACCTCTCCTAGCTGAGTCACTTAATCTTTGCACAGTGATGGAGAGACTGAAGTAAAAGGCACCAGAAAGTGAAATCCTGTGTTTACAGGCTGAAGGATTAAGAACTTGAGAAGATTAAAATATCTAGGTTATCCATACTGCTGGAGAACTGCTAAGAGGCAAATATTTTTTAAGAGCACATTTGTGGTTACTTCTATTGCACTGTTAGGATCCATGCTTTCAGGATTTTTGGAGGACAAACAATGGGCTTGTGGCTTACTGAAAGTGAGGATGGCTTTTGTGATTATATGATGGTCTTGGTTTTTGTTTTAGTCTGTTTTGGAAAGGAGGATTCCAGAGAAGTGTTAGAGTCCCACTTCCCAAGGAGTTTTGAAACTTGAAGATTTTATTGCAGCTAGAACCCAGTACAAAGTCAATTTGCACAAGCTGTTATGTTTGGCAGTTTATCTGGAAAATCCAGAAGGCTTCTGGGAACACAGTGTTTACCATATGTTTCATCTTTGCCTTTGGCAGCAAGCTCCAGTAGCTCAAACAGCAGGACCAGGTAAAGCAACTTTGGAATACTAGAAACCACACGAGATACATACATGTCCCCTATTCTGCCTTATAACTTGAGCACTGCAGAAATAATAATAAAAAATCTTAGAAAAGCCACAATAAAGAAAAAGAGAAAGGGCTATCTTCTCGGCTGATTCTTTAAGCCATGCAGAGCTCACTTCAGTCAGGACTTGGATGGAATGGGTACCTTAGGCAGGTAGAAGAGCTTGAATGCTTGTAGTCAAGAAGAGTATGTGGCTCATAGAGGTAAGCTCGATAAAATCATCCTTTAGCCTGATAAAAGTAGAGATAGAACTGTTTAAAAACTGCTGAAAAGTATTGAGTGATTTAGGGACTAGATGTAAAAAGGAGCTGAGGTGATCTGAATTACTTTTTCTCCTTTTTATGTAACTCATGATGGATGTTTACCTGGTCCTGCTAATCACTCCAAAGGTTTAGCAAGGAGCTGAATAGCACTTTGCTTGAAAGCTTATAAGCAGTATTAATACATTACATATTTTTCCCCTCTCAGAATGAAACTAGCATCTAGAGAATTCATTCTGCTATCAAGTCTTCTACCATGAAGACAATACAGAAAGGACTTTCAAACAGAGTTTAGAGTGTGATTTGGTCAGATTTACTGTTTTGGAAGTCTGTGTCTACATAAATATAATTCACACATCAGCGTAAATCTGGCTCCTATGGAGTTTCTGGACTACAAATAAGATGAACACTCTAAGTCTCAAAAATTAAAAAAAAAAAAAAAAAGAAAAAAAAAGAAAAAAACCCCCCCCCCCCCCCCCCAAATATCTATAATTATCAATAAAGAAAATTTAATAGAATTTACACAATTGAGGAAAAAGTCTTCACAGTTATACATTTGTATTATTACAGTTTAAACACAGCATGTTGCACTGTAAAATAACTCTCTGCTGTGTGCTTAAAAACTCCTCCTTTGTTTTGCAATTTCATAGTTGCATGGAGCCCCAAGTGCTATCTTCAAAGAAGATTAAGGTACCACATCATGAAGACTATTTCTAATCATATAAATCCACTGTACCTGGTGATTTCAATTAAAATCATTACATGCTTTAGATGAATTGGAAAATAGAGGAAGAATAAAAGATTCATAGCAATGGGAATTAAAAATCATAGGCAAACACTGGAGAAGGCAAGAAATCTCAGGGCCGGAATTGGAAACATCCTTTCCCAAAACTTAAGTAAAGGAAGCATTAATACCGCAGACTTAGATATGGTGTGCTAGCAGCCAACCCAAGCTCATGCAGAATCAGATCCTAAAAAACAGTAACTGCAGGATACGTGCATTTGCAGGATGCCTACAGTGGAATCCAAATGTGCTTCGCACATCCTGGGGACTAGCCCATGCTATAACAAACAAGATTAAGAAAGTCTGATGTTGCTTCCCACACTAGCCATCCTTGTAACAGCATATTACGTGAGACTTTTGAGAATGGGGGTTAGGTATGATTAGAAGACAAAATTTTTAGTTTGGTTCTTAGTTTTGTGCAGGATTTGATGTGGTATAGAATGATAGCAGGTTTTGTTTTTAGACAAAATATTACAACAGTATCAGGCTGATTCAGGAACTTGAAAGCAATTTTGAAAAATTGACTACTACTTATAGAGAAATTCTTGTAATAAGCCTAGAAATGAAATAATGGGAGCAACTGAAAGAATAATAAATCTGACAGTTGTATGGAGAAATAAATCACCATATGAGAATAAAAGAAAATTCCAGAGCACTTCTGAAAGAAGTACATGAAATATTAAGAAATATTTAAGAAGTAGGAAAATATGAACTGAGATAGGACAGCTGGATGTGGCCTTGGCTGTGACATTTATGATATTAATAATCAACATCATCAGTGGGGTTAAAAAAATGCTCTCTGCCACAGATGCAAGAGGTTAACTGTATTAAATAGGTGCACCAGACTGGTAGAAATAGAGTTAGTGACAGTGAGAGATACAGGGAGGATGCTCTGGGAATCCCACATCTGATGTCAAAGAGGGCTTCCAATGCTGACTAGTCGTTTGAGAGAGAGTCCAGGATGGATACATGACTTTCTCTAAAGGACTGTAAGATGAGGCTGCACGTCACATTTACTGCCATAGTCCATGGTTCCCCAGAATTGTGCTTGAAGTTCATGACTGTTGGAGGGTTTGTATTCTTTCTAAACTGGAAACATTTAAACATTTGCTTAAAAAAAAAAAAAAGAACTAGGCAATTGCAATGAGCAAATACAGTATCTCCAGAGTGCTAGTAGAGCCAAAAAAATTCCAGAGGAGCTCTTTGTAAACATCTCAGAGTGTCTCATTAAATTCCTCAGCCTCCTCACTAAAATGTCCCTGGCCTCAGGAAGTGTAGAGGAACATTTGGCTTCTGACATGCCATCCCTTTTGATCATCATGCTGAGAGGTGCTTCCTCATATGCTGTTATGCATCCACATCTGTCAGCAATCATTTCTTCTATCTTGTCTGTAAATGTTTTCTCTGGGGCCAGGAGCAAGTTTATGTTGTCTGAATAACTGGCTTTGCACAGTTATCTGGATCCTTCACTTCTGCTCCTCTAAGTTCCTGAACACTAGAAGAGCAGCAGTCCTTCAGTGGATTAGGCTGTGACTAAGGACAGCCATATGTAAAGGAAAGGAAGCCTTCCAATTCCAAGACACTTCTCAATATGACATGCTCCAGGTCATCATGAAGCAAAGGGATTTTGATCAGCCATTATGACTTATGACTGCTGCATGGAAGCATATGCTAAAAGGCTTTCAGTATGTCCCTTTGTTAGACTTTAAAGAAATAAGAAATAAAATCCACATTAGCTTGGCTTCTTTCCGTGCTCCATAGGTCAGCTCAGGCAATCCACTATATGAAGGACTTTGTTTTCAAGGTTGTTTTAGAAAGACAATTGCTAAAACAAGGATTATCAGTGGTAAATTTTCACTCTTGCTTTGCTTGTTGCATAGGCTTTCCTTGGAACTCAGAACTGCTATACAACTTTCCAAAATGAAGCTGTACTTAGCTCCAGTTCCTATTAATTTTTTTTTTTCCCCTGGGATTTTTCAAATCCAGAACCCCAAATGTGCAAAATACTTAAGCACTTAATTGTCTTACAGGAGTAGTTCTGTTGATAGCATTTGGAATATATATATATGCATG
This sequence comes from Anseranas semipalmata, assembly GCA_013399115.1. Lineage (NCBI taxonomy): Eukaryota > Metazoa > Chordata > Aves > Anseriformes > Anseranatidae > Anseranas > Anseranas semipalmata. The sequence continues at coordinate 651,700 of VXAA01004389.1, forward strand.
CAATGGAACAAAAGCATGCCTAGAAAATATCTCAAGTGTCAGAGGAATCCATCTTGCCCAGTTAAGTTGGCTGGCCTGCCTAAGCTTCATAAAATTGGCTCCTGCTATGAAAGAGGTTACCATTCCCAATCCTAGATTAGTCCTAAGAAGACTAGTGTTTATACTTATTCAGCCAAATAATTTAGGCAATAAAAACACCTTCTTTAGCTCCAGGACTGTATGAAATATACTCAGATGCAATATGGACAACTACAATTTGGGTTTGTTTTTTTTTTTTTATGTCCAGCAGGAACTCTTGTTGGTTGAAGATCATTGTCCAGGTAAGTGTTAATTTGGAGGACAAAGGGGGAAAAAACTACTTAGGCATTAGTTGAAATGTATTAGGTACTTTTTGAGAAAATACATTGGAATTCTGCTCTATTGAAATAAGTTTACTTTTCAGGCATTACCTGAAAATTCCTTGAAAAAAAAAAAATCCATTAAGCATCACCCTCTTTGGGACTCCCTGTTAAATATGTTCACTCTGTGGAAGAAAATGTTAAATCCAAAATATTTTTGCTATTAGTATTTTAATCAATTAAGAGACATGCCTCATGGAAGCTTAACTGGGGACTTAAAATCTGCATTTAAATTGAGATTCAAAAATATATAACCCAAGACATTGAATAACTTTTTCAGACATACTGTACATGAAGAGCATTATGCTTTCATTTAACTTACTAGTTATCAAAAGCTAAGTTGGAGATTTAGATAAAAGGAGGAATATGAGTTTTGGGAAAAATTACTGAAAAATGATTAGATTGATTTCTTGCCAGCCTGAAAAATTGAAGAATTCAAGTTAACTTTAAGGCAGTGATTTAGATTTACCATGACTAGGCAGCCTGTGTCATCTTTTGTACCAAACAGGAGCAGATGTAACCAATTTGGAAAACATTTTGCACTAATCTCTTCTGGCATAAATATACATACAGTGTGGCGCAATGGTGAACTGACAGTTATGCAGAAACATGGTTCTCTGATATTCACCAAAAACTGATGCTGTCCCACACTCATACAGGCTGACATTACCAGCGTTAAACCCAACAGCACAAGAAGAGTGACTCACTAGAAATATTTTCTTCTGCATTTTCCTGAATTGTCATCAATGCCACTTATTTTGTGGGAGTAAATGTTATTCCTTGCAATAAGAAAGCAACTATTAGCTTGGATCTGCAAAGCAAATCACATTCCCCAAGTGTTTCCTAGCATTATATTGACTTAATAAAAGTAAAATTTTAATTGAGAAGGAAAGTCAGATTCTACTTTTCTGCAAAAGCTTTCACTTATATGAAGAAAACAATTAAAAAAAAAACAACCATAACTTTAACCTGTGAAGGGTCAGATATTTCTTCTGGTTAGTGGCTTGAGCTGTCTTGCATAAAATCCTTGAATGACTCCACAGCAGCATCAGGGCTTCAGTTTAAGCCTTTGCAAAACTTTGCTGTTTCCTCTCCACAGTACAAAAAGGGTTTGTATGTGAATGAGAAAATTTATAGAAAAGAGGGGGTAGCTCTCACCTTTGCAATAGATCTTTTTTAGGGCAATCCATAGCTTCTTAGAATTGGCAGCAGTAATTTTTTTTTTTTCCTCCTTCTTTCCTAAGCTTCTGCAACAGCAGAGTCCATCAGCACTTGGCTCCATCCTGATAATGTAGGAATCAACATCTTGGTTCCCACAAACATGTGCCAGCCCCTTCTTGCCCAAACATTTTAACTCCTTCTGTAAGAGCTTCCAGACTCTTCTCTGCCTTGCCCTGCTCACATATACTCTACATTCTAAAGCAAGAGAAGACCAGGAAAGAAGGGAAAGAATTGGAAAGTTTTAGGAGACCTGAGAATACTGTGAAGTTGACAAAAAAAAGCGAACTGCCTTTGCATGTCCCAGGAGGGACTGGTGATAGAAGTCTTACTTTTGAAAGGGGGTGAAAGGCACATTTTTATCCAGGTCAGGTACAAGTGGCAGGTACACTGTAAATCACTATAATCTGTACTGTTTTTTAATTTCAGAAGACTTCAGCAATCTCTTACTAATGCTTGAAAATTAGAGTGCACTTTCAAAACTGTCTAGGAAGATTTATGGAGAAGTAATGTACAAGGTTTATTTTCAAGCATGTAAAAGTGATATTGGACATTTATATTACACAGATAATACATATTCCTGTTAACAATAGAAACTATAAAAATAAGAAAAATAGATGTTAGGAATTTCTAGTGATCATATATATTAAAAATTTAGTGATAGTCCCCTCCCTTCCTGTTGTCTCAAAATAGTTTAATTATAAATAAGTCAGTGGTATAGAGGTTCAGCAATCCACCTGAGGAACTTTCATGAATGTTTTCACAAACATTTTTATAGCAGAATGTTCAAAGCACCTCAGTAATGTTTGTTTATTTCCCTTATTGTCACATAAAAATTGCAATTGTATATTACTTTATTCTTCACCAAAATCCCAGTTAAATATTATTCCACATACTATAGGCTAACACTCCTTAAATAATACCCTTTTAACTCAAATATATTTCATTATTTGAGGGAAGATTATAGGAGTTTAACTAAATGACTGCTTCATTTAATACTTCTCATCTCCACAGGAAAAACACCTGATCCCATCCTATTGATACAGAAAATTAATTGAGACTTGCTCCTAGAGTCCTCTCTCTATAGGTGAAGAAATTACTCCGCTATAGCTCAGCTATAATCTGAAAACAAGCTATCATTTCCTCTCTGAGAATCTTGCTAGATAAAAAATTGCACAAGCTTCACAAATAAAGTTATTACAATGACTAAAGACTTGCAACATCCAGCCTCAGCTTCTAGGCTACCAGTGTAGCTAGTGAAAGGACCCTCACTTGAGTATGCTGAATTACCCACCTTGAGGACTCCAGCTCTCTCTACTAACTACAGAGTAAACTTCAGCTGCTTGGTGCCATAATTTCAGCTGTTGAACTTAGGTGCCTAAAGAGAAACAGCTGTGAACCTCCCTTTAAATATGCTGTGTCTCTCACACATATCAGTTTATTATTAGAAGGTGATGAGTGGAGTCATGAGGAGAGAAGCAGTCTAGAAGTTGAGGATACGGGAAAAAAGTAATAATATAAGTAGTAGGTTAGGGGAAGAAATGCTGTCTAAACCCCCAGTTGAAGGAAAATATTGGAGTAATTTTTTTGTACTTATGTCTGTTGAAGAATGCTTCATTGCTCTTGGGCTATTGCTATAGGTAAGAGTAAGCAGTCCTGTTTCTTGCTGGTTCTGCCTACCCTGCAACTAACTTGGAGTGCAGCACCAAGAGCTGTGTGCCTGGCAGCAGCAGGGAGTTTGGTGTGGGCTGCACGATCCACTTTCCTTTTCAGATGGCTTTTGCAGTCTAGCCTGAGCTCCCTGCTGCTGTACTTCTGTTCCTTTTGGTATATAATGTTAGACTTAGGTATATCTGTGAGAATTGTTTTGCCTTTGACTGCAGCACTGACAGAATGATGATATGTAGCTAATGACTACCCCCATTCCTGCCTGGAAAATCTTGAAAAAGAAGATTTCTGAAATGCTTTATCTTGGACCAAACTACTAAAAATAACATCAATCTGATCAACCCAAATATTTTATTTCTAATTTGTTTTATTGCCCTCTCTATTTACTTAATTTATTTTACTTTAAAATAATGAAGACTTCTTCAAAGGGAAAATGTTCTTTAAGGGATGATATATCTTCATAACAAACATTTATTCCACTTTTTAATCAAATCTACTTTTTGAATTCAATCTAGATTGTCATATGGTTTTCTTATTTTTTTTCCTAAGTCTTATGAGTCATCTTTGCCATTCAACTCTAGTGTGCATATACTTCTTGTTACCTGTGTTTTTTCTCTGGGTGAATGAAAGCCCCCAATTTTTATGGGGACTTCAAGCAGAACTTAGGCCTTAATCTGTTTTCTTTTGGTAATAGGATCATGAAGACAAATTTCACAAGGACATGCCTTTTTTGAAGAGGTTGGGGTGAGTGACCAATCCAGATTTTACATAAGACTGAATCAATCACTGTGCAGTCATCTTAAAAAAAAAAAAAGTTAACATCAGTTTTACTAGCAATGTGTGAACTTCAGTGCCCCACAATGATAATAAAAGTTCAGCTCTTCCTGTGACTGTAGAAAGAATATGTTAAATAAGAGCAACAGCAGCAGCTTCTCTAGGCCATGTTTTAAAGAAAACTGAAGTTCTTTCCCTATTCTCACCAAAAATAAAAGGAAAACAGCACAAAAAGATTCCTTCCATCATGTTCTGGATTTGTTATGCTTTGTGTACATTTTTCAACTTGTGGTATATGTATGGTGATTTAATATTGTCCAGCTAAGCAGACATACAAATCCATTTGATGTTAAATTAATAAATATACGCTACTTAAAGAGGAAAAACTTCAGATTTTGCAAGTATTATTACTTTATAAATTGTATTGTAGCAGGAAACAGGAAATTCAAAGATAGGGAGCTTTCAAGGTGGGTCATTTTGCATAGGAATCAAGTGTAGTGGTGATTAAGACCTGAAGACATCCCTATTTATTGGAAAGGAGATCCAGGGTGTCCTGTGTTCCTTTTGCTTTAAAGTCAATGGTACAAGAGACAACCAAACTTAGTAATCTCCAGAAATATATCCGAATACTAAGTAACCATGAAAGGGAATACTTAAGAAAGAAAACCCAGTCTGTGGAGATCTGAAATCAGGAAAATATAATGAAGTAGTTCAACAGATAAAGACTCTAATACTTGTTCTAGTGTGGCAAAAGTAGCTTTCTCAGGATGAGACTTCAGATGTAGAACTCTAAGTTTAGTTTATAAATGATGATGTTTCAATTAAAGTGCACCTCATCAGTGAGCTTTCCTAAAAGTATTCAGTGTTGACCTGACAGTCCCACTGGCATCAGTGCACTATGTATACTGATTTCAATATAGGAATTTAAGTTAGTGACAAATTTTGGAAACTACATTCTTTGATTTGTGTTGGATGACAATCTCTGGGAAACAGGGGGTTTAGAGGATGGCATGCCAATGAAATTGACTCAACTGGATGACTAAAAAAACTGTGGAATCTGCAATGTTCAGGTGCACTTTTGAAATTTCAGTTTAGTTCCTTTGATTATAGCTCAAAAGAAAATTATTTCTAGTATTTGTTCCCATGCTCTTCCATATATGTAGGTGTACATGTATGTATACCTAAGCCCAGTATTTCAGAGGAAGGAGAAGGAGAGGTGATAAAGTGCTGAAGTATCTTTTTTTCTGAATCTTTCATGCAGATAAAATACAGTTCAGGCCACCAGCCCATTATAGGCAGGGGATGGAAAGGTTTTTTCTCCTAAGTTCATCTGTGATATAATCAGTGATAAAGCCCAGGGAAGAATTATGCTAAAAAAAAATGTGTAGGCATTAGATAGCAAACAAGGATTTTGAAACCTCGAGTTTCTATTCAGCCCTTAAATTGAAGGTGGGTTCCTGTTACAATGGCTTACAGCTGTGGTCCTACTCACTCCACTGACCCTTGTGACCAACTGTCTCAACTAGTGATTTGGAAGTGAAGTTCAGCCACCACATCTAATTCCTTGCAGCAGCCACACTCCATTTAAATTACTGCATACGTAATAAGAAATACATAACAATTTTATACCAAAAAACAGAAGCTGGAAAATTGCTTTGGAATGCTGAAAGTGATTTCTAAGAGGTTTTGTTTGCAGTAAACATTCACATTTAGTAATGTAGCGACTTTAAGACCTGTGAAGGTTGGGAGTGTTATTCATAAACTAGACACAAGAGACTGTTTTTGAATGGCTCACTTTTGTCCCAGTCATTGATTAACAATTTAAAACCAAAAGGATGACATCTTCAGGTTCTCTGAGCATGTGTAGTTTAGTAAAATTTGTTGGTTTGGACGCAGGACTTCTCAGGTAAATTGTATTTTATTCTTTCAACAGCACAGATTTTTGTAGCACCATGTTTAAAAAAAAACAAACAAACAAACATGGAACCACTGAAGTCACTAATTTGGCTTGCAAGTTGTCTCATCCTGTGCTGAAAAATCAATCAAGTGGCACAAGCTGTGGGCTGCACCAGTGCTTGGATGGGAACCTCCAGCAACTCAGCCTCTCAGGGGTCAATGAATCAATAAACTTCTCTAATATGTGGGACCCCAGTGGTGCAGGGAACACTGTTTTTGTCTGCATATTGATCCATGGTCCTGTTCCTCTGTGGCCAGAGGATCCATGGTGCTTTTGTAAAAGCTACTTCAGAAAAATTCTCAAAGACACAAGTTCATGAATAAATTTTCCACTTTCATCCTCAAAGTCCTACTTCTCCTAACTTTCAAAGCCAGGCACTGTTTAATTTCAGCTTTTTTCTTTGAACCTTTCTTCTTTCCCTTACCCTTCATTTCACTTTATATAATCTATAATCAAGTAGCCCTTGAAGTCTTTCACATTCTCTCAGATCTGTGCATTTCCCCACACCCTGGGATCCACCCCCCATGTCTGTTTATTTAAATAAAAAAGCTGGCTTTCTCAAAGGAAGATGGCAGACCTGGCCAAACAACTTGGACAAAAATAAAGGCTTGGTGGATGAGTGCAGAAAGGCACTTCAGTGCTATGTAGAAGGGGATAAACTATGCACAAGGACTAGCCTCAACAGAGCAGATAGGCCATTTCTAATTCACTTTCTACTGCACTGAAATTGCTATGGTTGGTCACGTGGATGTTCCTAATGTCTTCAACTGGGCTGTCCAAGTTACAGCTCATTGTGTAAGTAAGGATGTACCAGAGAGGTTCTGAGACCGTGCATCTGTACAGCTCAGGTGTTAGCTCACCTTTTGATACCTCTGTATTCAACTACATTTTTTAAAGGACCTATTTGTTCAGTACGGAATTTTTGTATGTGTCTTACTGGCGATTGTGTTGCCTGCAGAATCCTTTTTATTTCCCTGTCCTAAAACTATTTAGGGATGTTGATTGTGCTTTATTAAGCTACAGCCTTGTTCTCTGCAGGTTGCACCTGTAAAAAATGATCTCTGTTATTCATTTGTAAAATATTTTGTGATGAGAGTTCTCTACATATATGGACTTATTGTTGGTATTTAAATTTAAAACTGGTTCTACACTTTGAAAGTTGAGGAAATTATTTCTGTTATTTACTTGTAAAACATCTTATGATGAAAGTTTCTCTACATGTGTAGTCTTATCGTTGTAACAATAGCGGTATCCTCTGTATATTTTGGTTTCCTAGCCTGTTTGCTCATGTATCTTTCACTCCCCCAATACTCTTTGAAACTATGAGATTCCAGTTATGACTGAAATATCTCAAAGATATAAAATTCCTAGAAGCTGCATGAGTATGGATAGTAGGCTGAGGGGAGAGAGAGCACTAACAATACTACTGGTAGAAAAGCAAGAACTCTGCCCCTTATCCATTCTGAAAGGCAGCATCAGCTGGGCAGTCAATATGCACCCTTTGACTTCCCAAGACTTAAACACAAAGTTCCCAGGCAGGAGTAGATTAGTACGGACTATAGAAGGAAGGTGTGTTTGGGAACATGGGAATACTGTAAATGGTGTGGTTTGTAGGAGATAAAGTATAAATTCACAACTTAATCAGTCCCACCACTCATAAAATGCTATCCATCCACATTTAATATTTGAATGCATTTTGTCTGGTATTTAGGAGGGCTTAGCACTTTTTCATGTATAGATATCTAGAAAAAAAAAAAAGTATTTTCAGCTACATTTAAATGAAAGAAAAAAGGGATATAGGGAGGTCAAGAGTCCACAGGAATACTGATTTGCGATTTATAGTGTCATCACTGTCGTTGAAAATTTGAGGACCTCCCCTCTCTGAGCCACTATCATGGTAAAAGAAAAACAAACACTGAGAAGACCAAAGCCATGAAGCAGTGTGAAGTGGCAATACTGTTTTCCTCACCAGCATTACAGAGCAGCATTAAAAATCTAACAGCAAAAGACCCATCTCTTTATGCATGGCCTTTCTGATATTCATAAGCAATACAGATTTTGCAGTATGAATGTTGTTTAAGTATAAATGTATCATCTTGATATTTATACTTGTCAAGCTTTGGCACATTATTTCACTGTGTTAATCATTGCTTCTGTATTTCTACATCTTGATATGCATGTCTCATACTGGTAGGCAAATGAAATACTTGTTATAGTCAAGTGTAAATAAGGTCTTCCCTCCTGAATATGAAAGCTGTAAAGAAACATGGAATGTAGAATATTGTTAAAAATACATTTTAGATAAACATAGTAAAAACACTGAGCCACTATGTTCGTCATCACAAACTTGCCATCTGTGGATGATGAGTGAAGGAACTATATATAGAAATGGGCCCACTGTGTATAGACTTCCTTAATTTTATGGGGCTACAAATGCGTCAACATTTCCTGATGGCTTAAAAGAAGCAGCAAATTACAGTCCTACTTTTGCTGGTACGTGTTCTGTTAACCAATGCACTGGGAAAAGTGGTCTCTTCCTACCTACTGCAGCTTAAGGGGAAGAATAAAAGCATAACACCCCCTGACTTCTCAGAGCCTGTGCCCAAAATCTGAGCAGAGAATGCAAAATTGAAAAAAAAAAAATTGTTTTCCAGAAATATTTCTGGAAATATTTGTGGAATGGCTAACAACTTCATAAAAACAATGAATTTTAAACACACAAGATCTCGTCTATACATAATGAGAACTATGAAGCAGAATTGAGCAAGCACTATTCCCATAAACCTGGAACTAAAAATTATGCACAAGTCTTCTGGACGTGGAAAGGAAAAAACACAGTTTTGACCTTTATATGGATGAACATGTTTCTTACAGTGAATGCTAAGGAGCCACAACAAAACTCATGAAAAAAGTAGGCATAGAGTCATCTACAGAAATTCCTGTCTGGCATTCAAATATGAAACAATCAAGCAAGTTAAATGTATCTTGAGGACAAGTCACAAACCAAAAAAAAAGAA
>VXAA01004389.1:661010-675839 GCA_013399115.1 Anseranas semipalmata
CCTGTGTTTTGGAATCAGCAGCTAAATGTTCAAGAGTAAGAAATAATCCCCTCACAAGCTAAACTGTGTGAGGAGCTAGGTGTTCCTTGCCTTTTTTTGTTGGTGAATTAGTGGGAAGAGGAGAGGAATTGAACAAACATGGATGTAACTCTCCGGAGGGACAGATCTCTCGGAGAAGTCTTATGGTGTTCTGTCATTGTAAAACACACTGGAGATTATCATGGAAACTGTTAGAGAAGAGCTGGTATATATCAGCAGGATGACTCTGTAGATTAATGGTGAGGTGCCACAGATACCTGACTGCTGAGGATGTTAGCACAATTCTGTACTCTGATGGTCAGGAAAGCATCTCTGGTTTTCATGCCAAAAAAAAAAAAAAGTCACTTGTCTAGGGAGGACAGATGATGTTTTTTTGAAAGTCTCTCTAAGCTGTCTAGTATTTGCTGAAGTCTTGGGGAATGTGTGCTTAGTAAGTCCTGTTGCAATAAACTCTTTTGCTTTGTTTGGTTCTTAAACTTCTGGTGCAAGCAAAATTCTATTTGTTTCAGTAAAGAGCAGAGATACCAGGTGGCTAACTGAAGGATACAGAAAGAATGATAGAGACCTAGCATGGAAATAATTGGACCATTCATCTAAACTTTTTCAACCTGCAACCAAGATGTTAGGTAATTTCCAAAGGTCATAACCATCACTGGGAAGTTAATGTTTGACATCAGCTTTGTCTATGCAGTTAAATATTTTGAATAAGATGATTTGCAAGGGATTATATATAATTAATAACTGGTTGTAAAAATTGAGAAAGTTGAGTTGACTAAAAATCTCCAGAAAGCTAATATGGACATGCTAAAGGAATTATGGTTGTCACAAGACTCAACCTGGCTGAGTGTAAAATCTTGAAATATAGCCAAGTAATACTGTATTAGTGAGTACATCTGTGCTATGTTTCTGACTTTATTCTTGATCTTCCAATTTCCTTCTGTTTCACTTGTGTTTTCTAACACCTCTTAAGCTTTACAGGGTCAGGGGTTTTAGGACCAGTCTGGGCTGGATTTTCAAAAAAGCAGCACTGTAATTCCCTGCATAGAGTTTCTAACTCAGCACCTGTTTTCAGCTTTCTTTTCCACATTATGGAAAAGAGCTAAAACACCTCATTTTGTGTCTCCTATCCTGAGCTGAAACACCAAGTCACTGTCTCTTTCGGTAAGTTTTCTCTGCCAGAGATAACTGATACCGGGAGTTTCCAAAAATATTTTAAGGGTCTCTTGCACCTGGTGTTGCTGTGGGTCCTTTCCACATCTCTCAATGCACAGACTATGTCCCAAGGGTTTAGAGAAGCAAACCTTGCAGGCTGTCCACGTTTCTTTTCAGAACTTCTAAGACACAAAAGGTACAAATGTAACAATTATTTACTTGACCTATTTTCCAGAGTATAAGTCAGTTCTACTGACTGCTGGTCAGTAGAAACAAACCCAACCTATGGTGTTTTCTGTTACAGAATAAAAAGGATGCATGCATCTGTGGACAAAAGCCATTTCTGGGCAGACATTTGCCTGCTGTTTGTCATGTGACAGCATTCGATTAGGTACCTTATATAAGGAGGTGTTTCTCACGGACATGATAGCAGAATTGCACTAATATGAGCTCTTGCAGAGGTTATCTCACCTTAGCTGTCCCTTGTGCAATGTAATAATTTTAGCCCCATTTTATAGATGGAGAGAACAGCTGATATTCTACCTGGGGGAATGTGGGAAATTCTGCCAACAAGCTCCTCTTCTCCAATATATATCAAACATATTATTTTCACAAAAGGAATTAAAAACAAGTGTTATCTAGATTTTATCCTGTCCCTCCTGTACCTTATAGATTTCAAGGCCCACAGTTCTTTATTTCTTGAAGAGCTTTCTCCATTACATAGAACTGAAAACTCTAATTAGTCTTCCCTGCTATACAAAATCTAGGCCAGGAGTCAAATTTTGGTGGCTCCTTTATTTAAGCAACAACTGTGGGAGTGTTTACTTGTTTTATATTTTGAGGGTGAGAGAATGTTGAAGCCATGTATCCTCTCCTCTGTCTTATAAGTCTGAAATGTATTATTGGTCATTTGGATTAACATGCACATTATTTTAATGTGAAAAGTTCCTTGTTTTTGTAAATAGTGTTAGAGCGCTGTACGTGTTTTCCTGTAGCTTGATTGCTGCTTCTTTCCATCTCTGTAAAAGGCTTCCTAGGAAAAGGTCCAAGGACATCCATTTGGCTGTCACACTATCAGCACACAGAAATGATTTCTTGAAGTAACTCTAGCAAAAGCATGGAAAGCGTGTCAGGAACATGAAGAAATCAACTTCTGAGGGTATTCAGAGAAATCTTCCTTTCTTTTCATGTTATTAGACTAATTATAAACATGTTTTGCCTTGGTAACAAGTTGTTTGCCAAGGAAAATGTCCAGCACATAATTTCCGTTTCTGCCTTGTGCAGAAAACTTTACAAAGTGCAGTTATACAGCAGTGGCAATGCCAGCTGCTATGTATTTCTATAATGTGATTCAACAATGCATATAAACAATCGGAGAAGCCTTTTGATAATCTGTATTTCAATAACCAGATAGCAGTGCTCTGATTTAAATCTGGGGAAGAATGGGCTGTGATGTTTAGTGATAACATTTCAATTAATTCCTGCTCTCTCATCAGAGAGTGTTAGTTTTCTGAAAATGACCTCGGTGGAGTGTGCGCTGGCAAACAAGCTTATCTCAGGTGTGAAGGAATAGGAAACTTTGACTGCAAGAAGAGAAGGGAGGAGGGATTTTGGATGGGAATCTCTTGCTGTGCATTCATGAGGGCAAGCATGAAGATGTCTCATTTGCTCCCAGTCTCCATCCCAAAAAATTCCTCTGTCAGGCTGGGGCTGGATTAGAGACCTTTCTGCCACTGCCTTCCTGTGGTCCTTTATGATGGAGATTGCCCCCTTCCTTAGCTGGATAGTTTGAATTCTTAAACTGATCATTGGGTTTCTGGGAAGTGCTGTAAGGAAGTCATTCTGTGGGGTCACAAGCTCTCAACATTGGTTTATTTGGAAATGGAAGATCACAGTGGCAAAAGAAAATCAGACTTTTAAGTAATAGCACAGGATATACAGTTAGGGTTAAATCCTGCAATGATGACAGTGAGCTACAAATACTTAACTTTCCCTCCTCGGTGTGAGTCAATTACTTTGTTATTCATTTAGAATAGAGTATTTAATTAACAAACATGAGCTATAACCCTGACTCATCCCAGGATCCATACATTTGAACAATTTATACAGTCCCTTTACAATATTGATGTTGTGACATGTATAAAGTATTTTTTTTTTCTGCCTGAGTCATTGTCCACTGCAATCACTAGAAATACAACAGTAGGTATCAATGGATCATGGATCAGGCCCTATTCTAATATTTCTAGAATTAAAAGGTCCATGTTTCATTGCAGGCTGTGGCACCTCTGAGCCACAGACAAGTGTTCCCTAGTGCACAGAGTCCCCCAGGACAACACTATGGATGTTATAGTTAGGTCACCTGCAACCAGCTCCAGGAGCATTTCAGCTGCATGGAAAGTCAAGGACCTTGGCCTTGAGCCCATTCTTAAAATACAGTGTAGTTCTTCATTTCACCAAAATTAAAGAGTTATGAGGAGAGGGAAAAACAAAATGCCAAAAGCAATAGTCTAGTTTTTAATTTTAGTAACTGGAATTGACTGTAAAACACAGGGTAGGAAGTTACGAAGTTTCCTTTTCTTTTTCACTTAACATTTGCTATTCTGATTTCATACAGACACCTTTTTCATGGTGTATTTCTCATCGACTGCTGAAAAGTGTTGAACAAACTCAACAAAAATAATTTTCTCTACTTTTTTTTTTTTTCCTAATATAGCAATAAAATGATACTTAGAATTTTGACATACTGTTATGCTGCTAGATATACAGATGCCTAGGGGGTATTTATACTAGGATCAAGCTTAGAGAGCAAAAATGCACCTCCTATGAAAAGAGTTGCTTAGCTCAGCTGGGCAGCTCTGCTTAGCAGCATGGAGGGGAAGGTCTGGCTTGCTGCAGCAGCTAAGCTCATGAAAAGACTGGTAAACCTGTATTGTAAGGACTATTGCATTCTTCCCCTTAATCTGCTCAGAACGTAAGGCTATGTCCTGGATCCAGCAGCAAAGCTGACTGACAGCTGCCACAATAACTCAATAGCACATTTTACTCTGCTGTGCTTGTATGCCAGTAAAAACTCACTGCCCTAATGAAGAAGGTTGGTTGAGGAGTTCCTGGCACTATATAGATGCCAGGTACTACTAACCTCCAACCTATTGTGGCTTGAAGGAGTAAGAGTGATAACTTGCTCACAGTGGGTAGCTCAGCTGATCACTGATTCTTTAGCTGCTTCTGATTTTTGGTTAAATGTCTGTTTCTTTAAGAGCCCTATGAGATAAAAAAAAAAAAAAANAAAAAAAAAAAAAAAAAAAAAAAAAAAAAAAAAACACTCTACATCCAGGAAAGCTGATATCTACATTTAATATTTATGTTTAGATAAGCAATAAAGCTTACTTTTAATTTTATTCTTATTTGTCTATTGAAAAGAGCCAAGTATGTATGATTTTAAATAGAGGAAAGAGGTTCTAATGCATCTGGAGACAGCTACTTTTATGACATGCTATTAGCATCTTTCTATTTCATTACTTTTGTTATTTTAATTAGTTGTGAAACCACAGCTCTCTCAGTTTGTCAGCTGAAAAATCAAGTAGTTGTTTTACAATTTCAATGAAGCTTAAGAATTTGCATACATAGTTTTCATCAGGGACCCAAATTCAAATCCAAACCTTTCAGTCCCTTGAGGGTACCCTACTGCAAGGAAAGGGGCAAGATCTTCCTACTGATTCTGGCTCCAAGGTCCTGGCTCCTTTTATTACTAAGTAAAACACAATCCCAGCCCACAGACCAAAGGCAGCAGCACACAAATATGTAAATTGGAATGTTTCTCAGTTCAGAAACTTTGGGTTTCTAAGCAAGAGAAGAAATAAGGTGGTAAATGTGCTACAAAGATGTCATATTTTATAGAAGACTGCCAGGAGATTTCCAGTTATATGGGAAGGAGGACTGTAGAATGTTTTTTTTAAAGCCAAGTGCACTGTGCCTCAAATCATCTTATTGTATGCAGTAAGAATACAGGTGGGTGAAATGGAAATTGATTTTACCCTGCCAGGCCAGGATCAGGCAGTGACATTGTATTTTACAGAAAAAATATGGCTAGGGAGCCCTTACTGTAGTTAATTCACTGTGCACTCCTGGATTTAGTAGATGGAGGCTTGAATGAGCTGCATTTTTCACCCCTACAGATAAGTGGCTTGATTTCTTCATGCTTGAGATTTTATATATTTATTTTTACTATTTTTATTCTCATCACTACTATTTTGGTACATTTGTGTACTAGTATTACTGAAAAATAATAAACTCACTAATGAAGATCCTTGCTGTTGCTAGCACTCTAAAAACCATCCAGAGTGTTGTTTCTCAAACAGTGGGTTGTAAAAACGTGCAAGGATGGGTTGCAAAGTGTTTGTAAAAGCTTAAGAATTACCTATGCTTAAAAGATTATACCAAGTGTCTGGGTCCTCTGGAGGTCATACAGAGGCAGGTGAGCCCTAACATGCTCACACTTTCAGAAAGTTTGAGAAACTCTATTCTAGCACTTTTCTTCATTGTTATCTTCATTCTCTTCATCTCCCAATTTCATTATGTCTTCTTATCTTCACTGTATTTCTGTTCCCTTCATTGTCTATTGTTTTCTATCTTCTTTTTATTTCTTTTCTTCTTGACTTGTGCCTACCTTTCTTTTATCAGCTTTAGTTTTATAATAGTCACAACTGATAAATGTCGCATAACCAGTATCTTCACCCTATTCATCTGTGTATCTTCTTTTCTATAGGAAATTCTCTTTTCTTGGATTACCTGAGTACCATCCTTAGTTATATAAAAGTAAAGTAACAATTCAGTTCCAAAGGCAATCAATGAAATATAGTCAAGTAATGATAATAGCATAATGCACAGGCAAAATTATATTAGATCTTTTCTTATTTCTCACAGCAGTTAGAGTTCAGCTCCAGGTTGTGCAGGGAAGAGTTCTCTGGTGACTGCAAGTTCTTCAGTCCCTGTGTCTATAGCCTGCCTCTGTCCAACCCTGCTTTTGCCTACCTTCGCTGCTACCCTGCCTCTCTCTTTCACCTCCTTTTCATGGTTTCCTCCTGCAGCTCAGCGTCTCCAGTGCTCAGCTCCCCTTCCCCTTCCTTCCACCTCTTGTTCTGTTCGTAATCTCAACCTCTTCTCAGTTTCTCTGCATCTTTGCCCTGGTCTGCTCTTGCAGGCTTCCTCACCGCTATGCTCACCTTGCACATGACCCAGGCATCTCTGAGGGGGGCTTTCTGCTCCCTGGTCTGTGCTCACCCCAGCCACACACAAGAACAGACAAGTGTTTGTCCTGTACTCGGGAGGTCTGATGCCCTGGCACAGGGCTCAACCTCCGAGGTCTTTTTGCACTCTTGGCAGAGAAAGAAGGTGAGGTAAAGGGAGCAAGGGCACACAGTTCAAAATTGCCAAAATCTGCCACAGAGCTCTGTTCTCCTTTGTGAAACAAAAAGAACACACTGAAGAGAAAGTCCTGCTCTGTCCCTGCAGATCCAGGTAGGAACAGTTCAATGCAGGCACACTCTCTGAACTCAACAAATTTTGATTGTATCTGTGCATAGAGAGATTTTTTTTCAAAGTGTCTAATCAAATGAGAGAGAAATTTCCTGGGAGCTGTAAAATGCATATCACTGCCATATGGAGGAGAGAGAGCAAAGGCAGAAAAAGGGAAGCTGCCCTGCTGAATTTCAAGTGTCTTCTTCAAAGGACCTTCCTATGAAGTGGTTGTTAGGACATACTTCAAATGGGAAAGCCAAGTACATTTTTCATTCTTATTCTCTGAAGTAGATAAGCTATTTCTTGCAATGTTTCCCAAAAAGTATTCACCTTCTTTCCTGGAGTTAGCCAAGATTCAGAAAAGGGTGCATGTAGGGGTGGTAGGATGTCTGACTACCACTGCAGCTCCACGCAGCTTCATAGAGTCCAACCAGTTAGCACTGTCTTTCAACAACTGCAAATGAAACCCTGCATAATTAAAAATACCTTCCTACCTACAAGGCCTGAAGGCAAAGTAATCTGTTTTGTCCAGAATGACACCAGGGTATTTCCTGACTGCTCTTTACTCATCAGAAAGACCTCAGGAGTATCTCAAAGTAGGGACTCTACAGCAAAGCAAGATTGTTTGACCCTTAATCAAGAAGGTCTGGAAACTTCATCCCACTTTCATCCGCGTAACAAACCATTACATGATCTGATAATTTCTTCACTACTGAACAATGAGATTGCCTTCATGCAACCATGTTTAGAGTAAAAAAGAGAATATTCTTGCATTGAGCAGAAAGAATTAATTTTTCATCTCTTTTAATAGCACGCAAAGTACTAGGAAAGGTTTAAATGAACTACCACCACTCCGAAAGGGGAATAGGGAGTACCAGTCCTCTGCTCCCCTATCCCATGCACACACTTTATTCACTCAGAATGATCATTTCTCCACCTGGCAGGAGGAGGAGTATTTCCAGTTATGGGGGAATATAGAAAGTTAAGTGTTCTCTCTCAAGGCAGAATACAAGAAAAACTCACTGTAAGTAGCTTCCATCTCAAAACTGACTATCTCTTCTATTTGGCAATGCAGAAGCTTCAGTACTAATCACATTGCTCTCATGCTGCAAGAATATGAGGAATACTGAAAACGGGAATCATGACAATGTTTACGTTCATTTTCCTCCCAAGAAAACTGCCTTAGAAAATGGACCTATTAATGCTTATAAAGACATTTGAGAGGCAGCAAATGTGAGAAAATTTGATTTTGGCTCAGTAAATGTTTTTAGTCTGTGGTTAGAAGAGCTATCTGTGTTTGTAAATAAAGTAGCATAGCTTCATCAGAGCATTCTTGTGATCCTGATTTAATTTTCATCTAAACAAGTGTAGTTAGAACTAGTTATGAAAACTAGGGGAAAGCCAGAGTTTCAAAGCTATTACAGAAAAATGCTTAAAACTGGCTTAGGGTCATGAGAAATGTTTATTAGGTAAATTCAAAAGGTTTTACTTTGATTTTGAAGACTTCACTTTTTTATCATAAAATAGTTTTTAAATACATTTTTGAAATGTTTTCTTCCAGACATATATTTAAATATTTCATAAGCATCTATCTGTTTTTCTTTTTCTTTTTCTTTCTCTCTCTCTCTTTTTTTTTTTTTTTTTTTTTTTTTCTTTTTAAAAATTCTTAAACNTTAATAACATTTCTAACTAGATTTGTCAGAACTGCATTTCGGTAAATATTTAATCAGCTCCTAATAAAATTAATAAGAATTTTTATTCTCTCACACTACATTAACTGTAAGAAATAATTAAATTATGAAACATCTTAAGTAAAATGTGAAATAAGTGTAGATTATAGTTATAACTTTATTTGTGCTACAGGCACAAAAACATATATCTAGAGTGTAGAACTACATACAGGCACCTTCATATCCTGAGCAGAAAATTAGGTAGGAAAATTTGTTTGGTCTCCAAAATTATATTTACACTGGGGAAAAAAAAAAGAAGAAAAAAAATCTGTAAATATGAAGATTTGACTGTTTTTTAAGCCTATCCTGATGATTATCACCATTTCCAAGGCTCAGTTGTTTCCGAAAGCTTTTGAAATGTGTTACTAGGAGACAGGACTGTTCTCAGAAGTGTCTCTTGACAGGACATCTCCACTGAGTGAGCTTGTTCCCTGTGCCTTCCCCTGGGTGATTTTTTTCTTTCTCCAGCCCTCAGCTGGACCTCCAAAGATATGGTTCTTCCTGCTCTGTGTCCAGGGAGGACAGAAGAGCCCAAGGCCAGCCCCTAGGCACCAGTCACACCTGCATCATCAGTAGTATGGAAGGTGCTCTGCCTTGTGTCTCTTCAGCTTGCTGCTCTCTGCAGCTGTTCATCGTGACTGGTCCCTTGAAGCCAGACCACTATATGTTTTGTATATTTTCCATCTGCCAAAACTGAGATCAGCACTCTTATTTCACCCTCTAAAAAAGGGGGGTCTGTTTACCAAGAAATGAATGAAGATCAGTTGCTGAGCTGGCCACAGAGAGCTGTGTTTTACACAATCATAGTTGGCTTGCATGACAACAGGAGCAGTAGGCCTCCATGGTCTCTTAGCATCATCCTCTGTGATCCTATTGGGGTGGCAAACACAGAGAAGATTTAAAAAAAGAGATGACCCTAATGTGGTGAAGGAGACACCAACAAGAATTTGAAAATTTGTTTTTGGCTTCTGGTAATTATTCTAAATATGTGAAGTCAGAGCTAGAGAAGGCATGATCTTTGAGGAATGTTGGAGAAACAAAGTAGCATATTTTTCACTTCCTCCATTTTAACAGCAATTTTCTCTTCATTTGTTTTATTCTTCTTGTGACCATCAGCCTTGCTTGGAGTTATTTTAATGAGGTTTTGAATGATTATTTTCCACTGTCCTAATATCTCCACTCAGGTCACTAAATTAGAGCAGTACATTCTAATAGATGTGAGAAGAAGTGAGGAAAAAAATAGTAAAAAGAAAAAGAAAAAAATGGACAAGTTAGGAGAATTGCTGCTGTATCACAAACATAAAAAGTATGGTAGCATTGCTTAATGCCAGGTGGGAAAAAGATCACACATATTTATAAGCTAATGAGAAAACTGACTATACAAAGGAACATGGCAAAATTCTGAAATGTATTTCTTAGTTGGCCTGGGTAGGGTTTGCCGATTCTCCCAGGCCATAAACATGACTGTGTGCGGTTCAGAACTCTGCTTCTCCCAGCAGTAAGCAGGGAGCGAGGTTTTGTGCCTATGGATGCAGTTTGGTTGGGCAGCAAGGAGTTATTCCTTTAGCAGAACAGCTGTGCCTTATTCTGCAGCCCACAAGATCTGCTGACCGGCAGGTCAGGGAAGGGGAAGCTAGCTCTGTGTGTTCCCAGCTCTGTGTTTCTGGGGAGATGCTCTCAGTGGAGCATCTTGTTATAGTCCTTTAACAATAGTGTGTATTTGGGTCATATCCACACCTGGACTGCACAAGGAGAGGACTTGCTCACTCCCTGCAGGAGCATGTCCCCAGACATTTCTACATGAGACATACAAAACAAGTTATAACCAGGAGACAAACACCTGCTCATGCTACAGCGGTCAGTATCTCTTTCCTCACATGAAGTCACTGCCCCTCACTTTCTATGGTGAGCACAATCAACTGTGCAAAGCCTTCTACAGTAGGGAAAGAAGATAAATTACTTTCCAACCTGTCTCACAGTCAGTTTGTGCCTCTTGTCTGAGACTGAATTGACTTTCATACTCTTAGAAGAAGATATGTTTTTATGTATCATATAATTATACAGTCTTCTAAAAAATTTACCTCCACTCTGATTTTTCGGCCTGTGCACTGAAATCTCCTAAGATCCAGACGTGGTCTGTTGTGTGGTTATAACATTGTAATGAATAGTTTAATGCGTTTGGAGAGATCGAAATGATGGTTTGATAGTACTTTACCATGAAAAGTAATTTTGCTTTCATCCAGATCATTGCTTCAATATTATACAAAGCCTGTCTAATACAAATTAAACATTTAAATTAACTTACTCCTGCAACCTTGTAATTCTTCTGAACGCAAAATTTCTGAAGAGATCAATGCTTGCTTTCTAGTTTTGAAGTAAAAAAATTTCTAATTTAGTCCCATATGAATAAATCATATACATGTCTCCGTCTGAAAACTAATGCTTACCAGAAAAACACCTCCAGAAACCCAAGCCGTTGTCAATATAAAGAATGGATGAAAGGGTTTGGATTCTATTTAAATTGGGTCTGGAAATAGGTTTCTCAACCACAAATACATATGAATTTGTCTGCCTTGGTGTTTTTAGGATGAACATACTTTGTTTTGATTCAGAACAACAGTACCATTAAGTTAGCAGTTAGATTTATGATCAAGAAGTATTAGCGTGCAGTACATTCATTTTACTCCATGTCTACCATCTTATTAAACACTTCTCTACACCAGCAGAATTTGAATTAATCCACTGATTTTGTTTTATTTGCGGCTTCACTTGCTTACTTGTCCTGTCCAGAAAATAGAGCAAGAGTGAGTAATTGCTGGCCTCTCCCATCCAGGGCCTGGACCTTCTGCTGTGCACATTTCTCAGTCTGTATTTCTAATCCTTCTGGGATTTGATGATTCATAGGAAGTAGCTCTGGCAGACAAATCCCCCACTGTGCCCAATCTCCAGGAACCAGTAAGAGCTGTGCTCGGCTTTTCATAAAAGGACCTCTATTTTTTGTTATGTATGGGGCAGAATAGATGGAAAAGATAGATGTAAAACATCAGCTTTGCAGGCCCGCCACCTCAGACACTTTAGAGGTTAATGCAGCAGTGTGCTGTGGTTTGGATTCAGCAGTCATACAGATAAGTTTAAGACAACTGTATTTTCATTCTTCTGTGATGAATATTGATTTGGCTATGTGTAGATGTCTAGTGCCCCTCAGTGAACTCCCCTAAAAGAATGCACTATGGTGCACCTTAGACTCTGACTTTTCCAGGGAAAGAAAGTGAAGACTTGCCAAGAACCATCACTTTATGTGCGGTACACACTATGGTGAGTGTCCCACGGTTACTACAATTAACCACAGAGAGCTATTTTTAAGGAATAAACAATTGCATTCAAAATTTACTGAGAAAAAATATTGGATGAGGAATTTTGGTAAAATGTAAGCAACAATTATTACACACAGCCACTACAGTCTGCATAAATATTTGCCCAATATGATACTCCTCTTTGTGGAAGATTCCCTTTTTAAAGTATCTATAACAAGGCATTGCTATGCTGTAATACAGGGATCTACAAAGCTCAAAAATATTCCCTGCTGCGGCTACAAGTTTTACTGTATTCATATTAGAATATGAAAGGTTGGAACATGACTGGTCACCTGCCAGGGGTGGCTTACAGATCAGGTTAAACATGCCTGTGATCCTATCGTAGGCTCAGATCCCAGCAGGTTTGCAGAGAAACTCAATCCTTCTTTCTCCTTAGGTAGAAAAAATCACTTTTAGACTGTTTATTTTTTTCCAGTCTACAAGAGAACAAAGATGTTTTAACTCGTATTGCAGCAGTAGGAATCTACCCTCTATGTCCTGCCTCAAATTCTTTTTCCCCCATCACCGTGGATGGGATCATCTTTGCCTTCCTCTTCCAAAGATATGTATAAGTGAGATCCAAGGCACTTTGAGATTAAATGGCAGTATGTGCATACTTTTTTTTTTTTGTTCATACACCCCCCCACACACACACATGCATGTATAAGTATCAAAATAATAGTAACAGTATTACAGTTTCCATTGTCATGGCAGCCAGATTACAATGTTCATCTCATCACCTCTCTCTGCTTCAATACACATGCATTTCTCTATAGGTATGTATATATTTACAGTGAGGGACAGTCTGTGCTCTGATGATGTAAAGCAGACAATGAGGCTGTAGGAGACATATATTGGGAAGAGCACAACATCATCATCTCTGCATTACAGCCTCTGAGACCCCAGTTGAGGAACAGATGCATGCAGGTTCTTAAACCTATCTCAAAACATGAAGGCACTCGAATATATCCTTAGTTTTTAAGGATGTGTTTAAACCTCACTGTGCAAATTTTATTCACTCTTACATGATTCAATGCTTTTGTAAAACAAATTCTAAATCATTAACCAAAGGTGCCTAGGAACTTTGGGGCTCAGGCCAGGTACAGGTTAATGCCAGGTGTATGCATGTAGCCCTCCAGCCACTCTTTCTCTCAATCCTGGTGTTGCCCGTGATATTAAATATATGAATGGTCAACACGCGCCTAGTGCCTGTTTACTTTGCCATGTGCATCCTTTGTTGTGGGTGTTGGATTTACATTTTTAACTGCAACTAACGGCTGTCCACTGGACCAGTTCATAGATTTGTTTCAATACATTTGTGTTACAATTTCATTATCAGCTGACAATTAGTACCTTCTTCATGATTAGGCAGCAACAATACAGCTGGATCTTATTACAGAATTTCTTCAAGGGTGACAAAAATAACTTTTTAATCGGCTCTTCCTTCATCAGTCACCTGTTTCCTCAGGTCTGTCAGGGCCCTGATGGCACAAACAGGCCTTAGTGGTGCAACCAGCCTCATCTGGGGCCTCCCCTCCCTATGGGCCTGGGGGTTGTACTGTAAGGTCAGTCCTGGTCCTTCAGCCCCTGTCCAAGCCGTGTTGGGGGGTAGCTATGCTCAGCTGTACCTGGCCATGGCCCCTGCTGACCTGAACTCCAACTTGCAGACTGACTTCCTGACTTGAACTTGGACCTGACTCATCCTCATGCATTTCCCTGGCTGGACCTGGCCACCATCTCTTTGTCTGCACAGAGCAGACCTTTGCTGCTCTCTCACTCTGGCTGAGGGCAGTATTTTGGCAAGAAAGTGTTGTACCTCTGCGAGCCCATGTGTGCTGTTCTTAGGCATGGTTTGCTTCATCCACACCTACTGTCACACAGTGTTGAAAACTAATGAACAAATGTCGCCTGACACAAGCCAAAATATGGCTTATTGTCCTAGTGTGGACAAGCTGGGGGAAAAGCAGTCTGGGGGAACAGGACCAGGAATACAGACAGAAGAAATTGCCAGTGATCGCAGCATGTTCCTATCTGCTGTGATGCCAACAGGGAAGATACACCTGTTATAATGTCTGTGGAAATAGGTAACATCAGTTTGTTTCTCGCTTTTTATGTCTATTCTATATTACCAAGGTGCCTGCTACTGGGAACTATTTTTAAGGGTTGGTTTTGATCAATTTCAAAATTACCCTACATCTCCATATACTCATGAATACAGACACACATTATAGTCACTGTAGGATGATCTCATACCTTTCATTTTACTATCCTGAGTTGTTAATAAGGAAAGACATTAATGCTTAATGTTCACTGTTGCTAACGTCCAGCTCAGGGCTGATTCTGTTGAGTGCTGAGAGTCCCTGGAAGATATTTAACATCCATGTCTGTCAGTGACTCCAGAGAACACCACCCATCATTGACAGTTGCTCATACTGCTTGAGGAGTAACCAGTTCCTGCTAGGATAAGGCTCTTGGAGAACAACCGGTTCTTTAGCAGATCAAAAAGAACAAGGACGGTATTATAGATGTTGAAATATTTTACAAAAAGTAAGAAAGTCTGTGAAATATATCTGCAAATGTTCTTTGAAAGCAAGGTTTTCTAGCTAATGATACATTTGCAATTTTCCAGCTGTATATTTTATTTTTCCTTTGGCTCCTCACAAAGTCTAAAAATAGCAGTTGACTATTCTGTGGCTACTTTTGGAAATTAGGCTTACAAGTCCTGGACAGATGTACATTATTTTGGTAGGTGGGACCTTCATCTGTCAAAATGCTTTATTTTTCCAACCTATTTTATCCCTCTCTGGATTTATTATTATTATTATTATTATTATTATTAAAGTTATGAAAGAGTGGTTTCATAGTGGTAACTAAGTCTGAACTGAGTATAGGCAGGCACCAGGCAACATTTCTACTAATCACCCTGCTGTTACAAAGTTGTTCTTTCTTTCTTTCTTTCTTTCTTTCTTTCTTTCTTTCTTTCTTTCTTTCTTTCTTTCTTTCTTTCTTTCTTTCTTTCTTTCTTTCTTTCTTTCTTT
>VXAA01004389.1:688007-721068 GCA_013399115.1 Anseranas semipalmata
CTCTCCTCTCCTCTCCTCTCCTCTCCACTCCTCTCCTCATCAAACCTACATTCTTATCAAACATTGACTTTATTACAGATTATTCTGAATTTAATTCCTTTAAATGAATGATCAAAACTCTATTGCAGGATCAAAATTTGAAAAGTATCAACTAAAAAAATGACACATACTCCACTTTTCCAATGTTGCATCAATAAAAGATGCAATAGGGAAAAAGAAAAGAAATGGCTATGCCTTGAGATGTCTGCTTGGAGCATAAAATATTACTACTGTAAGCAGCATTTACCTTCATTAACCCTAAATAATGGAAATAGATAGATAAAGAAATAAAATTTCTAAACTGCTCTTCATCCTGACACCATC
This sequence comes from Anseranas semipalmata, assembly GCA_013399115.1. NCBI lineage: Eukaryota > Metazoa > Chordata > Aves > Anseriformes > Anseranatidae > Anseranas > Anseranas semipalmata. The sequence goes on from VXAA01004389.1 coordinate 688,371, forward strand.
CGTAGCAGCCAAGGTTGTGACAACATCATTGAAAATATAAGCTACATGGCTGGACTGATTAAAGTGATGGAACTGAAAAGTGCGGAGGTCACCAGCTTAAAACATTATGAGACAAATGAAATATGTGACATGCTTATGAACCTTATATATCTGGAAGACCAATAGCGGCTGATACGATTTGATTGATTGTGTTTGAAGAAATCTTGGGATTGGAGGCTAGGTTTGTTATGTTTTAGCCAGCTTGGAAGAACTTAGAATGCATTTTGTTGTTCAACTGCAGCTTTTCCTTTAAATTAGAAAATCAGTTAGGAGTGGAGAAGTCAGTCAGCCTCACCTTAGTCCCTGGAGAAATCATGGAACACATTCTCTTGGAGTCCATTTCCAAACATATGGATAGCAAAAAGGTAATCAGGAGCCAGTCAACACAGCTTTACCAAGGGCAAATCCTCCTTGACCTATCATGGAGAAATGACAGCCCTGTGTGGGAAGAGAGTGTGGTGGGTGTTGTGTTTCTCTGATGAGCATTTGCCCTTAATTATGGATCTAGCTGGGACCTCATAATTTCCTGAAGTAGTGACATTTCTGTGAGAACTGAATCTTAATTCTGAGAAATGAGTAGCTAAGTGCTTCACTCAGCCTGTTCCAAAACCTCCAGGGCTCTCCTACAAACATCTGAATGACCAAAAACCCAGCAATAACTGTGCCACATACGTCAGAAATACGCTCCTTAAAAAGCACAAGTGGTGTTGGCTTCCTGTGGTGGTTAAATATAACCGTGACGAGTTCTAGTCAGAACACCAGTACACACACAACATTGCTGTAAAATCCAGATTCTTCTAGTTTCCAAAGCAAATCATCTGAGTTTGCAGATAGTATTGCTAGATAAGCCTTACTGGATCTTTTTTTTTTTTTTTTTTTCTGGATACTCTCCATGGTAGTTCTGCTTTTTGAATGTACATTTGCTTCTTCCTCCTTGGCCACTTTAAATGGACATCAGCTAAAACAGACTAAACTAGATTTGGCTGGTAAATCTTTTCTAAGCACCTTGCATTGAATGCTAACGCACAATTCACAGTATTCATTACTCCCTGAATTAAGTTACTATATTTGGTATTATTCTTAAATTCTAACAGGAGTACTGGAGCTTACCTCAATTTCGACAAGGGATAGAGAAGCATGGAGCTCAGTTTACGACTGTACACAAGCATGCAGACTCTCTAGCCCTACTTCAGTATGAATCTTTGTGTTTTTTACTGGAAACTCTGAGCACCTTGCATCTCTTTAAGGATTAGACAGCAAATTGGCTCTTCCCACCTTGGGGAGATCTGCACGTACAGATTTGAAGAGGAAACCCTTAGGCAGCATTTAGCTTCCTGAGGCATCAGAGACATTCCTGCAGTCCTCTACAAAACTACTTAATGTTTTTGAAAACTGTTTCAGGGACAAAAATAAAACAGTATTAAGATTTATGCAAGGCAACACCTATGTGTTCTGACTACCAATACAGAGACTTTAAAAGATCTTGAATTCAGGAAGCACAAATATCAGAGTGAGATTCCATGCTCCTCAAAGGCCAAGGAAAAAGTCCCATCTACTTCAGAGCTCAGGTGTGCTGTCCAAGAAGGAAGCCCCATACCTGCTTGTCAAATTGACTTGCTAGTTGTAAGTGTAACAGTGTTGATTAGATTTAGGCTACAGGGGAATAAATATCTCCTTCTGTTCCTGCTGGCAGCTATAGAAGGATAATGCAAAATAGCTAATCGTTTCAGTTCTCCACCTGGTTGTTTGGCAATGTCTTGCAGGGAAGCTGCTGTTTCCTCTGCACAGTGGGTTCAAGATCCCCCCTACCTTGCCACATGCTGGGGGTATCTGGAAATGAGTGCTACGTGCATGTGGACCACCTCCTACTAGCCTCAGCACAGAGGCTGTGTCTCATTGGGATGTTGTTAAGTATCATTAGTATCTTTGATTTTACATAGTGTATGAGTCTGGGCTGCTGCTAAAGCATGTTGTGCTGGACGGAAGGAGCTAAAGCATGTATCTCAGCAGTCTATTCCTCAGGATCCTAGGCAGGAGCATCCTTCGTGTCTTAACCTTACATGAAAAACACCCTTTGCAATTATGTTGTATTGTTGAACTGGCCAGATGCTTTGTTCCATAGGCTAGGAACACTGATGTGAAGTAATAGAGGATCACGTCTCTGGGTAGAAGGTAGCACAAACGAACAGGGGACTTTTAGATTGAGGTGCAAGGGAAATATGAATATAGGGGCCATTAGGGAAAAAGAAAAAAAAGAGAGAGAGAAATCAGATTTTCCTGATACCCTTCTGTATGCAAAAATAATCAACTGTGTGCTTTATCTTAATAGCTGGGAAAGAACTACAGGAAATTGTGTCTTCCCCAAGGTAATGACTGCATTGTTGTTGTCTACAACTGAGCTGGAAAGGGTTTTACCTATTCAGCTCTTCAGCAGGCCATATTTTTAGGTCTTCTTGTTTATTCTCATATCTTTGATGACAATCCTTAATGGTTAATAAACTCACAAACTCCTCTGAAGTAAGAAAGCATTATCAGGATTTCACAGATTGAAACAGGAAGTACAAATCAGGTTACAACAGGACCTTTCCACCTTGTCATAAATTGATGCTGTGGCAAAGGCCCAAATGTTCTTTGTAGTAGGTTACTGCCTCATATGCTGAACCAGCATATACTGAACCACCAAAACAATTTTGAAATGCAACATTTCTATCCAGTGCAAAGCATAAACTTAGCAATTTGGCTGAGACTTGTCTTTTATCAAAGCACAAGACAACATATATATCTAGATTACCCAGAACTCAGGCTACAACATGGCCTGGTGTCCTAGCTCTCTGGCTGGGAACCTGGCTAGACCACACTGTGCTTCCTTCCTGATCCCTCCAGTGGAAACCAAGGCATGAGGCAAGGAAGAAAGGGTTTATGACTGGCAATATGCTTCTCCACTGTGAGGTCAGGATGCAGCACGTTATGCACCCAAATCTGGGAACATGTCATTGTTTCAGAGACACCCAGGTCAGAACTTCTCAGTGTCATTACCATGTCTTCTTAGGGCTACAACAGTGTGATATGATTTTTAGAAATTTAGAAGAGTAATAGCCTTTGTTCAGTTATCAGAAATAGTTGCCATTCTCACTACTGTCAGTTTAAACTATAGGTGTGCAGGTCCTCTTAAAGAACCAGCTTCCATTGCTACTTCCACTGTTCTCTATCCGGAGCATATCAGTGATCACAGGTTCATGCCTCAGTCACTGAAGCCTTGACCAGGTGTCATTAAAAAAAAAAAAAGGTTTTTTTCTGGGATAAAGGAAAACAAAAATATCTTGGAAAAAAAAAAAATTTCCTTAGAAGAACAGAAACTGTCCCAGATTGTATTTCTGTAGCTAAAAATGTCTGCCTTTGTATTAATTTCATAATATCCTACCAAATTACTTGATTTCAAATGTATGTTGGGGAGAAGCCTTGGTATGGGAATTCTGCCCTTCACAAGAAGTTTGATTTCTTGCTATGTGTTAGAAGTGACTGGTAGCATTGCCTACCTCCCTGTGAAGATGTTTCTTGAGAAAGGAAAACAGTTGTGTCTGACACAGCATTGCAAATTTGCAATGAGCTGTATGTATCTCTCTAAAGCCTCTTTTAGGCTTCTTTTAGACTACTAGCACCTTTATTTAATGCTCTCATATTGCCGATTGGTAATTCATTTCCACATTTTATTTTGAACCTGCAGTTCTTCAATTTTGGTGTTTTCATTTGTTACAAGAGAAGAATTCCAAACATGGAAATTTTCTCTCTTTATCCAAGGTACACCAGTGAAGAGTCAAGTTTCTATTGAATTTCAACTCTCATTGCTCTAGCATGCCTGTTAAAGGCTCTAGTAAGAGCAAGCATACAAACAAATCTGAAGCTATTTGAGTAGAGTTTTCTTCCATTAAGCAATTGAGCTGGATATAAAAACCTTTTACTTAGACAAATACATTTCTTGTAGTCCCTTTAATCTTTATCATGTATCAACATAGAGCATTTCCATAAGCATTTTTTCATTTGGAGGAAAAAAATCTCCTGTTAAGTTCAGGACAACATAGCTTACTGTTAGGGTCACCTGGGAGCACTTGACATTTGTTGAACTCAGTTATAGGTTGATGCTACTGTTAGAACAGATTCTCAGTAACCCACAAAAAGCAAGTATAAAAACCTAACAGCTTTAAAAGAGGGAAAAGCAATGACATACTTCAAGGATATGACTAAGTTTTATCCTCTTTCAAGATAAGAACTTATTTATTTTCATGCCATATGTTTGGGGGGCAGAAGTCCTAAGTGACTACAAGGCTGAAAAAAAACTGCCAATTTTATGAAGTGATCAATGACTGAGATGAAAGCGTTCTCTTGCTGATCACAGCCTATTCTCTTTGATTAATATGATGAAGTGAAATATCTTGCACTGCTAAAAATGAAAAGATATAACTGGGAGGATGTTTCAGGCTGTGCTATCCCTAGCCACATCTGCCCCAAGGATGAGCAGCTGTTGAACAGTGCTATGTGCTGCTAGGTTTGCTCGTCTTGTATCTCAGATGAGCCTCTAGCTGTGCAGTACATGCCAGCTGTGCAGTATATGTCAGCAACAAAGCTCATGCTATGGGTTCATATAGTAGCAAAGGCTTTATTTTTCCTCAATGGGGTAACAAATCTCTGCTCCCCCNTTTTCCATATGATGGGTATCAATAGGAATGAAAACTTGTGCCAGTCACTTATACATTCCCTCTCAACAGTCTGAGTTCTGAGTATGTAGTGTCCCTAAATGGAAGGTTTTTGTTAACCACCTTTGTCATGATAGCTATCTACAGTTACAGAGTGCCCTTGCTATACCCTGGAGGTATATGCTATTGGTCAGTATCGATCTTAATTTCTGTATCACTAGTAGGTTCTCTACCTGCCAGTAGCTGCTTCTTTAAATGGTAGTGTCTGCCTGATGGACGAGTGTTTTACATGTGTGCTTCAATATTTGATCTGTCTTTAGAACATGTACTTCTTGGACATCTGTGTCTACAAGACTTGCCTAGTGAGTGGGATATTTTTCTTCCAAAAGTCTCTCCATATTAGTTTTCTAATATGAACATGTCCCTCCTCTGCAAATATCACGTGCTATTTGCCTTATGAGTCTTTCTGCTTCTGGGGAGCTGACTCTTTAAATGTCAGTAGGTTATACTCTTCCTTTATGTAGTTCTTAGAGGCAGTTTCCAATCACAAAGTGAAAACCAGAATCAGCACGAGAATATGTGCCACCCTTGAAATCAAAGTAAAGAACTAATTAACAAGGATTCATAAGTTAACTGAGATCATATTCTATTTAGCAGAAAAGTATAAATCCTGTGTGTGTAAGGGAGTAGGAAGATACCATTTCAGTTTTCAGTTAGAGTCAGCAGTTTTTGAGCACTGACAAGAATTTCTTCTGTATGAAGATGTGAATACCTGCACTCATAGCAAACAAACTTCATCCTCACCTTAACCTTTGACAGTGCCCTCAGAATAAATGGAACAACCTGAATTGTGTCTATAAAAATTGTGTTTACACTGTCATTAATGAAGAAAGCGGGAAAGAACTTTAATACCAGCTTGTTCTCCACTGGACAAGAAGCACCTCGTCCACTTTTAAAAGAGATATTTCTTGAACTTAAAATACAGGCAGATGTGGTATTAACTTCAATGCAGCTTGCTAGAACACTGTAGCATTTCAAGTCAATATTGCCAGCAAAATACAATCATGTAAAAGATAAAAAGCCCAACAAAAACTGGCAGTGTCATAGATAAGAATTCTGTCTGACACACCTGGCAAGAATTTACAACAAGTAGCAGAGATAAAAGTAATTCAGGATGGAAAAATCTGGGCAGCACATTGACTTGGAAATTTGACCTAAGAATAAGGCAGTATAATCAGAGAACCAATTACACTTGAAAGCACCATTAAAATCTGTCAGCCCTCCTGAATTTCAAAATGGAGAGATTAATAAATCACATAGCCTAGAAAATGACATAACAAAGGGAGTACTGAAACACCACATTAATTATGGTAAGAAAAAAATCTCTTTTTTCTGGTTCATCCATCCTTCCAAGATATTTAACCTAACCTTTCCATGTGGACATCACTCAAACTAATTGATCATTTCTTATAATGGGAAAAGCTGGTGTTGCAGGTATACTACTCTATATGTTCTTTGTTCCCCGGAAAACAACTATAAACATAAGACATGATGAAAATCATGTTACACTGTGAAAACTGTTTGTCTCTCTGAGGAATGAACTATTTGGATCACCTACAAAGAAAAATGCTGAAAACTGCATGACCTTGCTAAATACTTGCTATGAAGGAAAAAGAAAAATGCTTGATGCAAATAGGTGACTTAGAAAGAGGATGAAATCCTCCTGTTCCAGTGCTTAATTATCCTCACAGTATTTTTTTCTTCATTCTATCTAAGTATATTAACACTCTGACAATTTATGACCGTTATCTCTTAGTCTTCTCCTGTGCACCTCAGTAAAGAGCCTGACTCCCACTTTTGATGATGTCCTCCTGGTATGTACTGGCATGTTGCTATTAGGTCTTTCTAAAGTCTACTCTTCTCCAATCTAATGAGTTTTGTTCCCTCAGTCTTCCTGATAGGGCTTGTGCTTCAAAGACACTAGATATTCATCAGGAACACTATGATGGCAAGCATACATTCGTTGCAGTAGCATCTTCAAAACAGAGACAGTGCTGCTCTCTGTGGAATGAACATTCAGCTTTTGGTGCCACCTCAGCCAAAGTAGCAAGCAAACATTTCCATTTCCCCCTTACTCAAAGCCATAGAATGTCAAAAAAAATCTGAGCACAGTTCACCCTTAAGACTGGAATCTCATCTGGTATTTCTTACCAGTAGTAAGTAGTTCTAAGCAATGTAGGGAGGGATCCAGGAAGTATGATTGTCAGCAAGGACACAAATTACCTTTTTTAAGTCAGTCATTCCAACAATCTATTGTTGGATCCAACTATCTATCCAACAATCAATGGCCTGTTGCTGTTGTTGGTTTCTCAACATGAAGAGCCCGTTCCATTGCATCCAGAATTGAGCACTGCAGTTTAGGTGTGCCTAATGGAACATAGATCTAATCATCACTGCCCTGTTGGTTTCCTGTAGAATACCAAGTATCAGGTTGATTTTGCTTTGTTTTGTAGAAGTTTTGCAGTTCATAAAATAAATTAGCATCAACATTCTCTGTTGCAGACAAGAGACAAATGGACTGTTTCTGTCTGTTGAAAGCCATCCTCTCTCTTTTAGCCTGTGAATGTCATAGAGTGTTAAGTGAATGTTAAGTGCCCAAATGAATGTTAAATGCCCAAACTGTGTCTGGAGACCTTGATTTCAGGTTGGCTGATTCCCTAGGGCAGGAGTATGAATCCTTTTTTCTATCTGCTCTGTTCATGCAGTTAGCTTCGGACTCCAGGCTTTCTTTTTTTATGACAGACCAGGGAGGATATGAAGATGTTTTAACAATGATTTACAGTAGTCTTTTAAATCTTTAATAACCAAAGACAGATACCACCATTTGTCAATATCCTCAATCATTTTGTTAAAACACTTCTGGTCACTCTTTTTTCTTAAGAAAGATGAAAGTGTAAGAAGTTCTCTGGCCCATTTCTCACAAAAGTTGTGTTATCCTATTTGTTATTTTGGTTAAATATAAGTCTTTTTTTCTCAAATATGTTTACCTTTACTGATCTGTTCATCTGAATATGGATTACCAGGCTGGCCTAGCTCATTCAGATCTGATGATGGTGCCAAGTTATACTCCCATTTCTGCATCTAGGGCAGTGGTGCTCATGTGAAGTGGTGGGATCTGGGGAATAAGGCCAGGCATATCTTCTTGTCCTTATTGTGGAATTGCAGTCTCACCTTTTTGTAGTGGTGTGCTGTGACATAATCTGCTTGTTACTTTGGATAGTGTGAGTAATAACTCGTCAAAATATACCTCTTCTATCCCAGCATACTAGAGTTATGCTTAATCTCTATATTCCAACTGGTGGCAAAAAAAAAGCTCTCTCTCTTATGGCTGGTGGTGATGCCACTTATATGCTTTTACGTGTCTTCTGTCGTATCAGAGATACATCAGAACAGAGCAATAACCTTTGCTCATCTGCCAGTGTGTAGGGAAAATGATCTCCTGAACATGTTTGTTCACTAGTGCCAGAGAAACATTACTGACGTGACAATGCAGGTACTATAAAATTCATGATAAACCTAGCCTGGGATCCAGTATTTGGGACGTGATGCCTGGAGCAAAAGCAGAGACCAAATACCAGAGTACCAAGTACCAAAGACCAGAGTACATGCAAGAGAACACAGCCCAGGGGGAAATATGGAAGAGCCTGGAGAGCTGGTGGTATTTGAATGGTTTCATGCTACCATCCTCATTCTGAAATGAACCTGTTAGCAGCATTCTCATTATCTTTTACTTCTTTCAGACCATGTGGCTCAAATAAAAAGGAAATAAAAAAGCCATCATAGTTCTTAAACAAGAGCCTTTTTATTGTATGAATTAGGGGTAGCATTTGAATAGCAATGGCAGGGATTATGTGTTTCAGAATTCTAGTTTTCAATTGCTTGTCTGAAGAGATTGCATTGAAGAGAAAAACAGCCAGTGGATAAGACTGATATTTTTTCCTCTTTTTAACAATGTAAGGCACAGATGTCTTTTTTTTCTTTTTTTTTTTGAGATTTCTTTGAGAAATTCTTTGAACTTGCCCAAACTTTGAATGATGCTTTCATACTACATGCCCATTCTGCCATCTTATTGTTTAGTTATGATCAGGAAAATGTAATGGATTAATTTGTACTAGCAATGCCAAGAGACCTGGAAGTTTTCCTTGGTCAAAGGAGTGGAAATGAAATTCTGCTTGTATTGATTTTGGTCTTATTTTTATCCAGTTCCTAATCCATGACAGACTCTTACTTCTTATTTTCTGATGACTCAGTACTGTGAAGAAGAATTCACAAAGCCTTTAGGGTTATGCTAAGGGTAAAGGTAAACAGAGCTGGACTCTACAGCAAATCAATTGGGTCTAACAAAGCTCAGTCATCATCCTCCTGATACCTGGGATGGGGTTTGCTGGCCTGCTCTGCCCTCTTATCACTTGGAGACAGACTGATTGGAAGGTACCAGCTCAGTCACTTAACTTTAGTAAATCAAAGCTTCTTCTAACAAATTAAAGCACCAGTCTGTTTATTCCCAGGACATGGTAAGTGAAGTTATTTTAATAAGAAGAAACAGGGACTGATGGTCTTAAATGGCTGTGCACCAGAATGAAGTGTCTTAAGACATGGCTGGAGCTGTAGCACATTATGTTCACAGATTTGTGCAATAAGAGGATGTCTGTGTGAGCCTTACACTTGCAAGACATGCAAACATCAAATATAGCAATGAAAGTTAACCTTAAAAATGTCTTTTTTCCTTTTTTTTTTTAATACATTTTTTTTTTACCCTCCATGCTCTCCTGCAACCCCTCTGTGTTTTGCATGGCCCAGCCTGATTATGGCACTTGTCAAAGAACACAAAATGCCATATGCAAGATTACTTTCTCCTTCTTGACAGATTTGTTGCAAATATAGCAATATATTTATTTGAAGGTATTCTTCTGTCTTTACACACTCATTGTAAGCATTTACAGAATCACAGAATCACAGAATCACAGAATCACAGAATATCCAGAGTTGGAAGGGACCCATAAGGATCATCGAGTCCAACTCCTGGCAGTGCACAGGTCTACCCAAAATTTTAGACCATGTGACTAAGTGCACAGTCCAAACGCCTCTTAAATTCAGACAGGCTTGGTGCAGTGACTACTTCACTGGGGAGCCTGTTCCAGTGTGCAACCACCCTCTCAGTGAAGAACCTCTTCCTGATGTCTAGCCTAAACCTCCCCTGCCTCAGCTTGACACCATTGCCGCAGGTTCTATCACTGGTGATTAAGGAGAATAGGTTGGCGCCTGGCCCTCCACTCCCCCTCGCAAGGAAGTTGTAGACTGCGATGAGGTTTCCCCTCAGCCTCCTCTTCTCCAGGCTGAACAGGCCAAGTGACCTCAGCTGCTCCTCATACGTCTTCCCCTCTAGGCCCTTCACCATCTTCGTCGCCCTCTTCTGGACACTCTGGACATTTACTTAATGACCTACCCCTTTTCATTGGATTTTAGGATTGCTGAGAGCAATTTATGACAGAAATCAATGTATTGAACAATCCTTTGATGTTGCTCTCTGCTAATGAAATCTGGGTATATTCCAAATGTGATAAGCATAGTCTGCCGAAGTTAACACCATGAAGCCCTGAAGGAATGGAGTCAAGCTGCGACAGGGAAGGTTCAGGTTGGATATCAGGAAAAGATTCTTCACCGAGTGGGTGGTTGCACACTGGAACAGGCTCCCCAGGGACGTAGTCACGGCACCAAGCCTATCAGAGTTTAAGAAGCGTTTGGACTATGCTCTCAGACACATGGTCTGAATTCTGATTTTTGGGTAGACCTGTGTGAAGCCAGGAGTTAGACTCGATGATCCTTGTGGGTCCCCTCCAACTCGGGATATTCTATGATTCTATGGTAAATGATTTTGCTCTCCATTTCTTCATTCAGGAGAGGAGGTCTAGTTCCAATGATGAGAGGGACAGCACAACAAATTCTGTTTATTTTATTTTTATTGCAGCACGTACAGATCAGTCTGGATGGTGGGGGTTATTTCACAGTATTTTTTTGTGAATATGATCTCTGTTTAACTTCAGCCAAAGAACACATTATCTTCTGATCTGTGTGCTGCATAGGGCTGTCCAATGTTGTACTCACTACCTAGTCATTAATACACCAAAATTAGATGTGAGAAATGAATGGAGCTAGTCAAATTAAGTTTTGGTACAGAAAACTAAAAAAAAAGAACATTACATCTTTCTACTTAGGGAAAGCACATTTCCTTAAAGCATGGTCTAAGGTAAACACGATTTTCTGAAACAGAACCATTTGCTGGAATGGGGCTTTTGTTTGGTTTGGTTGTAAACCCAATCACTTGGATTTACTGACAGCCTGTATGACTCTGTCACAGCTTCAGCCTGAGCCTAGATGGCCTTTCAGAAAATATGTTTCAAATAAACACATTCTGTTGTGTTCTGTCCATCCACAAGCAGCTCTTTGTTAATGATGTGGGGCTTGAATCACAGCTGAGCTTGAATTGTGGGATTTACAATGCGATGCTAAATCTGACACTAAAACTGAGCTTTTATTTTTTCATATGACCTATCTCCCTCTAGAGAATTATTTGCACTCATTGAAATTTATAGTAGCATGTTCTTGTAGATGGAGACATTTTGTTTGCATTGCACATTTTAACAATTATGCAATGCATATAAGAAGAAAAGATTGATTGCTACATAAAAAGACCCCCAAACCACATATGTGTTACTAATGTTGAAAATATTAATCATTATCTGACAGTTTATAGACCAAGTGTTATGAAATTAAAATAGGAAAAATCTAGTATGCTTCTGCCATCAGTAGGGAGTGAGATAGAGACAATAAAATCAGGATATCTTTTTGCTTTGTAGAAAAGTGCATGAAATTTCCAATGTTAGGGATGTTTCTTTTAGCAAAGTTTGTGACCTCAGTTTCAATCCTCTTCTAATAGGTCAGTTACAAATGCCTTTCATACTCTGTGTTAAGACTCTGTCACAAGTTTCTCTTCTATATTTTGTTCCCTTAAAATCATGTTCCATATCTCTGTTGCAGTATCTTAATGAGTTACCTCAGAAATAGATCCATATTTCCTTAACACTGCAACATGGAGGTTCAGTATCAAGCAGACAGGTTGTTGCAGCTCAGTTTATCTAGCGAACTGGTCCTTAGAGTTCTCTCCTGATACAAAAGTGGTTTGTTTCACAACAGAATTTTAATGGATGAGCCAAGACAGCATCCTGCTTCTTCCCTTTCAAAAGACGTTTGTAAAAGAGAGAGAAAAAGTGGTGTCTGTGGAATATCTAACACTGCTTTTCAAAACTTCTGAAGGCATTGAATCACAGCTTGGAAGGTTAGCTCCATCAAGGGGAAAATCTTGAACAGAATCCAACTGAAGTCACTACTTATTTGTTGGAGTTTTTTTCTTTTTCTTTTTTCTTTTTTCATTTTTTTTTCTAGCAGCTTATGCAGTGCACCAGCTTGCTTTAGTATAATTAACAACCTTAAAAAGAACATTTACTACATAATGATCTAACAAGGGTATCACAGTTTACAAAACAGCAGATGGATTCTAAGGCTTTTAAGTCCCTTTGGAAAAATAAGAAAATAAGATAATAAAAATTTTCTAGGCCAAATCCACAGCATGATTATATCTTGTGAAGTCACTCTAGGCCAACTTGACAATCTAATTAATTCTAGTGGAGCAACAGTCAGATTGTATTTAGCTTAGTAAAGTATTGTCTTCAACAACAAACCAAACAAAACTGTACTAACGAATAGATGAAAAAATGATCAGTTTCCCTGCTTGAATATGTCCTCTGGGGTAAAGAAAAGTGCAACAATCTACTGTTCTGTAGATCAGTTTTCATCCTGCATGTTTCGATCTCACAAATTTAAGAATTAAAGAAAAAACTATCATCCTTTTGATGCTGGAAAGCTGGTCAGAAATCCTTCTGGACTTGGAAGATACCATCTGTTGACCACACACACAAGTGGTTGCCTGTCACTTAGTGATACAAGACTGTGCCAGAGACAGAGCCACAGCCAGCCACAGCTTCTAGCAGGTAATAACCAGCTGCAGAAGAAAATTTTGAAACCAAGAACCTCATCTGTTGCATGGGCTGGTCTGGCTGTAGGCTGCAGCGGCCCTTGCAAAAACAGCAGGCTTCTTGATGTGTCACAGTGCAATCTAAGCCTTTTCCCCAGTGATAAGGTGTGTGACAGTCCTTGTATCAGCGCTGGTTTGGAGATCTTGTACACACTTCTGTACTCATATCTGTGCCCTGCAGCCACTCTTGAGTTAGCCCAAATATGTTTGTATTTTCAGTCCTGAGATTTTCCAAGGACTGGTACTTTTAGTTTGCATGCAGTTAGTTTTCTTTCATAAGAATCTTGCAGCACAGCAGCTGCACCAGGTAGACATGAAAACACCAACTAATGGATTTTCAGCCCACTACTTATCAAAGGGAAATTCAAACCTCACATCTAATTGTATATGTTCATCCATCATTTATAGAATATTCCTGGCAGTCTTTGACAAAGCATTTCAATGAGGTTTCTGAAAAAACATTTAAGAAAAATTAAATACATCTGACCCACAAACTTGGTGACCGTGGTGTCTTTACAAAACGCATGGCATAACAAATGAAAACCAGGAGCTGTGAGTGAATAATATTGCTAATGTGAACTCCAGTCTGCTAATTAAAACTCCATGGGAGCAAATGTTTCCTACTGTATGTTAGTAGCAGCAATGCAGTGCTAAAATTAAACTATGGTGGGCCCAGCATACCACCCCTTAGAACTAATTGTCTCTATTCAACACTTCATTATATAAATAAATAGCTTTCTCCACCCTCTTCACTGATAGTGCCTGATATATAACAAGGCATCTTTTTGCTAACGCACAATCCTGACTTATCATGATGCAGTCAAAGGGAGGCAAATTCTCTTTTGAAGGCACATGGTGGGCTGAGCAGCCCAACATTAGCTTTAACTGTGGGCTAGCATCCTTTTCTTTGCAGGGTACCATTTATTTTTTGTCATGTAATTTTTTTTTCTTTACAGGGGGATGGAGGGTGGATAAGTGTGACACACATCCTCCAAATGTAGAGTTCCCTTCCTTCTGTCCTCCCTTCCCTGTCCTCTGAAGGAATATTCTCCAGGCTCTTTTTTTTAATCTACTGTGACTTAGCAAAGGTAATTTACATAAAACCATCTGAAAGCCAGCAGAAATAAACCACCTCTGTATTTGATGAGGGTTCTAGCTTAAATAAGACTCTCAAGGATTTCCCATCTTTTCTAGGATATCAGTGATAAAGCCTGCATCCCAGGATCTGGATGCAAGTAACTGGCACACAGCCAAAAGGCTATGGGAGAGGTTAGGCTAAGGTGATCATCATCTGTAGGAACAAATAGAGTTTCCATTACCTCTATTATTGGTCATGCTGTGGTCCTTTCTTCTCTAAACTGTTCTTAGAAGAGTCTTTTAGCAAGACTGAGGATGGCTGGTGGAGGAAGGGGCTCTTGGACACTTGCATGTTTGATAGATAACAAGAGAAAGATTTCCAGTCTTCCTGGGACTTTTTTTTTTTTTTTTCATTTAAAATGCCCTTATCTCTGACTTTCTATGATAGAAAAAAATGGCTACATGTGTTTTTGTACTTTTTTTTTCTTCAGAGAAATAAACTTTTTGGCTTTTTTTTTTTTTTTTTCAGGGCTGGTATGACAATGTGAAAAGCATTAAACAGACACATTTAAAAGGAAATAAATATAGTATTCCAGACAAGAAAATAACTGCATACGCCACAGAAACAGTTCAAAGGGTTTACTTATTGTGGTTTCAATTTTAAATAAAACATGACTTTGTCAAGCAAAAGTTATATTTTATTTTTTGAAAAAATGAAAGGGAACTTTGAATGTTCCTTACTAAGACATCTGAAAGGGTCTCTTGCACTGCTGACAGCCATGTATAAGGCACCTCTGTGTCTTTCAGGACTCCCTGTTACAGGGAAGGGAGCAGGGGTGTCCTGGTGAGATGCTTCAGTGTCAGGCAAGCAGTAGTCCGGAGAAGGAGATATTTCAAAAAGAGATGGTGCATCCCTTCAGCTCATGTCTTCTCTTCAGCCATGTCGTTATTAATTAATGAGCTGGGAGGAAACCACAGGGAAGCCAGGAATGGGGTAACTACTTTGTAACAGGGCTACAATGGGTGTCAGAGGAGATGCCAAGCATTTTTAGATTCCCCAGTTTTGCTGTTTAGTTGTGTTTTGACTCTTCAGGGAAATTTCAAAGAAATTTACTTTGCCACCCTTTGAAGTTATTCTTCTGGAAAGAATGATCCATACTGGGGTTATCAGCATCAACAAGCAATACAAAAATACAGTACTCCTCAGTTTGTCAACATTCATTTGATGAACTTATTGACATACTGTAGTACTAATTCCAAGAGCTTATCAGGACTCCAGAGGGGATGAATAAGACCATGTAGTTGAGAAGAGTATCGAGAATTACTGTAATAAATATTCTCAAAGCTCAGTGTTTTTAGAGAGAGGTAAAACATCAAGCTTCTGGGTATAAATCATCTGCTTGGGATTGGAAGTTGAGAAAATACCAAGGGGATAATATGTTTTATTGTCCCTTTTCCTGAGGGAATTGAAACATGGACACACTGAAACATGGAGACTCCGTGGACTTGTGGAGACAGCATGACAGTTTAAACAGAAAACTGGCCAGTTTGTAAGTGTTATCTCTAAAATGAACTAAATGCTGGCTTGTGGGATTCATCATTTGCATCATCACTGCCCAACCTGAAGGAAATCAGAGAAAAAAAAAAACATGACTTTTTAAAAAATGTTTCTTCAGTAAAACATTTGATATGACAACAGTGCTGTTTTCATTCCTTTTCTTTTGTTTTATTTTGCCATTTTTAACCGGACTGAGTTCCTTTTCGTAGGTTTATAATTTAAATAAAAGGTCTGAGATCTGAGAACAAGTAACTGACAAAAATGACATAGCTATAATTCATACTGCTATGCTGGCACTGTGCTATTAACTATACAAAGGACTGATGCAGCAACAGATAATCACAGAATTTTTTCCTCCCTACATTTTTTAATTATAAGAAATTGATCATAGACCACAAGATAAAATCATATAAAAGTTCAGTATGGTATTGGGAAATAAATATATCCAAATGTGTATTATGAATCAATTCATTAGCTAAATACCCAATATAAGTGGGGTCTTTAAACTCATTATTTTGTTTTCCATGTTTTTGTTTACTTGATTGTAAATTCACTGAGTATAAATTGATAAAGCATGCATGATAACATCATTTTGATTTCTGCACTTTTGTGTGTTCTGTGCTTTTTTTTTTTTCAGAAGAGATATCAAAGAGCATTTGAAGAAAATGAGCAGTTACAAATGAACAATTTAATGCTACCTCAAGTATCAAGATTCTGAGAAAAAGCAAACAATATTAGGGACTCGACATGCATAAAGTCATAGTAGGATATGTTTCTTGCCCTCCCCTTCCAAGAGTGTCAGTTCACAGGCAAGACAGAACCCCCATTTTTAGATGAAGAACAGCAGCACACATTGTAATACATCTATTTCTTTGCAGAATTTATTACATATTCTTCTGGGGAAAAAAGTAAACAAAGTAAACTCGCTTCCGTGGCCATCACATATTTTGAATTATGGAGTAGCATTTTCTAAATTCCTGTGATTTACATTTTGACCAATATACATACTCTGAGAAATATACACCATCATCATGCAAATAAACCTGTGGAAGGAATTCATAAACACGGACAAATAAAATAGATAGTAGTTCTACAGCATCTTTTTATTAGAAGTCACAGAGATATTTTTATCGCAGCAGAAATAACAATGTAGGTGTTAGAAATGGCCACTAGGACTGACATGTTTTGGAATTGCATAGGAGCCAAGAAGAATGCAAAAACATGGTTCTTGATTTGCATATAAGACCTAGCAGGATCCCAGATATTCTGAATATGTTATTATATGTTATAATATGTAGACTGTTATTAGTTCAGTTTCAGGTCAGAGTTGAAGGACAGGAAAGAAGATTACTTTTGTGCTTTGTTCTGGAGCAAATTATTTTGTTTTAAAATGGCCATCTAAATATCCATACCTACTTTCAATCTTACTTTAGGACTTGGAATTAGTTCAGAGTACTTTGTTTCCTTTGGTCCTAGCTCTTGCACCAATAAAGTAACATTATTTTTGGCTTAGCTTAACATTTTAGGTTAATGTTTTAGACTACAGAATAATTCCTCTACTGAAGAAAATTTGATTTGGGGCAGGTTTTAACTGGAAGAAAAAAGCTTCAGGGAGGAAATAGAGAAACTGAGAGGAGAAGCTTGGATAAGTAAGGTGTTATTCAGTAAGAGATAGTGGGGACAATGTTAGTATTTATTTTCCATATAGATATGGAAGGCAGTGGATTACAAAATGTATGCAGATAACATAGATAAGTATGCAATTTAAGTTCTGATGAATCCACACTATGACAAAAACAAATTGTTTCAAGTTTGTTGTATCTCAGTCTTCAGTTAGTAGCTAGCCACTGTTCCCTTCTTGCTAAGAAATCTTAGTTCTGGTGAAGTGGTTTCCATGGTTGCATAAAAACGTGTGTCTGAGTACTTCTATCAGATAAGATACCTGTGAATGGACCTGATGATTATGTATGTGAAAGAGTCAGTTAATTAAATGTGCATACCTAAGAATATATTTGCATGACCATGCACACTTTCTCACTTTAGTCTTAGTTTGATCTGAGTAAAAACCATGTACTGACACAAAACCATCATGCTGCCTGATTGAAAGAGTTAGTTGCAAGGCTAGTTAGCAAATTCTGGGCAGAGAAACCAACCACAGATAAAATATGTGCACGCTTCTCTGTTATCAGAATCCTGTAGAATGAATGCATGATGAATGCAAATGCTGTTGATAATTTCCATATTTGAATTTGCATCTATTAGGGCAGACAAGAAGGACTTTAGAGGGTGGGAGGGAACACTTGCCAAGGTGGTCCCTGCCAGATCTTGGGCTGCCCAGCTGCCCATTAGTTGTCCCCAGGGTATTTGGGAAAGGTCTCAAGAGGGACATTGGTTTGGCAGCAAAAGGGATCAAATAAAAGGCTATAGCTTTTATAGTGATCAAACAGCAGGGGTCTTGTTTTGGTTGGACTGGTTTTAACAAATGTCGTCTCTTCTAGGCAGACATATAAATTCCTGTGTTTTATTTACACTGCTTGATTAACGGAAAAAAATTAAAAGACAAAACAAAAAAAGTAAACCACATCAGTCATCATATGTAAATATTAGATATCTAACTTTTCTTCTTCTTGAAAGGAGAGTAGCCTTTTTTTCCTGTGAGAATATTGCAAGTTTCCAGAAGAAAAGGGAGTTTTCTTGAGTAGTATAAAGTAATAATTGTATTTTAAGAATGCGTGTGGAAAATGGTTTTAAAATCTGAATTCTGAAATGTTTACCACTACCTGTCTTCGGTAGTCTTTCCTTTACACAGATTCCTGTCATCCATAGGCGTCAAGGAAGAGAATACAACAGAATAAAATTGAGATTCAGATAATCAAATTGAGTTGCAGATAAATGAAATGATTTGTCTAAGGATCTACACTTAGGCCAATGATGTAGGTGTGAAACAGAATCTTTGCAAGTGTCTGCTATCCAGAAGGAATGCTTTGACTGCCTGGTATTTCTCTTTGTGTCTTCCTCTTGCCTGGATTCAAGAGGAGAGCACTGTCCCCTACTGTATCATCGTCATCATTTCCTGAAACATTCTCTGGGAATCTGTAACTGAAATTCTGACTTTTTATTTGTTTATTTTTATTTTTTCACCTGTGTAGAGAATGTTTCAGCAAAATAGGATCTGGATGTATCATGATCTTCAAAGGAAGCAACTAATTGCATTGGCTGAGTAAATAGAAACAATGTGTCAGATGATTACATTAATATCGCACACACAACCCTGTATTCAGGGCATAGTTATGCAGTGTAACCTAATTAAAGAATATATCCTGACGTTTTACCTGGAGACCAGTAAAATTTCTGTGGATCTTGGACTGCCTGGTAGGTCAACAGTAGTTGACAAGGAAAGCACTGTGTGTGAGACTGGACACCCATGAAACACACCTGCTGTGGTAAAAACAAGGCCATGAGACAGAAGTTATGATGTCTGCCTCAATAGCAGACCCTTTCAAACAGAGATTTAAGAGCAGACAAGCTTTGTCCTTTCAAGTTGCAATTTCAAAGTGAAACTGTCCCTAGATGTCACAAATGTGTTGAAGACTGTGACAAAGTACCTATTGCTGGATTTAATTTTTTTCATGCTCTGGGGAGGTAAACAACTAGTTTCTGAGCCTGTCATCTGTTCGTCACCCTTCTCTAACAGTAGGCCTTACTGGTAGGAGGGAGCAAACCTTTTGCTGAAGACCCCCTGCACCTCCCTACAATGCTGCCCTGATGACTTTTGGTTTGGATAAGAGGAAGGCAAAGGGCTGCAATAACAAAATGTGTTTGTCCACACGTTTTAAGAAGCATTCATACAAGATTTTGTTTTCAGAGCAAATTCTTACACTAGTATCCTGCTGACAGTTTTTCTCATGATTAGAAATTGTTCTGTCCTTTGGAGATGCAATACATGTGATGTGTCCCCATAGAAAATAAAAAAAAAATTACAGAAGCTCTGTCATCAGAAGGGGCTCCTCAAGCAAAGATTTACCAACCCTGTCTTGAGACATATAATACAGTAGTCAGCCAGTTGTTTCTAAATACATTTTGTTTTCTCCTTGTTGCCTACTTCTTCACAGAAAACAGCAGCCTGCAGTTCTAAGGCTCCTTTTGTGGGAACCAGGTTTGTCATTTCTTTTGGCAAAACAATTCTTCTAACCAGGAAAAAAAAAAAAAAAAAGAAAAAGAAAAGAAAAAAATAATATTTATATTATAATCAAGGACCTTTAACTTCTTTTTAGCAAAACACTCTCCCCAGCAATGGAAATACATACAGGGCAGATCCTGCTGAATTTAAGCCTCTAATTCAACAAGTGTTCCCCAGCATATTTTCTTCCAGAGAAAAACAAAGCAAAATCATTCCCCCAACTAGATCCCTAATGAGGGATCGGTGTTCTATGAAGACATAATTTTAAAGTGAGTTCATTGCAGAATTGCTGCTGCTTGTTGTCTCGTTCCACTCACTGACTCAAGTTAGCAGTTGAATAGCAGGAATTTTTGTGAAAATAGAGAGCAAATGTTTTGTGTTTCTTTGGGGAGAGAATGAAATACAGCACACACATTTATTTGTGCTGCACTCCTCAGATTCAGCTCTCTAATCAGGTAGCTCTGAGTGATTTCAGCCACTGATGATTTGTTCAACCAACTGTTTCAAAACAAAATCCTGTTCCACAAATACATAACCTGAATAGAAAGTACTAAATTTATTTACTTGCAGGCCATTTTGCTTTCAGTTTAGTCCCAAGATCTTGAGGGTTGTGGGGAGTTCAAGAAAGTGTTTCCAAACATTGGTTTCATAAATACCAGAATACATTATTATTCCCCTAAAAATTCATGCTGAGGGGTGTTTATTTGTTATTTTCTATTTATCATTAATGTTCTGCTTTAAAGAGAATCAGTCAAGTCAGGATCACAAATGCCAGCAGGAAACACAACTGACTGAACTCTTAACATAGATGCAGAAAAAAAAAATAAATAAAAAAAATAAACAGTGAACCTCTCACATACCAGTGACTCTGAATGCCTGTTTTTTCTGTGCTAAAATAATGTTAAAAATGAACTGAGAAAGGAAATCAAGATGAAAAGCTTGCAAACTAATATTACACTAACTTCAGGAAGAATATTATCATAAAGAATTTCTGAATAGGTTTGCTTGATGATCCAGTGTACCCATTAGCATGGATAGGGTACTTTTAATTGATTCATGATAATTAATTTGTTCTTAAAGCATGAATAGCGCTCTGGGTGCTTAACAAACAATCCAGGTGGCTATAAAGCCAAAGTACCTGCTGTGAGGAGGCTTATGGTCTAATTATCTAACAGAAATCTGTTCCAGGACCATGGTGCCAAAAAAGTGCAATCTTTATCATGCTCCATTTTCATCTTTCTGTTTAGTGGCTCAGAAATGGTGAAGTGTTAACGGCTCTTTGCCAGACAGGTATTGAAGAGATTATTAAATTCTTTCTGTTTACTTCATGTCACCAATTTAAGAGTGACTGGGACCCTCACTAGTCTTACCCTATAGTAATATTCCATACATTAGAAAGGAGAAGGAACAGCAAAATTCACTGTTGTTAGTGGAACATGGCTATCTTGGTGGCATATGTGTAAGATATGAGAAATGGATGAATAAATCTAGGCTCCATGCTGAGTACGCTGATGTAAGTGTGCTCATAATGGTCTCCTGTCATCCTCTCAAATAAGGCTGAGGAACTGGAGGATTTTCTGTGTCCTTAGCATCTACGAAGCCTGGATTCGAAGGGTGAAGAAAAAAAAAAAAAGAAAAAGGAAAAAAAAAAAAACAAACCACATAGTTATGTGTACCATTGTCATTTTAAATTCTATCTAAATGTTGTTGCACTGCCACTGATTTCATAGCATATGTCTATCAGCGGCTTAAATGCAAATCCTCTCTTGATTTTCTGATTTCAGTAGAAGTAGCATGTAGGATCATTTGATTTGGCCATTAAGGCCCATGTCTCTAGAGGGCAACTCAGGCTGATCAGCTACCTACACACCTCTGCATCTCCCTCCTTGGCATGCTCCATCATGGACAACTCTCATCTTTTTCAGGTCTTATAGCTACAGGCCATTACCAGGAGCAGAAGGCCAGGTTTGGAGCTGTTTGGAACCTTTTGTACCCTTCATACTACTGATCTATTGAGATAGCAGGACTTCAACCCATGAATGACCCCATTGTGGTATCCTGGCTTCCTTGTTCCCCAGGTTAATGGTGGCTGGCATTGCACTGGGGCTCTTCCCCCTCCACTGCCCACTGAGTGACAATGGAAGGAAGACAACACTAATGTGATTGCACTGCCCTCAAAACTTGCAGTGACTGAGGGTGGCTGTGGTGTTTGCAGATACAACAGGCCACCCTCTACAAGTAAGCATGTGCCTGCCATGCAGCAACAACACACCTTCATCAGGATTCCCATCCCTCTGTCTGTCACCTTCCAGACAACACAGATTTACCAAGCATGTGACCCATATATTGCCATAGACTAAAAATGCTAAGGGCCAAATATGCCTTCTGGGTAAGTTAATCAAGAAAGATACTGTTTATCCATCTGGAAAGCACTAGTGAAGCAGAGGAGGTTTTATCCCTGCCATTCTGAGTTACGACAGGTACATATGTGACATTTATATTTAGAAATTCATCACTGCATTTAAGGCCAAGCCAAAAGAACATCCCTTTAGTAACAATATCCATGCCTTGCAGTCCTAGCGAGACATGACCATTTTTTTTCCAGGTTCTGAACTATAACCTGGTAGAAAAAGCATGTGTGCTTGGCCACCACTTTCAAGATGTGAGGGTCACCACCCTTGGAGAGAGAGACAACCTTCATGCTTGTGTCAGTATTATAGCACCCTGCTTTGCCACTCTGAGTCTCTGGAGCAGGACAGGGGTCTCCGGGTTATCTTCATGGATCTCAGTGGAGTAGCCTAGCTCTCCTAAAGGGAAAATGAGTCCATGAGACAACATGTTTACGCATCTCCCAGAAGCAAGAGGCTTTTCAACACCTGGATTTATATATCTGTATGCATCTGTTTTTTATAGCCTCCCTTGAATCCATCACCTCCTCCTCCTTGTAAATAAAACTTCTCTTTCCTGTATCCTAATCTCCTTGACAAATTCCATCTCTAAACAGATTAAACTCCCCAAATGTCTTACACTGTATTAAAATCCTAAACTTCAGCATGAAAAATCCAGCTAACATGAATCCTGAATGCTGCCTCTTGAGTCAGCACAGTAAAACCATTCCATGCTGGGTCTATATGCAGTGTAAATGTACTTCAGTTGGCTGACCTAAAGCTGACTTGTTTTCAAGTGCTCTCACTTTTGGGTCATTAATTCAGCTTCCACTTCAGAAGTTGTCAAACTGCTCAAGCAGAAAAAGATCTACAATATGTCTGCAGAGTTGGACATTATTTATTGTTAGTGGGAACCTGCAAATCAATTCACTTCATTCTCAGCCACAAAAAAAAAAAAAAAAAAAAAAAAAAAAAAAAAAAAAAAAACCAACAAAACAGTGGCCGTGTGCACACTCTCATTTCAAAGTGTTCACTGTTTTGCATAGGCATCTTACTCTGGATTGTCCAGACTGTTTATCTACTGGTGCATATGTAGGAACTTTCTGCAGCTTTCCTGTTGTGCCTCTTTGGTGAAGAAGCTCAGTTGCATGAGAAAGGCTGGAAAATTCTTGATTCCTATCCTCACAGACAGTAGGGGTGCAACTGCTGGTTTTGTCACAGCCCTCTGAAGTACCACACTTAGCATCAAATGGTCATCAGTATTTTCCAAAATGACCCAGTCCAGATATATGCAAAACCCAGATGCTGGACATCACATTAAAAAATATCCTTTCTTGCTTGTGACCATTCAGACACAGGAAATATCCATCCACAGTTCTGACCACTTCTTGATAAGTACCTCAGTCACAGCAGAGTCCACTTACAAGGCAGGCTAAGGAATAAGATTTAGCAGGGTCAGGAAGTAGCTACTTGTCTATCAAGAGAGGAGAGTCACTTCACTGTCTTCCAGGAGAGGGTACAAGATAAAGTTGTTTTGTTTTCTCCTTAAGGATACAGTGACAAGGCAGAAATGGGACAGTTTGCTATGAGTAAGTAGTGATTCCTCTTGCAGCAACCTCTCTTATGGTTTGCCAAGGATTTGACATCACCAGTATCTTTACCTTTTGCCAACTGAGAGGATCTCAGAAGAGATGATACAGCTATGTCTCAGACAGCAGTGAATCCACATGGTTTTGGATGAAGTGCAGGAAAACTACCATACTCATCCAGAGGACATTGGCCCTCTCCCAACACTGACTGGGGAGAAGCAGGGTGTAAAGCAGCTCTACATCACACGAGAAATGCAACTGCCAGACTTCCACCTCCCAGGGATCCATCTGAAGCAGATGGAGTTTCTTTATCAGCTTGCTCCTTAGCATAAGTTACTAGCAGGAAATGGTATTAAAGGTTGCCTTTCAGAAAGCCAGACAGACTCCTTATTTCTTCATCTTCCCTTCCCAGTGATTTATAGTTCCGCACTCCATTTTCATTAGCAACAACATGCAGGTCCGCAGACTTCAGACATCCCTAGAGAAGATGGTTTGCAAAGAAGTGAGCCTCATATCCAAATAAAAGATGAAGAATTTGATTTTGAAGTTCAGTTGTCCCAGTAAGGCTAGCTATAACCAACAATGCATGTATTACTTGTTCCATAATCCAAGGTTGATACAGTCATCTTCCTGGCCTCTGAAGACACTTCTTAGTCAGGCTCCAATACTGATGCAATACTTACCTGCAGTAAAAGGAAAATCATGATGGACTGGACTTGACTTCAGCAAGGAGCTTGATAGAACACAGGAGCTCTTGGACCTGGTCACAATTTATGTGCATGTCCAGATAGATTTGAATGACTAAGTGGACATGATGCAACACTCAATCTCTGATTTGGATAACTTGGGACTTTCTAGAGCATGAGAACCAAGAGAAAATGTATGTGCAGCTCCATGGAAATGGGTCTTAATCTTTGTTCAGGTACCTCTGTTTCTCATGGAATGAGCAGCCATGTGACTTCAGACCTTCTCTCCTACCTCTCCAATGGAGCTATATCTCCAACAATAAAAATATTGTTTTCATTTGCAATCAGATCACAGATCCAATGTGCATAACAGATCCTCAGAAAGCTGCCAGTGCACAGAAAGCATGCAGCAGAGAGACACAGAGAAGATGGGGAAGCAGAAGGTGGAGATTTTCTTTTGTTGCTTTAAACTGAGAACACATGAAATTACTGCCTCAAGTACTTAGAGCTGTGGGAGTGATGATCACAAACAGAGTTTACCACTTACCTGTAAATCTTTGTAAATACCTGTGATGAGTTTGCTGCATGCCTTCTCTCTTTTGGCTGAAGACCTCTTAAAGATATACTGCACAGAAGAGGCTTGTTGCTATCAGAAAACTGGTCTAGACTTTAGGTTTCATAAGCAACTTGAACTTGTTCTAACATGTAGACAGAGCATGTCACAGAGCTTCAGGGTTTGTAAACTAAATTATTCCATGGTTGTCCACACTGACAATCATTCTGTGTAACATCCCCACAGCCTGTGTTGGCCTGTAGTTGTTTAAATGTCTGGTTCTAATGTCTTGTCTAATGGCTGTTCTGACGAAGAATGTCTTAAAACACTCAGGTAATGAAGTCTGTATGACTCATTAAATTCATAAGGGATCCACTTGTATTTTCTTTTTAAGTTATTTTAACAACAGATTTGATGGGGAATATATTTGTATGCTTTGCTCTTCTCTTCCTCTTCAAAAAACTTTAAACTTTTGACTACAAAAAATTCTCAGTCTGTAACTTAACATCTACTAAGTTACCTATATGCACATTTTATAGCAAGACTAACAAAGTCACCACACATCAGATAAGCTATGTTGCTACTGCTATTTTTATATAGAAGTCAGTCTTAATGTCTGCCAGAAGAATGAAGCAGTGCAACTTTCACTGGGAATTGTGTGCAGTCTCAGAAAGGCTGCAACAATTCACATGCTGTTCTTGGTCAGAAGCTTACTAGACTTAGGTCAACACTCACCTAGAAAGAATTTGTGTAAATGAACTTTTTAATTCGCATTGTTTTTTTCTCAACATCAGGAAACTTCAACCGCCAGGAACCGAGACTTCAATAATTTTCTAATGGGATAGTATCTGACACTTATAGGATGTTGTCCAAATACAGAAGAAGATAGCCTGTGCATTGAGGATATTGTAAATTTACAAATGCAGTATTGATTACAACTTTAGTAATTCATGATAGTACCTCCCATTCCTTTTGGATGCAGAAATTTTAGCACGAAAAAAAAAAAAAAAAAAAAAAAAAAAAAAATATCCTTAAGTGACCAGACACTTCATCTCTACGTTCCCTATGAAGAGAGCATGGACATGACTTTTTGTTTGTTTGTTTGTTTATGTATTTGCATAGGTACATCTAAAGAACTGCTACTATCATCTGAACTTTAATTATGTCCCTTTTTGATTATGAACATTGCTGAAAGTATAGTCAGGTCTGACAGACGCATTGTTTCTTTAGTTCTCAAGCACTTTTACCTTGATAAGGATTTTCCAATCAATGCCCTCCATTATCTGCCAGCAATGTTAATTGAAGATGTATTCACATTAAACACTTCTATCTTATCTGAAGAAGGTGTGTGGAACAGAGTTCTAGTACAATAGAAATAGCAATATTCTGATATTGTAATTATATTCACACTTCATGCACAGCTAAAATTACTTGCAAGTTAAAACTATCAAATGCTGCAGTTGTTGTGTCTCTGGATTAATGATGAAGAAGCATTTAATATCAGCTAGTAGATGGGAATTTCCCAAACTCTCTGAGATGGGTTTTATATTATTTAACACTGTTTAAGAAATAGCAGTCTGAAGTCTGAAACTTTTCTTAGAAAATTAATATTCATCAGATATGGGAAAAAATGGTTCTTGTAGGAGTAAGATTCTTTTTCTTAAAGATCAAAACAAAACTACTTTTCAGTCCCCCTTTCTACTTCTGAAGGAAAAGAAAGGTCATGATGAATTTTTCCTCTAATGTTGCAGAGTGTCTTATTAAAGTAGTTTAGAGAGCCTTCTTATTGGTCCTTTAGGGTTCTTGCCTCAATGGCCACATTTCCTGAGCCTGTGCAGTCTCCTCACAGCCTTGCTCACCATTCTGACCCTCCAGCAGGGCCAAAGGGATATAACACAACCCAAGCATCAGTGGCGCTGCTGAGAAATCTCCTGACTTCTCAGGTGTGGGATTTAAGCCAACATGCAGCAGGACTGCAAAGCACTTAAACAACAGCTTGAGTGACACCATCTTCTGCAACAGTAAGTGGTCGCATGAGTTTCTTTCTTTTTTATTGGGATTAGACCACCTTGAAAGTAGGACATTTCCTCTACAGTGATCCTTGTTTGCTGTCTTACTAGGACAATCACAATGACCTGAGCTTCCCTGGTCAGAGAGGCAGAAGATATATCAAGGATGCTAACCTCTATTCTGCTGCATTCTTACTTTCTTAGATATAATCTAGGTCTGACTATGTCTTGAAACCAGCCAGTGACACTGCGCAAGATTATTTGGAAACAAGGACTGAAAATGTTGCTGCTGCTGTAGCTATGATTAATATTTTAACTTAGAAACTCTCGTTCCAGCTTCTTCTCTCCACAACAATCTTGCTTCTGGGGTAGAGTAACATCCGTTTGGGCAGTGGGGCAATGGCGAAGGGACTGCAGGAGACTCCATCTGAGACAGAGTGTCTACTTTCAAGGCAAGAAATGGAGCAAAACTGAAATCTGAAAGATAAACTGTCAGTGGATCTTTTTACAGAATCACAGAATCATTTAAGCTGGAAAAGACCTCTAAGATCATCCAGTCCAACCTATAACCTAACACTACCAAGTCCACCACTAAACCATGTCACTAAGCTCTACATCTACACATTTTTTGAAGACCTCCAGAGGTGGTGACTCAACCACTTCCCTGGGCAGCCTGTTCCAATACTTCATAACCCTTTCAGTAAAGTTTTTCCTAATATCTAACCTAAACCTCCCCTGGTGCAACTTTAGCCCATTCCCCCTTGTTCTGTCACCTGGTGCTTGGGAGAAGAGACCAATCCCCACCTCACTACAGCCTCCTTTAAGGTATCTGTAGAGAGCGATCAGGTCACCCCTGAGCCTCCTCTTCTCCAGGCTAAACAACCCCAGCTCCCTCAGCCGCTCCCCACAAGACTTGTTCTCTAGACCCCTCACCAACTTTGTTGCCCTCAATTTAAGAGTTGCTGCTACAAGAGCCATGAAGCCAAGTGTGAGCAGAACATGGCTGGGAGATGATCAGAACACATGGTGAAGCAGCACATCATTTCCATATTTCTTTCCCTGAGCAGCCTATGTACTAATGGCTTTCTGCCTTTGCAGTCTGTAACAGATTAGAGTCCTGCACTTCATGCCTCTCCCATGAAACACAAGTTGTCATCCCATCTGGGAGAGTAGGAATTCCTCTGAAATTTTAACTTTATAAGTGTGACTGTGGTATTTTGGAAAGAGAAAAATGAAAGTAGATATAGATCTCTCTTCTTTTTTTTTTTNTTTTTTTTTTTTTTTTTTTTTTTTTTTTAAACCAAATGACTAAATAAGTAGGAGCGGGAAGAAAGTCAGGGCTTTTATTGTCAGAGCTCACTTAAAGTAAGATAATTGTTTTGGGCACCAGGCAGGAAAAATTAGGCTGATAGAACCTGCTGAAATTAGGCAAATGAGAGGGCTGTAGTTTTTAGCACTAATGCTGAGTATTATTATACTCCCAGGTAGTACTGAACTCACAGAGGTCAAAATAAACCTCAGATTAACCTAAATGGAACAGAACCAAACACTAAAGATTCCTGCAGTTCTATGCAATATTTCAAAAGGCTGCAGCATCTCTTGATTACTAATTGCAAATTGTGGTCATAAAAAATCATAATTTAAATTGAAGTTGCTGATAGTGAAGTAGGTCTGGACTGATTATGTGGGAACAGATGGCCTCTTCCTGCTGGGCAGGTGCAACACAACTAGGAGTAATGCAGTCTCTTCTACAGCTGAAGGACATCTTTTCTTAGGGTGATAATCTTATAGTTGTGGAGAAGGATGTCCTAGGTTTGGCTTCTGTTTAAGCAGTCAATACTTACCAGTACATCTATGATTTGTTACAGACTGTTCATTTTGCTTAAACAAACAATATCTCACATTACTGCCTCCAGACTATTCAGTTCCCATCCTCTTTCCTAGGATGCCAAAAAGGTGAAAAGTGTGATGCGTCCATATTTTTGTTGAGTATAGAGATAAACCAGCACCTAACTTGTCCTAACAGCCAAAGGGAACTCAGGCACTTCTTAGTTCTGGCAATAGTTGACTTGAATTAGTTTTGAATCAATGACTTAAATAGTGAAATGCCCTAAACACTCCTCTGGGTCTCTTGAACAGTTGTCTCAGATTTATTGTTAATATCTTCAAAACAAACTTTATCAGGCAGGAAAATAATAGTCTGTATATCTCTTTTGAAACTGTTTAGGATTTTGAAATCAAAGAGTCACAGACAGAGTTTTAGTGGGTGGGTAAGTACCTAAGGTAGAGAGAGCCTTTTTAATTTTAGTATTTTTAGAAATCAGCTTCCCAGTCTGTAACTATAAAGCTGAGAATTTTTCTGACTTAATTTCTAAGGTATAAGAACCAAAGTGGGAAAAATAATTCTGTTGTTTAGATAACCAGGATTGCTTTCAAATCTATACTCCCTGGTATAAGAGTATCAGTAATATGTAGTACAAAGCCAAGAGGTCAATCTGTAGCACACTTTGTCATGGCTTTGCATTAAGGGTGTTTATGGCTATGTCACACAGTTACCTGCAAAGATATTGAAGAAATGAAATGCCCATTTAACTTGTTTCACAGCAGTTTCTACTCAACATAGAGGAGTAACTTTAGAGGAAAAAAAAAAAAAAAAAACTTTACTTCATCATATTTTAGTTGTATTTTTTTCTTCTTCCTCTCCTACAAATGCAATATGAACTAAAACAGGGCTCTCCAAGGTGGTGTCTAAGTTCTAAAGAACAATAATATCTGAATGTTTTACGGTATATTACATATACAAATAAAATATACAAGTTAATTGAATTTTTAACACTGGCACAGATTGCCCAGAGAGGTTGTGGAGTATTCCTCCTTAAAGATATTCAGAAGCCACCTGGACATGGTCCTGGGCAACCAGCTCTAGGTGACCTTGCTTGAGCAGGGAATTGGACCAGATAACATCCAGAGGTCTCTTACAACTTCAACCATTCTGTGATTCTGTGAATTCAAACTCAAAAGCAGGAACAGGAAGAGAGAGACAAGAAGAAGATATTAAATGCTGTTACTCTTACTGTTTATGTATGCAAAGTTTATTTTATATATTATAGAGACAGAATTGTGTCCTTATCCTGATAATAGTTAGAAATAAATTGGCACAAAATATCACTTAGGTGTGGTAAGCACACTTGTATTGTACTTGCATGTTTAAAAAAATAAAATTGTTTTCCTGTTGTACTAAAAAAAAAAAAAAAACAAACAAAAAAAAACACAAAGGAAGCGACAATTCTGGTGCCCAGTTTAAATAAGTGAACGATGTCCCCTACCTTTGAAATTTGTGTGGTACCCCAGTATGTTCTCCCCATACCCACTCCTACTTCAAAGTTTATAGCAGCCTGAAGCACCAATATTTCAACCACTCACATAGATGAAACTGGCTGTTCTTGTCTACCAACATCATTCAGAAATCCTAGCAATGAGTTCTGTTTACATATTTAAAGCACAACATTTTTTAGTCTTTTCTACCTCAGAAAGTTCCCAACAAGCATTTGCTTAGCATGTAGAATGTATCATTTTGAAAGCAATATTTCTTCTTGTGAGATAGTTTTTCTAAAGACTTATTCAAGTGCATGGAGAATAAAAGATTTGTCAGTAAAGCAAGTACTGAAGTAGAGAATAAAATGCCATCTCCAAAAAATGTTCAGTTGTCTTCCATCACCTTATCTTTCAGAACCTAATACATTTTTGAAATCAGTTACAACACTATCAAGACAGGCACAAGGTTTCAGACTCTTTCTCTGCAAAGACCAAAGGAAATCTGAACAGCTGTGGAGTACGATGTGCTGAGAAGGGGGACAAGCATCTGCAAAAGGGGGATCACACTCGCAAAGAGAATACAAAATAATATTCAATAGGGAATGAACGTGTGACATAGGTCTCTGCATGTTTTAACAGATCTCCATTTCCTCCAGGATTGTTTGCTTTGTTGCTCTACTAACAGAAAGTGCTGTGTATCGTCAGCAGTTTGTTGCTGCAACAAGGTATCACAAACAATCACAGAAACAAATTCATGAAAGACGCTTCATGGATGGTCTATAGCAGGGTGAAGTATATTGTGAAGCTCTTCCACAGCAGTTTGTCTAATCTAATCATTTAAAGAGATAGCAAAGAGTTTTCCACAGTTTTTGCAGTCAGACATCTCCAGTGTTTCTCTACCTTAGCAGTCTGAAAGCTCTTCATAATGCTCATTATATTACAATTGGAAATAAATTCTTCTTCTGAGTTCATACAGGAGCCATGCTGGCTCCTTTGATCACCATTTGTAATAACAACTTATATAGATAATTATCATATTAACTGCAACATACCACCTTCTCTTTCCTATATAAACTCATTCCTCTATTTTTTTTTTCACTGAAGTTAACTTTCCCTGAAGTTATAGAGACATTTTATTGTTACAACTCTTCTCCAAAATCTTCATTTTGTTTTCCCAAATATTGACATTTCTTTCTTTCTTTCTTTCTTTCTTTCTTCTTTTCTCTGTCGTTTTCTTTTTTTTTTTTTCTTTTCCTATTAGGTAATATTTTTCAGGTTTTTCATTGAAATCACAAGGCCTTAAATTTAGACTTTCTTCTCAAAAAAAAAAAAAAAAAAGAAGAAGAAGAAGAAGAAAAGAGAAAAGAAAGAAAACTGAGACTCCCAGAAAACCAAACAACACTGAGAGATTTGTCTTTGAGAAAAATGCCAAATATCATGAAGCTGGTGATTATAATTGCAAGAGCTGGCAACATGACAATTGCAGGTGATGAATATGTATGCCAAGGCTTTGTAGACATAATAATTAACAGATTGAGGTGCCTAAATGCTGCATGAAACAAATTTAGAAATGAGGGTAACTCTTCAGCTTTGTGCTTTGTTCTGTACTGAACATCATGCTGTGCCTTAGAAAACACGTAGGAGTCACAGCTGAGAGCCACAGAAGATAAATGATAGAGCAGACTCGTATGAGCAGCACACCACTTTCAGCAGATGTACAAAATACGAGCCCATGTGTAAAAGATGTGATTTTTCTAACCAAAGAAAAAAGAATTAGGTGCCATTGTGCATCGATATGGTTCATCACAGCACTTTCTCCAAAACTTGTAGCAGACTTGCAGTGCCCACACCTGGTCAGTGTCTGTGTTTGAGGCTTTGCACTTCAAAACCTGTGTATGTCCCTAGTTATAGTGGATGGTGAATGACAGATCTGCAATCACTGCTGCTCCTCTGAAGCAACAAAAAATTGGCATGCTGGCATAAAATGCACATTTAGCCTAACAATGGGTCTGGAAAGAGCAGAAGTGGAAGAAATAAGAGGAGAGGGATTTGGGGGAAATCCTAGAGAAATTAAGGTAGGCATAGTTTGAGTTCAAGTAGGTAAGGGGTCATGAGGGGTAGCACGAAAGACATGGGGAACTATTGAGACAGCACAGGAAGCTGGGTAGAGACTGTGCAGGTGGCCAGGCAGGGGACAGGTAGACATCAGTCTTCATCTAGAGACTATTTTCCAAGAATACCCAGACATCTGCTTTCTACTGACTGCTTCCAGGAGCCTGTATCAATGGGTACACTGAGATATGCACCGGAGACAGTTTATGCTGTCTCAAAGACGCTACACAATGCGTGAAGTGGCCCTGGAACAGAAAATGAGAAAGTAACAAACAAGTTATTGGTCCTTTCTGTTTGGGTTTGCCTTATAGCATTTTAACTGGACCATGCTGTAAGTGACATTGTATACC
>VXAA01004389.1:722976-757073 GCA_013399115.1 Anseranas semipalmata
AAAACAAGGCCCAGCCTAGGAATCTCACATCTGAGCTAATAACTCTCTTACAGAAGCCTACTAAAATTCCGGGGATTTTCTATTGTTTGGGCACCTCTTTCAAAGAGACACACGTTCATGCCAAAAGATTTTGAAAAGTCACATGCCTGGTGCTAATGACATCCATCCAGCTGAAGTGGCACATGGGTATGCTGGACACCCACCCTCCTCAGCCTTCAGAAGGATCCCCAAACTGTCTGCCTGATCTTTGTACTTCTTTCTTCCATGCCTTCTGACATGACACATACATCATCCTGCCCCTCACGTGGGATGTGTGCCCCACCAGCTGCTTCCAGAAATCAGTGCTGAGCACTGCTGCTGCTGCAACTCCTGCAGTGGCTCCAGCCTCTGTGTTTGCTGCTTCTGTCCAAGTCATGACAGGCTTTATAACATGCTGGAGGTGGCTTGGTTAAAAATAAAAAAATAAAAAAATCAAGGTAATACCTTCAGAAGTTTAAACAACACTGGGTAGGAACAAAACAAGAATGAAATGCAACAGCATATTAAACAGAAAGAACGGGGAGGTACATTATTTTGTGCCCCCCCCAGCAGAGTCCATCATTTAAGAACTTGCATTTTCCTGAAATTATCAACAAAATTGTGTTTACCCCCAACTGTCTGTTTACTGTAGCATTTTGGTTTGCTGATCATCTACCAAAACAAAAAGAAACAAGTCAAATCCCGTATGAGGGCCCTATGTGAAGTTATAACTTCTGAAATGGGTGCAAATATTCCCTCATTGCTGAATGGAAAGCTACACTTGCCTGCAGACATAAACATCAAATAAATAAATAAATAAATAAATAGAAACAGTCCAGTAAGAATTATAGGTAAGATAATAGGTTTTTCACAGTGTGTTACTAAAAAAGAAGAGTAGATCAGCTGCTACACAGGACATTAATTCTTTAGCTCAAGCCTGAGCAGTGTGCAAAGTTTAAATTGATTTGTCCCAGAAGTATCTGAGAACTGTCGTTCTGCTGGGTACTCTTTTCTTATTTACGTATTAACTGATGCACCTCATAGCACTCGTTTGTTTATCTATTTTTATACTTCCTTCCAGTGCATGTGTCGATGTAATATCTGGACTTCTTCTCTGATCTGTGTTTTTTCAGTCAATGAGGGGCTGTTTGCATCACAAGAACTACTGAAGGTTAACACCTGTCTGGCCTCCCCTGGCTTCCATCAGGTCCCAGAAGTGGGAGTCCCTTGGAAATGTTCTAAAACATGACTACAGTTTGAACGGAACCTGGGAAACCTCTTAAAACACATCTCATTTACAGAATATTTTATTGTCTTTAGAATGTCTTTGAAGAAACACCCACTCGAGTCCAGTCCTTCCAGAGCATTTCTATACCACTAGCAAGGACCAAGATATAGACAGGAGGATCTTGCTTTTTAAGTCTTTTTTTTTTTTTTTTTTCTGCTTCAGCTCCCAGCTACTGTTTCCCAACACAGGGTGATATGCAGTCTCATGTACAGTTCTGTCTGCCACAGAAATTCCAGATCAACCGTCTTTGTGTTGTGGTTCTTGCATCACACTGGGTCTTCAGCTGTTGGAGACTCCTTCCCACTCTTCCTCTGCAGCCTCTTACTGAGCTCTCTATAAACCTTCTGCATTGTGCTTTCTTGAATACCAGATGTGGCACATTCTCACAATGCTGGACAACTGCTCTTGAAGCGTTTCTGAGCACTGCTTCCATCCTGGGATTTCTTCAGGCCTTTTTTTGTTTATGCGATAGAATCGAGACAGGGGAAAAAAAAAAAATCATTTTTCCTACTTTCCCTGCTATTAGGATGCCCTGGTTCTGGCCTGGAACAAGTTCAGAGCTAGCATTATAATTTTGCTTCTGAAGAACATTCACATCTGAAACTTGGGACATGGACATCTCTCTCTCTCTCTCTCTCTCTTTTTTTTTTTTTTATATATAAATCTCAAAATGTTTTTACTGCTCTTACTGCTGGTTTAAAACTGACCAGGACATGAAGGTCTTGGTTAGAATACAGTGCAAGTATCCATTCCTTTATATGCTTTTGAACAAAGCTGTAAACTCTCTGATGGCTGAGGTGATGTTCATGTTGTGATCCAGCTTTGTGAGTAGTAAGCATAAGCTGTCTGTATCTTGCTCTGTTGTCTAAAGAAAGCTGTTAAGCTCTACTGCCAAAGCTGTCCATAATTTATGGCTTCTGTGTTTGTAAGTGTAAGAACATTCCTTGCTGTTTGTAGTTAACGTTGCAGCACATGGAAGCAGACAATATATTTTGGCTTGACCTTGGTATCTGAATATTTAAAGAGTATTGATCTTCAACATTTCAAAGGTTCCAGTGGGTGAAAAAAGATCTCATGTGTTGAACAGGTCTGCACAAGCAGAGCAAACTGAAAGTAAGCAACACTTAAGAGTGAGAGCTATTCCTGTGCTGAGAGGAGTGCCCTGTGCAGCCCTGCGCTTTATTTCCTGCAAGAACAGGGTGACTTAGCTCCACACTGACTAAAGTTTCATTTAGAAAAGGGTATGCTGCTGTGTGTGTTTGCGTATTCATACATCTATACAAACACCTCCAGTCTTGACAGTTACATATCTGAATATACCTTTTCCCAGTGATAATGGGCTTAATCTGAACTAAACATTTTCTCCTACTCAGAAGTAAGAGGTTTGGAAACTTTACAGGGGATAGACATTGTGCTCTGTGATAGCTGCCCCTATACTTCCTGTAGCACACTCTTTTCACCCAAGTGCATTCCCTGAGATTCCATCTCCTTCCAGTCACCTTCAGTCAAGGACACATCAGGTAGGGCAACATCAAGGAAATTCAAGGTACTGAACCGGGAGGAACTGGGATGTACCAGGAGGGTGCACTGGCCAGGGAATCAGGGAGGAGGGGAGAGGTTTGAGAGCTCAGAGAAATTGGGGTTAAAATGGAAGTCAAAAGACGTAAGCAAGAGAACACGTGAACTCAACACTGATGACTTTTTTAATTATCAGTTGTGATTGCAAATGAAAATGTATGAAGTATGAATCTCTTCTCTCTCCAATCCCAGCATCTATGCAGAGGTGACAGGACATGCACCAAACCCAAGCAGTTCCTGCAGTTTTTGTTAGATGTTACTTGCATAGCAGCCGTGCTCTGAAGGGTTCATTCAAGCTCAGACAATGCATTACACTGTGCCTTGTATAAATGTCATATCTCACAGACCCTGCCTCGAAGGACTTAGTTTAGGGATCATTCAAGTAGTCAACTCAAAATTAAATGTAGTTTAGGGACATGATGCAAGCTTTGAAGAGCTAAAGCAAAAGCAAATACCCTCCTCCTCCCTTGTTAAGTCAGGCCAGCTCAGTTTGTCTTGGTTCCAGTCCTGATTTCAGGTGGCAAAATGAGTACCAGGGACAGATGAATTCGTTAGAAACAGAGAGTTAACTTGTATGCAGATTTTTCCTTTTTCTTTTCTTTTCTTTTCTTTTCTTTTCTTTTCTTTTCTTTTCTTTTCTTTTCTTTTCTTTTCTTTTCTTTTCTTTCCTTTCCTTTCCTTTCCTTTCCTTTCCTTTCCTTTCCTTTCCTTTCCTTTCCTTTCCTTTCCTTTCCTTTTCACTCTGATTGATAGAAAATAGACAATTCCATCTGGAATTTTTTCCAGCTTCAATGTTCTTCAAAGCTTTATGCAAGCTATTAGTAAATTATTGAGAAATACTGTCTTATCCTCGCAACTATACCTACGTTACAAGCAACAATTCCTTGCCTGAAGGAACAGCTAAGTAGTAAAGAGGAGGCTGGGATAGACTGGAACATTGGCCCACTGGCACAGCTGCTTTCCAAAAACTCCACAGCAGTGGGGAGAACATGAAAAGGATGGCATACTTATGAAGTCCTTGAAACTACCTTTGGCAAGGATGTAAGTGAGTTCCCAGAGCAGAGGTGGGCTCCTTTGGACATTGAGTGGGGATAAACAGGTATAGAGAGCAATATGATCACGAATAGTTTATTGTGACCAATAGGGAAACTTTTCTGCCTTATAAGTCTAGTGGGAATATCCAGAGAACAATGCCAAGGTGAGAGTCTTAGCTTCTGTGTTTCCTCTGTCCTGGAGGCAAGGAAACAGAGCTACATTCAAAACCATTTTGTAGGAACAAAAGAAAATGCAAGTTTAGAAAGACATTCAATAACTTGTTGAATTTGGAAGGGGGGCAGCAGGCAAAAGCATCAGTAATAAAAATATGTAAGCTTCTTGACTGTGTTTATTTAGTGATTTTTAGTATTTAATAACAATGAATATTGATTAAATAATGAATAAAATTTGTTAAACACACAAAATCGAGTTAATTACATTTTATTATTCGAGTAAAGAATTGAATACTAAAAATTCAAATCCTCTGCTAATAGCTGGCCTTACATAGCATCTTAAGGAAACAGTCAATACCCTGATCTAAGCAACTCTAATGTTTTCACCACATCTCCAGTCCCAACAGGTACAGAATGGGCAAGGGAGGAGACTATAAATATTCCATGTACTGTGAAGATCATGTAATAATTACAATAGAAAGTGCAGTGGCATGGAATTAGGTGATAAATAAGATAATAGAAATGGAAGAATAAAAAAATTCTAATTTTCACTACCCATCCAGAAGTGCTGATTACTGCCTAGAAAAGGCATAAGGGTAATAAATTGATATTTTTGCTAGAAATGAAAATTCTTGCAGTGGAAGAATATAATGAAACATAGCAATATAAATAAATTAGACTATATAATAGCAATTTAGGGCATTTTCTATCAGTCCTCCAGTATGATTTCCCAAAATGGCCCTTTCTTTTGCATATATATCCATTGCTCAGCTCTTGGCTATGTACATACTCAGATGTCCTGTAGAATGATGAACCAAGTGCCAGTTGCTCCCTCTGCAATGTCTAGTGTGCATCTGTCACTGTAGGCAGAGAAAACAGTGCTATTCTACACAGTAGTACAAAAAAGCCATCAGGACTTTCCTCTGTACCCCAGGGCTTTGACTGATGGATGCTGGGTTGACACAGACCTAATGCAATAACACTGCAATGCTTAAATGATAACAAACTTCCCAAGTGAAGCTGTTATTATAACAGCAACAGCCAGAAGTCCCACTTTGATCCTGGCCCCCTGTTTCCCAGCACCCAGCTTCCCTGGGAAGCTGGGACAGCACCATCTTCATGGCCTCCCCACCTCAGCAGTGAGGAAAGCGAAGGGCTGAAGGCAGGCTATGCTCAGTGTGTAGCACAGAGAAGTGACATGCTTGCTCACAGCAGAAGGTCTGATGCATCAAGGAAGGGGTAACAAAGCAATAGGGGCCCCAGGATTTCCATGTGCTACAGCTTCCCCTAAAGGAGAGATCTCAGGAGACATCTCAGTTGTATGGCAGAACAATGCCTCACCACTGTTCCAGCCCCAAAGTACTTCAGAACCCTGTCCAAAGGCCACAATAGCATCAAAGACTTCTGTGATACTGTAAATCTCTTTCTGCCATCAGTGCCACAAAGGTTTTAAATGGTGCATCCCTGCTGTCTGCAGTCAGGAGGGAGAGCTGAGGCATGGATTGGGACCACTTCTTTTGATGTGTGATCCCATCTGCCATGATTCTTTTCAGGCAGGATGCAGGTCTTAGTACTTGTGCTGAGAAAAGAGCTGTCTTCTCACTGGTGCCCTCATGAGCTGGTATTGGAAGGATGGAGAGCTTTCTTGCTCCTCTTTGCTCTGACTCCTCCACTGAATGGTGCTTCAGTGTCTACACACCAAGGGAAGATGTGGGGATGTCTGGCAGCTGGGGGAGGGCTGCCTGCCATGGAGAGGACTCATTGGGAAGGTTTTGCTTCTGCTCCTGATGTGGGAATGCACTTTAGAGGTTGCTTGAAACCTGAGAAAGCTAAAGTTTCTCTTCCAGCTCATGGGGAGCCAAGGAGGGAGGATAAAACTATGTCCTCTCATTTCCCTCTGCAAAGGCAAAGAAAATGTATCTCTACACAAACATAAATAGATAGAAACATAATAGTCTACATAAAATTAAAGCTCTGGAGCTGAGATAGAGTCTGAAGCATAGCATGCTAAGTACATTGTTTTAATGAAGGAGACTTGTTTCTCTTTAGGGTCAGCGCATCTTGCACTCTAAGCAACACCTAAGCCAAGTGGTTTTACAGTGACTGAAGAAAAGATTTTAATTACTGTGTACATGTGGCTCTGCTGATGTCTGCACATACGAGTTCCAAATCCACTGCCCACAGCATGGGAAGCAGATGTGGCTCTGTAATTGTTGAGAACACGGCAGGACTCCTGCCTTTGGGTGCACACCACTGCCACAGAGAGAGCTGGGGAAGGCGACCAGACCTCCACCAGACACCCAACCCTTGTGCTGCTTGGGAGCTGGGGTGAGCCTGGAGCAAGGTTGCCACTACAGGGAGTAGGACCTGAGCCATATGCTGTGCATTGGTACACACTCAGAAGTCAGCTCATACCTATCCTGTGGCTTTAGGGGAAGCAAAATATCTTCTATAGGATCTTGAATCATTTGTGTGTGTCTTGAATACATTTAAAGCTAAATCCCTAAGCAGAGCGTGGTACCACACTGTACCCCCTATATTTGGGAAACAGCTGAAACCACAAGAACTCATGGTTTGCTACAGCCACATAGAAAAGGACTCACAGAAAATATGAGGGAAAGGATTAAGTGGGGTATGGCAAGGAAAAAGTACAACATTCTTCAACCACTAGAAGTTTCCTCCAGAGACCTTTCCACTCTAGCTTTATGTACATAGGTAGATAGTTAAATAATTAAATAATCTTTCTTTCCTCCTGCAAGTGGTGTTTGACAGCTTTGGGGGCTGGGGATTGGGTTTGAACTGATGCAGATATGTGCATCTAGCCTATCATTTTTTTTATATTTTCTTTGTTTCTAATGTCTCTGACACCTTCAAACACAGACCCTTGAGGCAGATCAAGTTTTTCATTCTCTATTTTGGCATTTATATGTTTCCTATTATTATTCAATACTGACACCACGATAGACTATAAAAGCCTTAAATGGGACCCAGGACCTACTGTATTGAGATCTATATAAACATATACCTGTATCTCCACAGCAACAAGGGATATTATTATTATTTCTACTTTTATAAAATTTGTTTAAATGCACATATACAGGGAACACATATGTAATGACACATGCAAACCCTGACAGTCATGTAGATGGTCTAATAAAGCTTCAAGGGCCATCTATATATGAATGTTTTTAACTTAGAGCCATGGCATAAAACCCAGAATGTAAACAATTAAATATATACACTCATAATTCAAGTTAATACTTACCCATACTCCAGAAACTTAACTTTTCCTCCCCTTCCCCAGACAACCTGTGGATATTCACACAGACCAAAAGACAGATGTGGATGTGCTATTGTTGCAAGCATTTCACAGCATTTGTTATTTAGTCCTGTCCAATGCACTGCCTGACTGCCTTGCATAGCCTGGAAGACTGTGATATACTCCCTCTGCAGCCATTCTGTCTCCCACACAATACTGTCTGTTCATATCAGAATTATTATTTGATTTTCTCCCTGCCCAAACCTCTTTCCTTTCCCCCTCATAAAAATCCTGAATCCCAGGACCCAGAAAAATCTTACAACATATGACCTACAAGGACTATAGCCAATCGGCCTATCCTACGCTGGTGTCTGCATGGGGCTGGCATTATGCAGCCAGCACCAGCATGCTCTCTTTTGGTATCCCATACTGGCAGGAACAGTTTTGTCATCATCCTGATGACTCTTGGTACTCTGACTTTCCAGTGGGGAACCACTACAGTGCTGTTAAGTCCACAGTGGACATTGACATGGCAGAGGTGCACAAAGCCATCAATGAGACCATCCACAAATAAGGTCATGTTAACGACCCAGCAGGGTCATGCAGACTTTTGTCCAGCACAGATCACCCCAAACTAAACCAGGGCTGTTGGTGGGATCCTTGTCTTCCTACCCCATGAAGTTTCCACCTCTCTATTCCCTCACAAGTTTTCTTTTGCCAGATTAATAAGAGGGCTGATTTCTAACCCCCAGGATTTGTTCTTGGTCTTGGTCTTACTGTTAACCTTATTCCTTGCTACTCTGACAGACAGCAGAGAGACTATGTAGTTGTTTTAAGGTGCTATGTGATAGTGCAAGGCCCGCCTGAGATTGTACCAGAGGATCGTGCCAAATGAAGCAGGCCAAACATAGTACAACCTTGCCTCTGCTGTCCATGGAGAGACATGTGCCTAGAGGAGACTGTTCACCAAAGCTCTGTTTGTTTGTTTGTTTGTTTTGCAGGGAGAATGAGCTAGAGACAGGGAATGAACAGTTTCTCAGTGCAGGTGAACAGTTCAGTGGTCAAGTGTGTGAACTAGCCACATTTCATTTTTCAGGGTAGACATAGTCTATGAAGATATGTTTGAGAGCTGATTGAGCATAGTTTTCCTATGAGCTGATATTTTGGATTTTTATTCCTCCTCATTGACTTCTTTTTCTATTACTTTGCTTCTTGAGAGGTGAAAAGCATCTTGTAGAAATGTTGAGATCCTGAGCCTTTTACAGGAATTCCAAATTTATGTTCTGATATGGTTGAGTACCAGAAAGAGTGAGAGGTTTACCCCACTTAACACAAGCTGAAGTCATATGGTACATATTTGTGCCAGTCCAGTAAGAAGCTGACAATATAATTCAAAAATTCTTAGCACATCTAGCAGTGCTGGGAGTTAACACCAGAGAGACTGAGGGTTTTGGGGCATGAAAACTAAACTATCTTCTTAGCCCTAAGTAAGTTATATAAGTAAATAGAAGAAAATTATTTTGCTGAAGAAAAATTGCTGTCTTGGGTTTTGATTGATTTTCATTATTTCACACATACTTGAGGAAAGCGGACCTTGACTAGTCAGAATAGTTTTGCAAATTTCATTTATCTTAAGCACTCTGCACTGAATTCCTTTAAACAAACTATGCATACTCAGAGTGAACGTTTATTTCTCTACTTTTTAGACTACTTTTTTAGACTATTTTTATTAGTGTTGTTGCTTCTGGAGTTATTGAATTAGGATCATCCTGAAACTGAATCTATAAGAGATGAGATGCAGCTAAACAAAGTTGTATAAAAATCTTGAATATTTGTAAAAGAGATCGATGGGACACACTATTTATCTGTTTCATCAGATCATAAATCAGCTCCAACATAGCTTATTGGAAATGGCAGGGTTGCCTCAGTCCAGTTTAGTCCATGTTTTCTGTTAATTTCCACCCTGCCTTGAATACACAGAATCCTTTTGGATTTAAAGACCATTCTCTTATGAATCATATTAGCCTCTTGGTTTTCTTTCCAGCTCTGTCTGCTTCATCTTCTGATATACATGTAATAGATATATATATGTATATGTATGACTGGAGTAACAAATAATTCCACCTTGAATTAATTTCAAACATGCTTAACATTTTCTTGCTTTAGTCCTACATACTGCATAAGCTGATGAGAACTCTGTTGTCTATGTATAATCTATTTCATATAAAAATAGAATTCTGACAGCAAATACAACCCAGGTATTTCAGAATCTGATCTCTCTCAAATAGAGTTAAATCCAGGGATCAGTATAAACTTTATAAACTCCCTACTAATAATTTCTTCTCTTTTCTTTTTTCTTTCTTTCTATCTTTCTTTCTTTCTTTCTCTCTTTCTTTCTTTCTGGAGAAAGAATGGCGAAAACAGGTTCTCTAACTTCTGTAAATCCATGACAATTTAGTGGGCTATTCTGTTCCCTGAGCTTTATGAAAGGTTCAAATTTGTATGTTAATCCTATTTGCAGGATGCTTTTACTGTGCATTTCTTTAACAACAGTGTGAATAATTTAAATCTTAATTTAAGATTTACTTCATCATAAATTATAGTGTGGAGTTTGGAAAGGAAATCACTCATTTATGTAAATAATGGAAGCTAGATTTTCAGTAATACTGATGAGAATGCATGTTCTTATACTCGAGAATTATCAAACCTCTGTTAGTTGTTAAGACTCAGCCAGCATTAATTAATACATCCAATGCATCTCAGCTGGGAGCATGACGCAGGGGCTGCTGAAGTGCAGTGGGAGTGCGGGAGGCAGGGAGGTGAAGCGGGAGGTCACTTAGTTCCTAATCATTTACTTTCTCTCTGCTGTCATCTCTGTCCAAGAAATTACATTCTTGGTCAAAAAGTAATCATTTAGCAGAGGAAAGAAAGAGAGGAGAGGAGAAGAGAAAGAAAAATAGAAACCAAAGATGACCACTGACCAAGTAACAACACTGCACGCTGTTGTAAACATGGTATGGGGAGAGGGAAGGTGCTGATCGCTCCTATGTTCTGCTCCACAAAAGTCTTCCAGCTGGAGTGGGGAGAAACTCTTAGAAATTGTGCTAGTTCCAGTTTGAGGCATTCTCTTTTTTATTCCATCTGTTTGCAAATTGATTCACTTTCAGCCAGTATACCACTATCTATTATTCACATTCAAGTATCATGTAGTTCAACTGAATCAAAAGTTCCGTTGATTTAGCAGAGCACAAAAACAACGTGTGCTGTAGTCCATGAAAAAAAATGGAGCTATCTCTAAATGAACAAAAAAGGCAAAAAGCTGAGGGAAATATAGAGAAAGTGTGTGGTATACAAGCAGAGTCTTCAGTGTGATAGCTAGCAAAGACTGAATTAAGGAATACAGGGGGAAGAAACTGGAGGCAGGCAATCAAAAATATAGGAAGAAGAATTTGAGACTTCCAAACATAATATTATTGCTCAGTAGTCTTAGGAGTAAAAATGAATATCCTTTTGTTTCCATGACATAGAAGTTGAAAGGGGCACTTGACTCAGACATGGGTATTTCCTCTCTGTAATCCACCTTTCCTTTTAGGTATGATAGAATCATAGAATCATGGAATGGCTTGGGTTTAAAGGGACTTTAAAGATCACCGAGTTCCAACACGGTTTGAAGGGACTTTAAAGATCACCGAGTTCCAACACGGTTTGAAGGGACTTTAAAGATCACCTAGTTCCAACACCCTGCCATGGGCGGGGACACTTTCCACTAGACCAGGTTGCTCAAAGCCCCCTCCAACATGACCTTGAACACCTCCAGGGATGGGACATCCACAGCTTCTCTGGACAACCTGTTCCTGTGGCTCACCATCTCCTGAGTGAAGAATCTCCTCCTAACATCTCATCTAAATCTCCCCTCTTTTAATTTGAAACTGCTCTCCCTTGTCCTATCACTATCTACCCATGTAAAAAGTCACTTTCCATCTTTTTACAAGCCCCCTTTAAGT
The DNA here is from genome assembly GCA_013399115.1 of Anseranas semipalmata. Lineage (NCBI taxonomy): Eukaryota > Metazoa > Chordata > Aves > Anseriformes > Anseranatidae > Anseranas > Anseranas semipalmata. The sequence continues at coordinate 734,332 of VXAA01004389.1, forward strand.
ACTGAAAGGCTGCAATGAGATCTCCCTGGAGCCTTCTCTTCTCCAGGCTGAACATCCACATCTCTCAGTTTTTCTTCACAGGAGAGGTGCTCCAGCCCTCTGATCATCTTTGTGGCCCTCCTCTGGACCCACTCTAACAGGTCCACATCTTTCTTGTGCTGGGAGCCCCAAACCTGGATGCAATATTGCAGGTGGGACTTCAGAGGGCAGAGCAGAGGGGACAATCACCTCCCTCAACCTGCTGGTCACGCCTCTGTTGATGCAGCCCAAGATGCAGTTGGTCTTTTGGGCTGCAATCGCACACTGCTGGCTCATGTCGCGTTTTTTGTCTGCCAGAACCCACAGGTCCTTCTCCACAGGGCTGCCCTCCATGAGTTCTTCTCCCAGTCTGTACTCGTGTCTGGGATTGCCCTGACCCAGGTGCAGAACCTTGCACTTGGACTTGTGGAACCTCAGTAGGTTTACATGGGCCCACTTCTCAAGCTTGTCCAGGTCCCTCTGGACAGCATCCCTTTCCTCCAGCATGTTGACTGCACCACACGGCTTGGTGTCATCTGCAAACTTGCTGAGGGTGCACTCAGTCCCACTGTCTATGTCATTGATAAAGATATTGAAAAGCACTGGTCCCAAGACAGACCCCTGAGGGACACCACTTGTCACTGGCCTCTACCTGGACATACGGCTGTTGACTGCAACTCTCTGGCTGTGGCCATTCAGCCAGTTCCTTATCCACCAAATAGTCCACGCTTCAAATCCATCTCTCTGCAATTTAGATATAAGGATGTTGTGTGGGACTGTGTCAAAGGCCTTACAGAAGTTGAGGTACATGACGGTCTTGCTTTCTTGACTGATGTAGCCATAGAATGTCACCAGATTGGTCAGGCATGATTTGCCCTTGGTGAAGCCGTGCTGGCTGTCTCAGATCATCACCTTGTCTTGCATGTGCCTTGACATTGCTTTCAGGCAGATCTGTTCCATGATCTTGCCAGGCACACAGGTGAGGCTCACTGGTCTGTAGTTCCCTGAGTCATCCTTTCTACCTTTTTTTTTTTTTTTAATGGGAGTGATGTTTCTCTTCTTCTGGTCACCGGGGACTTCGTCTGCCTGCCTTTTCAAATATGATGGAGAGTGACTTGGCAACTACATTAGCCAGTTCGCTCAGGACCCTGGGATGCATGTCATCAGGCCCCATAGATTTGTACATGTTCGGTTTCATCAGGTGGTCTCAAACCTGCTCATCACTTACAGTGAGAGGGAGTTTGCTCCCCCAGCCTCTGCCTAGAGGTTTGGAAACTTGATGACATGTGAAGCCTGACTGCCAGTGAAGACTGAGGCAAAGAACTTTTTGAGTATCTCAGCCTTTTCCATGTCTGTTGTTACCAGGATCTTCCTGCACTTAACCTATTAAAGATAATTCTTGTCTTATCTCCAGTTTCAGAAAACATACTTTTTTGTGGTGTTTTCATACTGTTCTTACTTCACTGTACTCTTTTTCTAGCATCCTTGTGTGGCTATATCTTGTAGTATCCAATAATTTTAATATTTATTCCCACCCCTTTCTGGAGGCCATTCACCTCATTTGGAAACCTTCCTCAGCTTCCTCAACTATCTTCCCTTTCACTGCAGTTTATTATATTAGTGACTCTTTTGTGTTTGCTGGTGAATGCAGAAGGGCTGAATCCATAGAGAACTTTAACAAACATCTCAGTTGTTTCTTCTATTTGTCACTACATGAAGGTCCTCTGTGTGTTAGGTATATGTACATTTATACATAAAATTGCATAAATTTGCACTGCTGTTGGGTCAGTGTATGGAAATTACTAATTTTCTTCTCTGCATTGAGGCTCAAATGATTGCAGAAATATTTATTATTTACCAGCATCTCCTTTGAATAACACTCTGAAATGTTTGCATATTCTCTAGATCCTTTCTAAGCTATCTTTTGGTTTATAATTTCAAACAGAATTTAGTAATGAATGAGAGGCATATGTGCCCCTGCACTAACAGATCTCAGTGAAACATATTGCCTTTTATATCATTGGGTTTCTTGTCTCAGGTTTGGTCTATCTCTACTGTTTTATTCCCTTTTAAGTTGGTGGCCAGTATGGAAAATATTGAGATTCACCATTATGTTTTAAGGAAGAAGAATATAACAAAAAAGTTTATTAGTTAGTTGACAGCTGAGAACTGAGTACTATCTCAAGTTTCAAAACATTTCTAAAATAGACTTTATTCTGTAGCTTCACTTTTTTTCTGGTGAGATCTTCATATTTTCTTTAATTGTGGTAAATATTGCAGTGTTTTTGAATGACTGAAAATTATATTTGCATAAATAAATAAATAAATATATAAAAATTAATACCAGCAACAAAACAAACAAAGAAATCAATATTGCGATGTTACATATTTCCTTCATTTACTTTAACAGCACTAGAGTAGATGATTTATTCCAATACTGTACAATATCCTTATGAGTACACCCTCTGGTCTCTGTAGAGTTAAGATAGAATTCCACCCATTGTGTTAAACGCACCCTATCACTCATATAACTGATTTTTGAGGTGAAATATTTCCACGACTATGTATACCAAATGTAGACCAAATATATCATTCAATTCCTTGTGTCTTGCTGCATGAATGGACAGACAGATAATAATAGTTCCCACTGCCAGAAGACCCCTTCCTCACTCACTCCTCGCCTTTGTTCCATGAGGAATCTGTGATAAAGCACTTGCATGAAAGGAGCCAGATATAGGTGTGATATAGCCACGTTGTAGGTGTGAAAAACAAATAATCATCAAACAGCAAACTGAAGACAGCAGCAAAGTTCTTTTCCGGTTCTATTGGCTTTATTTTTGCTCTGAAAAAGATTAATTGAAGTCATATTTTTTTTTTTCCGTCTTTCAGTATATGACATAGCTAACATAAGTTAGGAGCATTACTATTTTTCATAATATCCATGTTAGAATGGATTGAAGCAAGCAACCAAGAAGGCAATATTTCTGGACTGGTTTTATCCTAAGCCATACCTAAGCTATCAATGCAGAACTGAGTGATTCTGAGTACTGCCCTCTACTATCCTAAGCTTTCTGTGACCAGATATTTTTTCACTCACTTAATGTTCTTGCACAGCAAAGAATGGACAATCTTCCTGGAAGTTTAATATTTTGGACAGCTGTTCAAGACACTGTTAGGACTTGCAAAATTCATTTGTGTTTGTGAAACATTCATTTACCTGTAATGTCTACTTCCCACAGTATTGCTGTAACAATACCACTATTTTGTTGTTGTTGTTATTGTTTTGTTTTGTTTTGTGTTGTGTTGTTTTGTTGTAAAGGAAAACAAGGTTTATATCTTTTTCAGGTAAACTCAAAATGAGGAAAAACGACCATTATCAGTATTGAATTTTATAAAGAAGTAGGTTTTCAGTAGGAATAAAAAAGGCAATAACACTAACCATTAAACATGTACAGGGGGCTTCCATTCCTTCTCATACCAAGCATAAACTGATCAGAAGCTGTATCAGCTGTGTTCTCATTGTTTGGTATGGAGTAATTAGCAGCTTCCTGAGAATTTGAGCTTCCTCTGAAACATTGCTCATTAAGTGTCACTGGAGACAGTAAACTAACTTAGGTGGCCATTGCCTTCCTCCACTGGGGAAATTCATAGGTTTCCTGTGTTTTGGTCAGTTCACATTTTTCAAGGTTAATTGTCTATTCTGCCACCTGAAGCTATTTTTAAACTTTCTGTTTCACTGGATACTACACAGATTTCAGATTTTCTCATTTAAATGTCAGTGACAGAGAAAAAATGCATTTTTAAAAAATGTATATTAGTTTCAGACTCTGCTTTAAGTACTGAATGCAGCAGAATCCCAATTATTGTTCCCCACCCCACCCCCCGAGAGATGCTCCCTTTCTCATAAGTTATTACCTCTTCAGTTAGTTCAGTTGTTCGGTCACCCAGTTAGACAAATAGATTTGATACTGACAAAGAGGGCCAAGTGGAAGGACTACAATGTTTCTGCTTAGCCATAACAAAGAGTTATCCATGTAGGTTAGTTTGAAGCACCTAGGTGAAGGCAGAGAAGTTGTGACTATGTGACAGTTTTGCTCAGCTGGACCTCTGAGTGACTAGTACCCATACCTGTCCATAATGCCTGCAAAGCCAGTCACAATAATTCTTCAAACAAAATCCTTAAGCTTTTTCATTTTACAAGCATCTCTCCTGGAGACTGTTTTCCCCAGGGACCTTCTATGACATGAAAGGCAGCTCAGTCTCATTCCTTCCTACTCAGTTGCCCTTTGTTTCTCCGACTTCTGCTGTTATGACAGAAGAGGCAGCAAATAGGCTGTTTTCCTTACCAGAATTGTTCTAATTAACTGAAAGAGCACTTGGTAGTTTGTTTCTAGAAAGCACCACACCTACTGTTTATTTGTGCTAAGGGAACAGGATTTTGTGGTTCAAAGTGAGATAGAGCTTGCTTTTTCTCATGTAGAAAGATGTATTGGGTGACCTCCTGGCTATGAGAAGGTCTTTTCTCATTTTCGCATAGCGTGCAGTACTCCCTGTGCTTATTACATGTGTGTAAATTCAAAGTGGGAGGTCTTTGTAGATAATCAGGATGTGTTCCAGAGAGCAAAAGTAAAATCAGGAATAACTTAGCCTTGTTTCATTTATCCAGTGTTCAGTAAAACTGCTCCCCAGACTCCTAGTTTATCAATGACAGAATAAGAAAACATCTCTATTCCCAGAAGCTAACGTAACACTTACTAGGGCACCTGACTAAGAAAGAAATCATGTCCAGTGATTGGAGCAGTCTCAGCTGGAGAAATTAATGTGGGGAGGATGACTCTGTCCCTTGGCAGTGAGTTTGCTAGAAGCAACACACACTGTTAACCTTGAACATGTATCTAAGGGACCTACTCATCTGTCCTTCTTCAATAAAATAGAATACTGTTTAGGAATAGAAACACTAAAGAAAATACAGGTTTCCCATTTGGTGCCATTCTTCAGCACATAAAGACGAAAAAAAAAAAAAGTATTTGTTTCTCTACCAATAAAATCTGGACTGCTGTGTGGCTATAAGGTTTGCCCCAGCATAGTGGATCAGGAATACATCATTAGAGCTATTTAGAGGTATTTTAGAGATCTTCCATTCCTGGGATATGAAAATGAATACAGAATCAACTATACACACTCAATTAAGCTCTTCTTTCAAAGTATATCTCCTGTATTTTATCCAATAGATTTTTGGGAAGACAGACTGTAGTCAAAGTTCTGCAGATGGCACCTGCAGATGACTGAGGAGGCCTGAAGAGCTTATCAGTGTACAATACTGCTGTACATTGAAGTCTCCTTCTGACAAAGTGTGCCCAGATGGGCAACTGACAATCAGAAGTAAAATCTAGAGGCTCAGAACTGGAAATACTGAATAATCTGCCTAAAATCAATGAGTTTGAGAGGATGCTGGGATTTGAACATTGTTTCCTAAAGTGGAAAATAATGATCATTTAAGGGAACTCAGCAAGGAAGGCCACTAACCAATCTCAAAATCAAATCAAACCATAGAATGAAGACATTCAAAGATGGACAATGAAAGAGATTTTTTTTTTCCCTTTTAATGCCATAATCATCAGGAAGTTTATGAGAGGATGCTCTGAAAAGAAAAGTTGTCTGAACCTTGGTGGTGACATTGACCTGAAGAGCCTTGCAGCTTATTGACTGAGGGAAGAAATATTGCCCATCTGGATGACTCAGTTATAAGGAATTAAATCAGCAGAAATGAAGATTAGGTTAAGGCTTTTTAATATAAAAGCAGAGTATGAGGAGAGAGAGATCATATTTTTAATTTTACTGGAAGAATGTGATCTCTCTCCGCATAAAAATGGTCAGTATCTTTGCTTTTCAGGGGGGCAAAACCTGTATGAATAATGGCTTTCTAGAGAAGACTAGGGATACATTATACTTCTATTTGTACCAGAAGAGAACAAAAGGCAAGATGTTGTTTACTCCTCTCAGCATTATGAACCACACCAGCAAAGGTTACATTATTAATACGAGTTTTCTCAGTTCAATACCATATCTGAGACTGATATTAATTTATGTGATACAGTAACTCCTGTAGAGTAATGTCTGATCTTCAACTTAGAGTTTATGAAAAATCCTCCAGCACAGCTCTTTTTTCACACTTGCAGACTAGGAAAGAATAAAATTAAGACTCTAATTAAAATTATGCAAAGGTCGTACAACGTTCTGTTAACAAGATCATTTGTTGAGTATTCCCCCCCCTTCCAGTGCAGCATTCTACAACTTTTGTCTCTATTTTTCCTCAGGGAAAGTATGGCAATCTCTCAGGAACAAACAGCTTTTGTTTAAAGAATACTAAAATGTTTATCGGTCATTTCACAAAGGGTATAATTAATATTTATTCCAGTCACAATTAATATTCTCCAAACACAGGGCACATCATGTCCTTCTGAACCCAAGTAGATTTTCTTTGTACCAATGTAATTTTTCTAAACTGCTAGTTTTGCTGGCTAATTATAAAATAAATAAATCAGGCTATGCATATGAACTATTTTTACTGGTTAAGCAAACCTAGACCTTAGCTGGAAGGAGACAGCAAAAACAGGGAATATTTTCTGCAATAATTAACCAACTAAATAACAAAACTGAGTTTCTAGAGTCAAAAACCAACCAGCTAGCCAACCAACCAACCAACCAACCAACAACCAAATAAACAAAAAAAGAAAAAGAAACAAAACAAAACAAAACAACAAATCAAAACCAACACCTCCAATGAAAACACCCCTAAAACTCAATGTTTGAGTGTCAGCAACAACAGAAAGTTTATATAAAACAAATCACAAGAACTTGTGGCACCTTTGATACTAGAATGTTTTTCCTTTATATTTCACTCATCAGAGAGAATGAAATTCTATTCATAAATGAGTTTACAGAACACATTTGGGCCCCATCACTAATATTAAATTAATCACAAAATGAAATTATTTAGCCACAAAACAGTTTTGTCTTGGGTGAGGTTGATTCTGATTCTGATCTCATTTACAATGGTTTTACATCAGTGTAATTTGATTTCACTGAAGCTTATGCTGTATAAAAGAGAAGAGAACCCGGCTCATATTTTCTGCATGGTCATAAATTGCACACAATTGAAAAAAGAGGAATTTCTACACTGGGAAAAAATCCATGCAAATGTATTTTGCTAAAATTGGGCAGCCTGTTTAGAGTGTGCTATTTATATTTTTTTGATATGGTAAGTTTCAACTAGAAAAGATGTTAGATTTCCAGTACAAATGAATCAGTCAGGTGATTCAGTTTTGTTAAGGATTCTTTAGAAAAAATAAATGGAAAAAATAGTCTAGAGAACTTCTGAAAGAGAAACATCTCAACTAGATAACGTTACTTTGGGGTGTTTGTATTTGTTCTGTCCAATATTACTTGTTTATTTATCAGCAAGATAAAGGAAATTGGAAGAGGATTTCCATCTCTCTGGGTATCCATTCCCAGGATACCCTATTGCAGAGTAACTTACAGATAGAATCACTGTCAACATACAAGTGACATCAGTTAGCACTCATCCTTTGTCTGATGATAAACAGTTTGAATGATAATACTCTTTCTTTTTTTAAGTTAATATTTTTGAGACATTTCAGCTCCCTGAGGAAGGACTGTAGGTACAGCTGAGGTAGGAACAACTGACAGTAGGTAGAACTATGCCACAACTGAGAGCTGAAGGACTATTTGTAGATAACGGCTGGCCCCATAAATGAGGTCTGAGGGATCTGCCAGCAGGTCAGTCACTGCATCGTTTTTCCTGCTATCAGCTTCCATTTTTCATCAACTGAACATGCACTCAAAATGCTTTAACCCTCTAGTCCTTACTGCTTCAGTACTGGTGTGGAGTTAACCATTGTCCCTTCAAGAACCAGAGAAAATATCAGTTTTAGAAATTAAGATCTGAAAGAGACATATCATGCTGTAGTGCTTTCAAGCATAGGCAGCCTTAAGGGCTGAATTAACATTTTTGGTCTCTCTGAGTAGACCAAGCTCATGGCCCACATTTTCAGGCCACAGAAGACTGTCAAGGGAGAAGAAACCTCTGTTAGAAGAAAGCTGTCAGCTGTTGTATCTGAAAATATATGGTTTAAACAAAAGAAAGTATAGAGAATTTTATAGAGTATTTCTTAACAGAAAACCTCCTCAGAGAAACTTCCCCTTTATCTTCCCTTAAGATGCCATTCTTAATCAAAGGCCTGAGGATTTTTTTAGTGTGTGTTTATTTTTTTTTTTAAAGAACTTTCTCTTAAGAAATTTTAAAGAACTTCTTGCGTCACAGAGAGACAGCTGACACACCATCTTCAGGTACATGAACATATATATTACGAGACAGTAAGTCCTGATAATTTTTGAGAGCCAAGACCTGCACTTCAGTTTAATAGAGGGAAGCCCTGCCTTTGAAGTCTCTGTAGTTTATGTCAAGTGTAATTCATTCTGAGGAAGAAGATAATGAGTTGCTGCAGAGATATAACTGACGTCAGGGCTGAGGGGACAACAGCAGGAATACCTGAATATTGGGAAATCTGCTCTTTAAGCCATCTTGCAGAAAATCTCTGACCAGGCACAACACTTGTTGGGACCAGTCATAATCATGTTATTTGCATGAAAGGGAGATGAATGCTGGGTGTGTTGAATTGCTTCTCAAGGTGTTGCAATATTTTAATGAGTTCTAGCCATGTTCTAGCCACTTTTTTTCCTCTGTAAATATATATAATTTTTACTTTTTAATCAGAGAATATGTAAAGTAATTCAGAAGAAATCTCCATTGATGTCCTCATAAAAAACCTCACAGCTAGCAGAATGTGAGTAACTGCCTGGGTCCCTTGCAGAGAAGACTTTAAGTTGCAGGGTCCTACAAAGACATCTGAAAAAGTGCAATCTTGTCCCCCCATTTCTCTACTCTTTGAATAGTCTTTTCTAACAGTTGGGTTCTGCTTGGGTGCTTGACTGCTACTCACATGCTTCTGCACACACCTCTGCATGATGCAACAGAAGAGTTAGAGGTGCACCCTAATCTAGCATACATATATACTACATTCAGTGAGATCTGGGTTAAATGCTAGCAAAAAAAAAAAAAAAAAAAAAAAAAAATTTTGGTCAGNACGACTTTTGGTCAGAAGAAAAGCAATTCAGTTTTTCCTGTGAGTTCTTTTCCTGTGTGAGTGAACAAGAACTGCTAAATGTGCACGTAGTCTGGCTGTGATTCTTCCTTTGGGAATGTTTCCTAGGAAATGACTAACTCACCTCTAGCTCTCCATATTATCTGAGTTCCACAGGTCCATCTAGCCATTGTAGGAGCCTCAGAGCAGGGCTTTCAGGTTACCACAAAGCTACAAGTGCCTGATTGTGATCACCTCTTTTCAATGTCTCCTTTTGACTGCATTAGGAAATTTTGTTCTTCACTCCCTTGTCTGCCCATACATCTGGAGTGCTGGCTATTGTGGTGCCTGTGCCCAGGCACAAGGCTCTCCTTTTTCCATGTCAGCACCTTATTCACCACTGTGAGTTTCTCTCCAGGAAGCAGCCTCAAATTTTCTTCTGGGTCTGGCCCACAATCTCCTGCTATCAGCTTTAACTCCATGACAGTGAGCAGGAGGATAAATCCACCACCATCTCCAAGGTGCTTAGGCTGCACTGGTAGGACGTATACAGCACCTTGGATTAGTTCTTTGTCTGAGTGCAATTCTGATGAGTTGTGTCTCTTACATGCATCAACATCTCTGTTGTTGTCTCTTACATGCAAGTTCTCCTGTGGTCACAAGTCCTGCGCCTGTCTAAATGGCAAATATTTCCTGAATTGTAAATCACGTAACAAATTTAATGTTTGATGCCACTAGAAAGTGTGGAGTTTGATGTAAGACTTTTCTGTTTAAATTAGAATTGATCTAGGCTTGGAAACAATGCTTGCTCAATGAAAATATCTTTAAGTGACTCAGATCAACAATGTGCAGAGCAGAAGAGAGTTTCCCTTTCTGCTAAGGAAGCAGAAATCAAAAAAGTACAGACATGACTTCTGATGAAAATCAAAAAGAAACCTTCCTCTTATAATTTGTCACCTTTTTGGTACTCTAGAACAGCACTTTCAGACTCGACTAACAGATTTAGTGCTCCAGTTTGACAGCATATTAAGGTCTTTATTAATGTGACAAAAATAATCAAGCATAGTTGTTAGGGTTTTATGCATACTTTAAGAATATTAGAGAAGAACTAACAGAATATTATTTTAAAACATAGGTAAAAACTTTAAAATAGTATTCTTAATGAAGCAGAACAACTTATACAGTAAAATACTACTCTACATGAATAGGGTAACAAAATGAGAGTTTTCAAAAAAATGGAAAATGAAATAAAATATGAAGAGGAAATTAACCTCTAAGATCTGTTCAGTTGAAGGAATAACCTACGAATTCATAGTGCAGAAAGAGGCCTGAGGGATATCAGATAGCAAATTGTACCTGATGCTGTAGTGTGCTGTGTCTACAAAATAGCGCTGGCTTGTGCGTTTGTGTTTTGCAAATGCAGAGATAAGTGGCCAAAGAACAGAGAAGCAAGTCATCCTCTGTTGTCACTCTGCCACAGACACATGAAAATCTGTCCTTGTTTCTTGGTGCTGTGTTCCCAGAAATGTGTGACAAATGGGAAAGAGAAAATTCAGGAAAAGAAGGAGAAAATATTAAAGCAAACAACTTATCATAAAAGACTAAAAGAAACTGAGAGAAAATAATTTGGCAATGAGATGCCTTGAGAGCAGGTGGTGTGCATAAAAAATGGTCACCTACAAATATTTGCTGGTTAAATTGAAGGGTAAATACTCTCGTTGTACTGTAGAAATATTTCTGAGAAAGGGTAAACAACTCCATGGAGTGACAACTATTTCAATTTATAAAGCAACATTTACCTTACAGATATCATAAGGTAAATATTTTGGGAGTGTAAATATTCCATGGAAAAATATTATTCTGTGTTCTTCATTGAACAGTAGCTAGGAGCAAATGAATGAAATTGAGAACAATTACTAGTCAGGTATAACAGCAGTATGGCATTGCAGAAATCTCATTAGAAACCCCATCAAATTATGGGGAATTTCCTATTCAGTCTATTGAAGAATATGTGGGCTGACCTGAATTCTGTTCTGATAGAAAATGTAAGCAAAAAGCCCCACTAACACATGCAGAAATAAAATTGCACTGGTAATTAAGCACCAAACCCTCACTTCTCTGCAACAAACTTGAGGGCTTGAAAAACACTGACTGCAACTTCATTTATGAGATCCTGAGGTTTTTGCCAAGGTGTTATCCCCCCTCCCTATGAATGAAATAACTCTACTATTGCCTCATGCCATTGCATCCTTATTCCATCTCTTGTACCCACTGACATTGTAAATCCCTATCATTAATGTGTCAAAACATGCCTCAAAAACATAAAATCAAGTGAAAGTAAATGCTTCTTCTTCCATTAACCACTGAGGTGGGTCATTCTGGAGGTTTGTAGCCCAAGACCTAGAGCATAGCCAACAACAGTGATTGCCGATGACTGTGTCCAACTGGGTTTTGAATATCTCCAAGGATGTAGACAACTTTGTACACTTTCTTTAAGTGAAGTAAAGCACCACTGAAATCACCATCACATGTCAATCATGGAAATGGACCACTGCACCTAAACCAATAAATCTCTGCTCGTAATTCCACAGTTGTCTCTCAAGTGGGCATCAAGAGCATGTAAGTATCTATCTGATCTCAAGCAACCAAGTTTCAGAATTAACCCACAAGGTGGGAAACTGACATATACAATTTAATAGTTTTATAATCTGAAAACCAATTTTCTGGAACACTTGGATCAGAAAGTGCAGCAGTTCTTCAGCTGTTATTAAGAAAAGCAAATGAAGGGATTTGTATTGTTGAGATCTGTTTATTCTACATGCTACTCTTTCAGTGCTGAAGACACTTTTGAACACAAAACATTCACTGAAGGAAGAGTGACTGAAGAAAGAGTTTACTGAAGAATATAACACTTCATAAGATATCTTTTCTACTGGCTTCTTCCACTTCCTATCCTTCTCCCTACTATTCCCCTTCCTTTTAAGATTAGTCCAGCATATGTCTGTGTGGTTTTTAAAAAAGTACATGACATTTTTCCCTATAAGAAAAGTCGTGCTGAACCCTTTGAAAAGGAAAATATTGCATAGCTTATCATAATAATCAGATGCTATTGTTTTTTTTTTTTTTTTCTTCTCTTGATCACAAGGAGGACAAGATTTAACATATTCTAATGAGCTTCTGTCCTAAGTTTTCTGCTGAAGCTGCATTACAGGCATGGAGTTACACTCCATGTTATCCATGCTGTTTATTTTACTTTCTAGACAGTCTCCCCATTTTCAGCTAGTTCTTCCAGTTTACCCAGGGGCAAAACTTTCAGATTCTTTTCTGAATTTCTACCGTTTCAGCATCTCACAAATTCTCAAAAGCATTCCTACCTTATTAAGTATGCTTAATGTTAATTGGATCCCTAAAAATGCAGCCACTTTTCCTTCTACTGGTGTGTCACTATTAATGATTGCAGTCTCTTGTTCCAGAACTCCCGCAACTCTTACAGCTATTTCTGCTGAGTCCACAATCTGCTATTTAAAGGCTGTAATGAAGAGCTTTGATAGTTCACCTCCGATGTCTTTGCCAGGGGAATCAAATCAATGACATCACAGATTACTTACCTGGTTCCTTCTCACACCTACTGTTTAATCTTTCAGCATTCCCGTTTCAGGAGCTCATAGTTTTGACTATGGGATGCAATAACAGTTTTCTGTTCAAGAAACTGCAACTGTTTGGCCCCACATTTTGTTCACCAAAGGCAACAGGGAGAAGTCTCATTGGGAGCATAGGATGATCTCTGAAAATTAGGAGGTGAGTGCTTACCAGGACCTTTAAAATGAGACTTAACAAAGTATTTGAAACTGTATTTTAGTGGGAAGCAATCTAGGCTTGACAAGATAGAGGGGCTTGAGGAACTATGTAGGTGTTTTCCATCTCTAATATTTTTGATTCTATTATATTATGATTAATCTTCCCTTGGTTTAATATTCTCTCTTGTAACCTATTCCATGTACTTATTGCCCTTTCTGTAATACAATTATCTAAGAATCAATGTCCATCTCCTCCATACTAAACACTGCAGTAGTATAAACTACATTATTTCTGAACCATCTGCAATAATAGATTGTGAAGTCTAGCACTGAATATCTCCAGTCTTCATGAGTTCTGCCTCTTCTTTCCATTTGCCTCATTTTCAGTTAAATCACCAGTGTGTGAACAGGGGTGCCAGAGGATAGAAAAGGAAGAAAAAAAAGAGTAAAAGAGAGAGATTAAAGGAGTATGAGTGTTTTATAAACCAAGTGAGCATGGAATTAGAAGTGAAAAAGGTAAGGAAAGGAAAATAAAATGAGAGAAAAATATTTTAAATATCATCAGCACTGAAGGAAGATATAATCACAGAACTACTAACAGTGGGATACAGACCTTTCATTTTCATATCTTTAAATCAAGTCCACAGTATGGAAGTGCTGACTAAAACCTATTTAGAATCTGATTGCTATAGAGTGCAAGAAATTTTCTGGTGTCTTTCCAGTTTTTGCTGGACAGATGTTATATACGCATCACAAAACCCACCATCATCATAACTGGTGGCCTTGTTGACAAGCTTCAAAGAGATGCCAAATCATGAATAGTAGTAGAGACTCAGCTGCCCAAAATGAAAGTCCTTAATGCATTTTGTCATGTATAATTGTGCTAGAGAGGTGCCAGAGTAGTGCTATCAGTATTGAGTTAGATGCCAGTATAATCCAAAGGCCTGGAAAAAAGGGACAGATCAGATGACCTTATAAATGCTGCACAGGAGGTGGGATGGAGCCAAAAATACAGGGGGATGGAGCAAGAGAGATTACTTTAAAGGAAAATTCTTTAATAGAAATATTTTAGCTTTCTCTGCTGGTAAAAGGTCACGTTGTATTCCTTTGATGTTTCACAGAATGAAAAGCCCACACATGGAGTGCAATTTGGACAAATTTGAGTAAGCAAGGGAGGAAAAAAAAAATAAATCAGAGTTACAGACCCAGAAAGAGAAAGGAACAAATTCTCTAAATATGAATGGTGGCAAAGGACCGTGCAATAAACATGAGCAAGGTCAAGAAATGCTGATTAACATAGTGCTGTTAAACACAACAGGAAGAAGAGCAAGTTAAGGACAGAAGAAATGGTGGCAGAAATTGAGGGTAAAGCAAGGGAGAGGGAAAAATATAGACCAGTTTCATGGAAAAGCAAAGTGACAAAGAAGGAAAAACTAACCAAAAGAAAACAAAAAATCATTTAGTTTTAGTGTTTCACTTCTTTCAGACCTTTGCTGTTACCTTTCCTGCCCAGACTGTGCAAAGGTACTGCTTGCCGCTGCATCTGTTGTTGTCCTGCTGTTTCTTCTTCAGTGTGAACATGTTATTGAAATCCTGCTCTTGCTACTTCACAAGGATTGCACGTGCTGTCACACATGTTGCCTAATTGTTAAATGCTCTCAGAACATTAATGGGCATGTAATGTGTGTAGGAGAGCCCATTCTGTAGATTAGGTTTCTTAATGTACTCTTTGGAAGCAGGAGAAGCAATTAATCTCCACAGTAACATACTGTCACCTGCTGCTGTGGTTTTGAAAATTTCTGTTACCAACACAGCACATTTTGTCTGTAAGGTGTTTTTTTCATTTGCTTCTGAACAGTGTGGTATGGTTTTTGTTTGTTTGTTTGTTTTGGTAGTTTTTCTTGTTATTGCTTCTACAGGAGGAGGGATCCATAATTCCATATGAAATATGCATACTTTCCTCTATAAATTACATCAAAATTTCAGTAGCTTTTATCCCATTCTCTGTAGATTTTCTGGTGACTTGGTGACTTCACAGCTGAAATAAAATTCTTTCTTGACCAGTGTGTGACAGTCCAGTCTCTACAATCACTTCATGTCTGAAGTTCTCACCAAAGAGAATCCAGAGATCCTTCATTTTGGCCCAAAGATAAATAAAAAACACCTAACTTTGTGATCACCTGCTGAATTCACTGAGAATTTCTAGTTGGTTCAAAAACCAGCCCAGTAGTTTAAGCTCAGTACAATCCATATGCTGGGAAACTTCCTATGTGTTTTATAAACTCCTTAAAGTTGCTTCAGTAAGTTCAAAAATCCTTCCATGTTTCTTCCTGATCCTGCTCCAATTCCTAGTTTGTGAAACTGTAGAATTCCCACAGTGCTAGTATTGGTGGAGCACTGGTGGAGTTGGAGGCAGTTAACAAGTTTTGGAATTGACTGCCTGCCACATGTTGTTAGTGTATTACAGAAGTTCTGTTTCCTTTAAACAGGAATATTCTTTGGCATTTCTGCATTTTTAGATGGGAGAGTAGGATATGTGGAGCCAGACAGAGCTATGAATACTGAGCCAATGTTGTTCTGGGCTTCTGTCTCTTTCTTATTTATAACAAACAAACAAACAAACAAACCAATAAATAAATGGGGAAAAAAAATGATGAAGGTCTAAATTGCATTTTTACCTTAGTATACAACTGAATAACTTGAAGAATATATATATTTTAAACATTCAACATTGAATAAATTTGTATGAAATATAGTGTCATATATATGACATATATATATGTTCAGTATATGAAATAGTTTGGAAAATAGAGAACAGAGCTTTCAAAATAGAATAAAATATTTAATATTTTATCCTTTTTAGTGTGAACTGACATGACAATTAGTGCTAAGAAAAATGAATATCAGTAATCTGAAGAGAGAGTCCAAAATGAATACTTTGTTTTAGGACACCAGTTACACAGAAAAAAAAAAAAAAAAAAAAAAAAAGTTATGTGAGTATTCATCTTGTTTTCCTATGAAGACAAGGCTTGTACAATGATAGTGTAATGTGCATCTGCCAACACGTACTTTTATATGCCACCCCAAGTATCTTTTGGACAATTAGCAAACTGTGACATTTGTTGTTAAAGGGTAGGGGTCTCAGGGATCATTAAGCACTTAGGAATATCATGGTATTTATGAGACTGAGCAGAGGAGAAGACATCCCACATACGGGAGCAGCTGCAGCAGAAGCTCTTGCCTTGATAGAAGCAAATCAACAGATGTGCAAGGTCCCATGTCCTTCCAGGGGGATCCTTCATTAGGAGATGTCTCTCTGGGAGACACCAAAGTCAGAGAAACATGAGGACTGGCTCTGCATGAGAAAGAGCTCCTTTAACCCACAGAAGTGCTTGCTAATTCGCCAATCTGGCTTCAGACTAGATTGTAGGGGAAAAGAGGTCTTTCATCTCTGCTGTTGTTTGGATTTCAGTGCAAAGTTTTGACAGCTGTCATTTCAATGTTGATTGATATATTGTGGGCTAATTAATAAATGAGAGCCATTTGTAAAATTATATATATATATATATATATATATATAACTAGCACTGGGGAGGCAAAGTATTTTAAAATGGATTTATTTTTGGTTTTCAACTTAATATTGTCTATTTGGAAAAATCATGTGCTTACAGCTAATGAGAAAAGTAGAACTGCTGGCTTGCTAGCTTTTATTGACATGAAGCCATTTAATGACATGCTGGTTTTCTTAATGGAGAGGACAGGAAAATTCTTTGCCATTAATGTAAGAAGTGTTCTCTTGCCCATTCTAAGGTAAGCGCAGAGCAGCTTACAGCAGAGATGCATTTAGGGACCCTTTTCTGGGTCAAGAAAAGAGAAGCTGTGTGTGTTTGTTTTTGGCAGCAAAAGGACAAGTTCATGTCTGCTCTATGGTAAATTATAGGGAGGGAACCTACTAGCTGGGGTCTGAGTATATATCTGGCTTATTTTCTCAATTATTGCATGTAGTTCTTAGCAACTGCTAGATTAGGTCATTGACTGAGTGAGAGATAGTGCATGACTGATGCATACTTGAACAATGCTCTGCCCCTTACAAAGAATGTATGTTACAAATGGGATAACATCTCCGCTGGGACTCCTGGCATTTGAATATAGGTTAGATGAAAGAAGCAAGCTCTTTTGTTCTTTACTGTAGAAAGGATCAGATGAAGACACGAATCCTCCTCCTCCAAAATCAACATTTTTGCTAGAATTCCCCTCATGTACTGTCCTTGTGTTCAATGTGCCTCTGCTCTGCACAGTCTTTATGAACAACGGGAAGCCCTTCGCTGCTTTATTCATTTATTTATTTATTTAAATCATACACACAAATCTCAAACACATATAATCCCAAATGAAACTAATGTGTTTTATTTGAAAGTTGTTTATGTCCTACTTTTGTCATTAAATGTTAGAATAGGATAGGATAGGATAGGATAGGATAGGATAGGATAGGATAGGATAGAATAGAATAGAATAGAATAGAATAGAAAAGTTGGAAGAGACCTGAAAAGATCAACAATTCCAACTGCCTGACCACTTCAGGGCTAACCATAAAAGCATACTAATAACCATAAAGCATACTAATGAAGGCATTGTCTAAATGCCTCTTGAACACTGACAAGCATGGGGCATCAACCACCAGGCTTCACTAGGAAGCCTGTTCCAGCATTTGACACACTCATGGTAAATAAATTTTTCCTAACATCCAGTCTGAACCACCCCTGCTGCAGCTTTGTGCCGTTCTCTTGCATCCTGTCATCAGTTCCCAGGGAGAAGAGAGCAGCACCTAAATCTCTGCCACCCCTCCTCAGGAAGTTGTAGAGAGCAATGAGGTCACCTCTCAGACTCCTTTTGTCCAAACTGGACAACCCAAGTGTCCTCAGCCTCTCCTAATAGGACATGTCTTCCAGCCCTTTTACCAGCTTTTTTGCCCTCCTCTGGACGTTTTCAAGTTCCTTTTTATATTTTGGAATGCAGAACTGCACACTATATTCAACGTGAGGCTGCACCAATGCTAAACATAGCAGGAGAATCACCTCTTTTGATCAGCTGGCTATTCTGTGTTTGCATAAAATGCAGTTTGCCCTCATGGCTCCAGGGCACTCTGCCGGCTCATGTTGAGCCTGCTGTGGACCAGCACCCCCAGATCCCTTTCTGCTGAGCTGCTCTCCAGCCACTCATCTCCCAGTCTGTAGCTGTTGTAGTGGTTTTACCCTGCTTGGCAGCTGAACTCCACCACAGCCACTCGCTCACTCACCCTCCTCAAAAGAAGAGGAGGAGAAGAAAGTATGATGGAAAGAAAAAAAAAAGGCTCACGGGTTGAGATAAGGATAATTTAATTAAAGGCAATAAAAAGGGAAAAAAATAAACAAACAAAGACGGCACGAAAGCAGAGAGGGAAAAAATAAAAAAAAATATTCTCTACTTCCTACAATCTCTACAATGCTATATGGACTGCTGCAGGGAAAGTTAACTCTATCCCAGCCAGACCCAGTACAGATGTGTCTGGCATTACTCCATCCCAGCTGCAGCACCTGGCATTTACCTTTGTTGAACTTCATGCCTTTGATGATTGTCCAATGACTAGTAGCAATGTCTTTGATGAACATAGCTTTTCCATCTAGGGAGCAAGCCATTATATATTGCTGAATTTATTTTTAATCTGTTACTATGCTTAGTTTTATCTAGTTACAATTATACCTCAGGACTGGTTTCCTTTTCAGGTCAGGTGTATTCCATGTGACTGAACCTTATAACACTATTTTCCTAGCCCAAATCTTTCTCAGTGTGCATCTGTTTTTCTAGGGTGGGATAGTGAAACAAACCAAGAAACTAGGAAAAAAAGTAGGTTTTTAACCCATTCCCCAATCTACTTCACCATACAGCCCCTGAATGGGCATAGCTGAGCAGTACAAAGGCTAGGATGAGCACAGCAGGGTTATTTAAACTATCAAAACCAAATGGTTATAACACTGGATGTGGGATGATTTCACTGCCCTGAGAGTAAAACAAATGAACAAACAAACAAAACCAGCTTAATCCTCTTGCAATACTTAACTTTGGCGAGAAAGTAATTTCTCCTATCTTATGTCAGCTCATACAATGTCTCAGTGTGATCCTGGACAGGACATATCTCAGCCCTGTGCTTTTATTTACCAGCCTACCATACAGATAATATATACACATCCCTTTTGGAGAGTCTCTAGCTACTTTTTATAAATCATTTTGAAGACAAAAAGCATTGCATAATTGCTAAGTAAGTACATTTCCCCTGAGATTCTGAAATGAGCATTAAGATGTGTAGCAAAATATTAACCTCTCCTCTGTGTGGAGAATTACACTGATCAGAGGAACTGGCATTGGAACTGGCATTGGAACTGGAATGGGCTTTTTTGAGCTAGCTGGTTCATTAAGTTACATGGTCTCATGTTCTATGGTGCTGCCCAGTTAGCTGTTGGACACTAAATGTGAGGAGACTTGGCTGTGATGGGGAACAAGATATTGAAAGAAACTGTTAATACTCCCACTAGAGATGAAACTTTTTTGTAATGTGGAAAAGGAGTGGAAAAGGCTAAAATAGTACTTTGCTCTGAGACTGTAAGTATTAACAATCAATGAAAAAAAAAAAAGATAGAAAAAGCAGCTTTAATTTTGATGATAGCTTGTTAGTAGGCAGCCTTTTGATAGGCAGAGGCTGTGAAATTATAGTATTGACATTTGAGTACTATGCTTTTTGTAGATGTAAAATATGAGAGTAATGTGAGTGCATGAAAACAAGCTGAAAGCAGCAGATCACCCACAAGGTTTGCATATTTGACAGTTTGAACTGAACTTCTGCTAAGAGACAAGATTTTGAGAGGTGAGTAAATATCTTGGAAGTTTCTGGGCTTTTAACAGTTAATCCTTTATAAGAAAACAAAATTTGTTTAACTAGAAAAATACTTTATGGCTTTCTTCTCTGGATGCTTCACTGTGTATCCCAATTGAGATAAAGACACCAAATTTAAGACTATGATACTAAGTTAATCAGTATGGAAGAAAGCATGGAAAATTTGAATATGAGTGAATAAAAAACATGAAAATGACAAACAACTTTGGATTATAACAGTAGGTAATAATTTAGACATGGGGAAAAATAAAAATAAAAAAAATATATTGGGGGATTAAAAATTGGTTTAATCAAAAAGGTATTTTCTTAGAATTAAAACAATTGAACTGTTCAAGGAAAGAGATCCTAAGAAGAGAACAAAAGATCCCAGCTTGCCCACAACTCATGATTTAAGGTAATTTCTGACTTCATAAAGTTAAGACAAAAGCAAAAGTTGTATACGAAATAATTTTTCTGGGCATGCAAAAAAAAAGATCAGCTCTGTGTTCACTGGAGGAAAAAAGTCTTGCGTTCCTTTGTTATAGTAAGGACACAAACAAATGAAATACATATATAAAAAGGAATCAGTTTCAATTTCCTGTGAGGCAGAGTTGTTCTCAGAAAGGTAGCCGACCTATTGAAAGTAAAAAAACAGGCTGTATCAGCAAGGCTCCAGCAGAGCCACTCATTAAAACCACAGAAGTATGGGCCATATTCACTGTGTGTTACATCCATTGCTTGATTCTTCCTTGTTCTGCCATAGGAATGCTGTTTAGTATTTCAAATACATTATGGGAAAATAGCAGACCTTTATGATGGCACACGAGGATGTTAAACTCCTTCTAAACAGCACTTAATCTATGGGAAAATATACTGGAGAGGAGAACGGATACACTGAAATGTACAGACATTTTTAAAAACTGTCCAAATCCCTTGGAATGTGGGCTAAGATCACCAGAATGTTAAAATAGAATCCTGTAAAAAATTAAAGAAATAACACAGGGTGGCTGGTGTAGACTGTTCTTCACCCCTATAACCAAAGTACTGTTAGATAGGATGTTATTTAAAGTCCACAGAATGATGATTACAAAGGTGCTGCAGAAAGTTTTATTAAAAGGATATCTGAAGGTCAGGGAAGTACAGAAAGATCTCAGAACAGCCAATGATATTTGATGCTGTCACCTTATAAAACATCATTAAGAAAACTGCTAAGGGTTTATTCCATATGCCAGAAGTCAAATAAAAGAATCAGATGAAAGAATCAAGGTTAGTGGTTAAAGGTATGAGAAAGATCTCTGAAATTAAATAGACCTAGAGTTGTGGATTTTGGAAAGGAATAACAATTCCATATGGTTTACTGCTTTTGCATATTGATAATTAAGGATAACTTTATGTGATTCCACAAATGTTATGCACTGTTACAATTACTTAAAGCTGAGTTCCCATATTAAACTCCAAAAGGTCAACTCGAAGGTCTCTCAAGCAATAGCTACTTTCTTTCCCTCCGGTGAGACAATAATTAGAAACACCCTTTTGAGAGTGTATTGTCAGATACCAGGTAATCAAAGCTTAATTGTGCATAGATACAGATTTCTTGCTTTCTTTTTCTTTCTTTCTTTCTTTCTTTCTTTCTTTCTTTCTTTCTTTCTTTCTTTCTTTCTTTCTTTCTTTCTTTCTTTCTTTCTTTTTCTTCCTTCCTTCCTTCCTTCCTTCCTTCCTTCCTTCCTTCTTTCTTTCCTTCTTTCTTTCTTTCTTTCTTTCTTTCTTTCTTTCTTTCTTTCTTTCTTTCTTTCTTTCTTTCTTTCTTTCTTTCTTTCCTTCTTTCTTTCTTTCCTTCTTTCTTTCTTTCTTTCTTTCTTTCTTTCTTTCTTTCTTTCTTTCTTTCTTTCTTTCTTTTCTTTCTTTCTTTCCTTCTTTCTCTCCTTCTCTCCTTCTCTCTTTCTTTCCTTCTTTCTCTCCTCTCCTTTCTCTCTCTCTCTCTCTTTCTTTGTTTCTTTCTTTCTTTCTTACAAGAATGAATGAAAATAAGCACTTTAAAATATCCACTTCTGAGCATAACTCTGCTCATCAGCCTAATTGCAAGCAGACACTGTCTTTCTGTCACAATAAATTCACAATGGTTCGTTTGCTTTTCTAAGAAGATGAAATGGACCATCTTCTTAATACAGACATTGCTTTAAATGGTTGATTTTGCTATGTATGTGTTGGAATTTGCAGTATACCTATACAACAAAGACAATCAAATAATTAAGGAAGTATATGGAAGACTATAGTAGAGAGGGAAAACTAGTATTTCCTGCAGATCTGAGATCTACAGCTTAATTGAAAACTGAGAGATGGTTTGTACAAATAGGAGTTTGAGTATGAACATACTGAATTATCAGCACTAATATGAAGGCTGACAACATGCTAAGTTGCAGTTAAGTCAGTTGTTTTCAGTCACAGAAGAGGATGATTTGATTTTTTATATTCTAGATAGAAGAGAAGTATTCCAGTCCTAGGATAGCTGTTGTTACCTGACAGGAAGGATATGGCCCTTATTTTGTCTTATCAGCTTTTTTTTTTTTTTTCCTCTCCCTTTTTCAGGCGTTTAAATATACTGTGGTCTTGCTGAATCCTTCAGTCCATTTCCTTGACTGAGGCTGGCAATACACTCTGTGGATCAGAGGAAAGGATTTTATCAAGGAGCTGGCTCCGCATTCAAATTAAGGATGTTAACTAGGGAAGGACAAGGAGAGAGAAAACGCTAGTATAATAGCTGAGAAAGAAATAGGAAATACCAGCTCTGATTTTCTTCTTTCTCACTTTATCTTTCCTAAAAGTGAATTTATTGACTTCACTTTTCTTTTTTTTTTT
>VXAA01004389.1:767067-777186 GCA_013399115.1 Anseranas semipalmata
TTCTCCTTTCTTGCACACCCTTACATATAAGGCTTGATTATTTTTTACAAAAACACTTGAAATTATAAGGCTATAAATAGTTATGCAAATTTTCAAAACTATTTTATTTACAGAATAAAAAAAGTTATCCTTGTTTTACAATCCAGTCTAATACTATGAGGTGTTATTCAGTCATTTGTGCTTTGCATGAAATGCAACATTTACAGGTATGATAGCATATAAGACACGTTTGTATTCTACACAGAATACATGAACATTAATTGCAAAGTGTGCACATAGAGCTGTACCTAAAAATGGACTTTTAGAATTCGCTGTGCTGTTGTGTAATTGTGTAATTATGTATTTTTCTTAGGAAAAAAAAAAAAAAAGCAGGAGGGAAAAGAAGACTTTTCATGACTAGTGAGGGAGACTTGCATTACCATTGCTTGCCACAAGAAAGACATGTGCTGGAGCTGAATCTCAGGAGTGAAAAACGGACCTGATACAGACCTGTTATTCACCAGTCTTCATAGACAGAAACAAGAGGATTTACAGCAGGAGGATTTAACATGTAGTGCAAGATGGTAACAATTTTTAAGTATGGAAACGGACACTTGTAGGAGTTTGACTAGCTTTGCAACATGTAATTGCTTTGCATTAAAAGCAAAATTCCTAAATGTGAAAATTTTGGCTTTAAGTTTGTCTTTGTACCTGAGTTTTTTCACAATACTTTTCTGAACCCTGCAGGAAGATTTATTAATGAAGGAAATGTTAGCTCTCTCAGAGACTGACATATCTCCGGCTTTTGCTTTATCGCCCCTTCTCCCAAATCACCTGTGTTTGCTATTCCAAATAGTTGTGCTGTTCTTAATGGCTTTGTTTGGTATTCCAAGTTGATGTTGCATCAAATTATGTGCTTGTTTGTTTGTTTATTTTCCACGGGAGTTCTCTTGTAAATTAGCAACAGTTAATGGGGAGTTAAACCATTCTCAAAATTGAATTGATCAAATTCACTCAACAGAAAAAAAAAATGACCTTTAGAGAGAATTGACTGTTACAGAAATATACCCCAGGGATCACTGAGAATGACATATGAGGAGTGGTGGCCATCAGGGAAAGAACTTATTAAAAGTATTTCATAAATAACAAAGTACAAATCCAAGTCTTTTCTTATCCTTACAAAAATAATTACCTCCCTTCATTGCACCGGATCATGCTATTTAATTTGTTATTGGCTTTTAGAACATCTCCTTCTCAGTGCAAAATTTATTGTGGAGCTCCTGGTGAAGTCACTGAAGTTAGAAGTGAGGCAGAAAGGTGAAGTTATACACAACTGTCTGGCAACTGATGTCTTAAAATCTTCTCACTTGAGTTGCTGTACACTGGATAAAGTGCAGAATAGACTGGAAATGAATGAACTACAAACCTGTCTGAACCACTGTCCAAAGCTGAAACTAAACTGTCTTCTGACATCCACGAATGTTTAGCTGTCTTTTAATAGCTCGTTTTCTCTTACATTATTTGACAGAGAGGCCAAAACATGATGGAACACTGCTAGTGCTGCTAGGCCACCTGGAACAGAAAAGAATTAGAAACCTCTCCTCAAACACTCACTAATCAAGAAGTCCAGATATACCTCCAGCTGAACATATAAAATGTGTATTGGCTGTCATGGAAAATGAGTGCTGACAGTGTTGTGTCATTTAAGCCTCATTTTGCAAATGGCAGAGATCTAGAGAGAGTATGCATAATCATGTAAACTCCTCAGTCTTGAAGCAAATTGAAAATCTAGCTCCATTTGACAATTTACCTATTGCTGAATTAAAATCCTACGTAAGATTCAGTAACAATTGTGATTTTACTATGAACTAATCTTTTTAGCATGTGCCAACTGAATTGTGAAAGATCATCAAGACCATATTGTGAAGAGAAAACTGTCCTTTTATTTTCAAATTATGAACAAGCTGTGACAAACAGGTTTTCTGTAACACTGCTTCTGTAACATTGCTTCAGCTTTCTCGTGCATGTAGTCTATAACAGTTTAAGATACTCAGTATATAAACATCTATCTCATCTGTGAAGCTTACTGTTTGGAAATATATCTCAAGTCCTGGATTTAAATTTCTTGAGGAGAAGTTGTTGGAAATTTCTTCCCTAACTTGAGTTATCAAACTGTTAGACAGAATCACAGAAAATGCCAGCAAGGTAATATTCCCAAATTTGGCAACTTGTGCATTAGTGAGAAATTTATTTTAAAGCAATGAATCATAAACAGCACAAACTTAACATCTCTTCCTCTCTAGACCCTTCTTTTCTTTGGTTGAAACACGTTAAGAGATATGCCAGACGATGCAAGACAATGCAAGATTATTAACCCAGACAATTTAGTTACACTTTTATTAATGGAGCATCAGTTTACAAAGAACATCACAGCAACATGAGCAACTTCAAAAGCATTAACTAAGCAGTCCAGAAATGTTGTCCATGGAAAAAAAGATCATTGATAAAAATTAAGAAGCTATTAATTTTCATGAAAACTCAAAATATTACAAAAAAAATGCATTACGAGCTAAATAAAAAAGCAAAAATGAAATTACACAGTTCAACCTAGTATTTTAAATTTTAGGAAACAGAAATGTTTATGTTTCAGACTACTGGAATTGAGTAACTTGTCTTTGTCCTTGTCGTTATCTCGATCTTTTCCCTTTCCCTTTTCTTTTTCCCTTTCCTTTTTTTTTCTCTCTCCAGACGGTGAACAAAAAAATCATTTTTTTTTTCAGAACTTTCAACTCCTTCTCTAAAAATGCATTGACCTGATACTTAATTATTATCTGAATAGGTTGTTTTAGCTCTGAGGATACTCATAAATTTCAAATAGTGTATTAGCATTCTTCCAAAAAGCAAGTTTTTCAGCTGTGCTTTACTAGCTCATAATACCCTTTGAATAAGATGTGTGCTCTAGACTGTGACTGGTTACTAGATAAATCAAGTGGTCTTAACTCAGATACCTGGTGGATCTAATAAATCTCTTATAGGTGACCTGTTTCAATCTCAGACAGCATAGTTAACTTCATGAACACAAGCTGCAAGTAACAGTTGACTATCCAATGGCCTATGTAAAATAATCCAGCTAATTTCATTTTAGTTCTGAGTTCCTACATCTCAGAAATGCAACCGCTGGGGAAGGTTGCGGTTGTATTCTTTTCACCTTTGATGAATCTAGAGACCAATTAATTTTTTAATTCACTTTAAAAAAAAAAATCAGCAACAAATATACTTGTAGCAATTCACTGAATCACAAATTTATACCAATGCCTTTGTCCAAATTCTTGGAAAGGGTCCTGTTTGTGTTTGTGTTAATGGTTAGTTGAAAGGTAAATGATATAACTTTCGCGTACATCTAAGGTGACATGCTATAATTTATAAAACTGTCAATGCAGTGAAATAAGCCAAAACACAAATGAAAGCACTGACAATTCCTATATAATTACTTGAGCTGTCAGTTTTCTATATGTGCTCTGTGCATTGGTGCATAACAAAAACGAAACACCCCAATAATCAATATTCCTTGGTAAGCTCAACTGCATTGCCATGGACTTATTACCATGTTATTACTTCTGACTCTTATTATTTATTTTTTTATTTAACCTAAGTGCATTGCATTGCCATTCTCAACATGTAACACTGCATGATCATTAGCAAATTCTGGGCAACGTGGCTGTTATTTTGCAACCTGCTTTTGAAAGGCTCCCTAGTAAGCAGTATCATTTACAGCACACTGTGGGAACAGAACACTTGTTGAGATTCTTCTCGTTAATACAACATGGATGCAGGTTATGTCAGATTGCTTTATTTCCTCTTGAATGTGTGTGGTTAATGTATATAAAATGAAAAGAACAATGCCTGGATGTACTGAGTTGTTTCACTGTGTCAGTGGAAGTACAATTTTGTGATGATCACTTTCATCAAAGTAAGGCAGTGCCTTATCAACTTGTCCAAATTTATCTCTGTGAAAGCTGATTGTTCTGTATAGTGCATTTCTCTGTCCATGAATTTGGAGAACATGATCTTGTTTCATCAAGCTTTCAAACCCATTCCATTCAGGAATAGATTCAGGTTATAAATCTACCACCAGTCTCTAACACATATCATCCACTCAAAATTGTCTCGCTTTTAGCTGTTGCTTGGTCTTTATTTTGTATCATGGCACTTAATACGTGTCTACAGCGTTCGATAGTTTAGATCCCCAGTTGACTTCACATCCTGTTTCCCTGGTTATTCATGCTTATTACATGAGACTAGTCTGTTCTCAGGACCTTTTTGGAGTGAACAAAGTTCTCTATGGTAAAATCCAAGAGATGATTTGCTGTTCCCAAAGTGCAGTGGGGATAAATCTGCATAAAATCCAACTCTCTATCTTACCTAGAGCTCTGACACTATCCCAGCAGATGTTGCACCATCAAATATCCTTATATACCCTTCCTGTCATGCCCACACTTGTGCAGCCTCTAACCTTGCTTTTTATGAAGCACAAGGGACCAAGCTGCAGGATGATCTTGGCGTTACTTTAGGTGCTTTCATCTTCAAATATCACAGAAAATAATAATTGTATCTTAGAGTTACAGGACTTTTGCACAGCATGAAGGCAAGCCCAAGGCCAGGTACTGTGTTGCATAAATATGGACAAAGTGTGGATGTTGACAACTCTGAATGCCATAGCCTGGGACACGGTCTTTGGGTTGGAGCTCCTTACCTGCATAGCTAAACCTTTGCTCTAGGAAGTCAAACTTTTACAGCACTGGTAGTTTTTCCACAGATTTGGGAAAAAATTCCCATCACATATATGTAAATTTTGGGTTCCCTGGGATTGGACTAAGAAATCAAGAAGGTGCAATGCTCCAATGCCCATCAATTTCTGTTTGCAGCTGCCACAGAGAAAATGTAGTAGTAGGACAAAGCTAAGGAAAACCCATTGTTAATTTTACTAGAGATGTGCTGTTGAGTAGGGGAAGAAGGAGGATACAAAGTCAGGGCACTTTCCTGTTGCTTAAATATAGCTTGTGCCATATCAGACTTCCACATGAGGTGGAAGTTTTCCTATAGAGAAGAGCAGCATAAACTTGATCTTTCAGTGTCTGGACTTTGACATGCACAAGAGAGATCTCCTGTACCAGACAGCTGAATACTGAGTCACTTGATGCTTACTGACTCCCAAGAGATCTCCCTCCCGCCCCTATGTGAAAATAACAATCTTTTAGATTTCACCTTGAATTACTTTTATATTAAGGGTGTAGGAGGGGACTGAACTAAAAATGTACAAACAGAAAACTGAATGAACATATTTTCTGGTTTAATCATCTGAAATAGCAGATGTATTCACCCCAAACTTTTCTCCCATATGGGGGCCTTTCCGTCAGACAGGCAACCCCATAAAAACATATAAGTGAGAAACAAAGTCCAAATACCTATGCAGGATGTAAATTAATGTTACCGAGAGCTTCACAAACATATCATAACCATCCTTTTACTTCACATAATAATTTCTGAAATGAGCTATTTTTTTCCAGTGCCTGCAGATGAGTTAGCACTGCTTCTACCAAGTTCTGAGTTAATATTTGTCACAGAGATATTAAGAAAAACGTGTAGACAAATACAGCATGTGGATTATTGAGCAGAATGCCTGAAGTTCAGTAAACTAATGTTCTGCTTTACTGTATGAAACAAGCAAAATAAACAGTGCTCCTAAAGCTTTCAATAATCCACACCCTCAGTCAAAGGTATTTTTCCTAGAAACAGAAGGCAAGAATCATATGAAATGCAGCAATTCAACAAACAAATTCTGGCTGCCATCCCCATTTGAAACCATCCTTTTAGCCTCTGGACCTAGGTCCCTTTTCTCTCTTGTTTATTATATATATATATACATCTGTATGTATGTGTATGTGTTTATATTCTTTATCTAGATGATAAGTCTCTGCTTAATGGCTCTCAATCTGCAGTAAATGTTACAGCTGTGTGTAGAGAGAAAGAATGCAGAGACGTGTATGGTCAGGGCACTGCAAAGAAAGTAACAGAAACAGCTCCGATGTCTCTGTCCAAGGATCTTGTTAGGCCACCCCTGACTTGTGAGGCACCACACTCTGAGCAGGGAAATTTCAGGAAGAAAGGTCTAGGGAATGTGCCTCTGTAATCACCAAAGCAAAATGGATTAGAAAGAGGATTGCAAACATTTTCAAGGTCTGGAGGACCTGAACTGGGGAAAGTGGTAGGGACCCAGCTAGATACAATATGGACACCAGGGATGCATGAAGTATCAACAGAGAAAGAAGAAGCGAATGCTGAACTCTGGAGAAACTAACTTCCACAGATGGTGGCACCTGCACAAGTAATTATCACACAGAAGAAAACTCAGCAGCTAGTGAAAAGAGGAGCAAGGTGCTGCTACCGGCTGACTGGCTGCAGCTGCTAATTGGTGGATAGGTTGGATAATGTGGCTCCAAAGCCATGGTTCAATGCAGGCTGGTACCACAGAGGGCTGTGTGTTCTGCTCTCAGCTCTGAGTTAACTTTCAATTACTACCCTAGGTAGATTAAGGCTGATGCTATTCTTACATACGTGATTTGCTGTTCATTTTAGAGTGAACAGTTCCCAAAATACAGCTTTTCTGAAGAGCTTAAGATATTTCACATATCATATTAAAATATTTCTCCCATGTTCAGAAATTACTGAATCCTTAGAAATTAATTACCGTCAGTGTAGTAAAAAAGTAGATATTTTTAGAGTAAAACTGTTTATAAAATATGTACACACTAAAGATTACCAAAATCAGGAAAACATGTTATGATTCCAGAAAAAAAGAAAAGATTTTGATTTCTTTATTTGAGCTTTCCATGGAAAATACTGAAATGTGTTATAAATTTCACAATATTTGCATTATACTTGGAGACATTTTTTTTTTTTTTTTTTTTTAAGATCTGGGTCTCTTGAAAAGCATATGAACAGCAAATTTTAGCCTTGAAATTGATTTATTAACTCTAAGAAATTTTCTGTATACAATATATTTATAAAGGTAATTCAGAATTTCTATTTCTCTGTTGCATGCTTATTTAAGGATGTTCATTATACATATAAAGTCTTATTTCACTTTAACTTGTTTAATTAAAAAAATTACAAGCTCAATTAAACAAACTGGAAAACAACACATATTTTCCTGAGGAAATGTTGTCTGCCTCTACAGACAAGACATTTTGCTTCACAAGCACAAGGGATGGTGAAAGAGTAGCAACAATATGGAACAAGAATTTGATTATGGCAGCAGCAGCAAAATATCTATTGTGGAAATGGCAAATCCACCCCATCTAGCAGGATGAGGAAGTGATGGAAGGGAAGACAAGTTTTTTGCCCTATTGTGTAACTTAATTAAGAGGCTGATAAGATAGGGAAATCACCTTTTCCAGATTCCAAATACATCACTGGTGGAATTCCCAAGGAAAAAGCTATGTAGAAATAAAAGTTACTGATTGCACCTAGGAAACTGTTTACACTAACCTGTAGCTGAATTTTTGTTTATGGCTAGGGAAGAGCTTCTTTAGAAAATCTCTTCAGAAACTACCCATAGTTCTGTTGATCAATTTGCATGGATTGGTCATGCACTTCAGTCTGGGAGGGGTGAAACCGCAGCTCAGAGCACTCACACCATCACCTAGATGCTGGCCAGGTCTGCAAAGTCTGGTGTGTCCTGCCTGCGGGTGCTGCGGGTCTAGAAAGACAGTCAAACAACCCTAACACAGAGTTGTCATGAGAGTCTGTAAAACATGAGATTAGCCTGGGTGTCTTATGGCAAAGACAGTACCAAGGCCCTCTTCTAGCTCTAGAGGGGTAAAGCACTCAAGGACTGAGGCCTTCCTGAGTGGTCTGTGGCCAGCAGAGGGCTCTTGGTCAGACACCATCACAGACATACCCTGGCCCAGTCATCTTCTGTTGGGTGCCTTGGAATGAAGAAGCTTCTTTTGTCCCATGAAGACTTCACCAATACAAAAATGTTTGACACCTGTAAATATTCCATCCATACTTTTCGACCAACTTCAGTTGATACTCAAGCATTAAGTCATGCAAATCTAGGAGCCCTTAATTACAGTGAGAAAATTTTGTGATGTCGTTGTGTCATCATACAGAACACCAGGTAACTTGCTGCCTTGGTAAAGGAATCCTTCAGCCTGAAAACAGTTTCTTAGTATGTTTTTCTATTGATTATGTCAAAGATTTTTTGTCACTATATTAAAAAATGATTTTTCCAATCCCCTTCACAGTGACTTTCTTTATCTCTGCAGACTTTATTACCAAACAAAATGTGCATTCAGGGGACTTAATACGTGCATATTCAGGGACTTAATACTGAAGGAGTCAGGAGTGATTTCAGGTGCCTTTAATTCTGAGGCAGATAGTTTGAATCAAAAAATAGCTTGCAATTTTTTAGAAAGGGCTAACAATTAGCCTGCTTTAAAATTTCTTATGCTAAGCATTCAGAATTGCACTTTTTCTTTTCAGGAAAGCAATGGTGACACTAATATATTTTGCTTCATATAAAGATACCTCTTTGCACAGGGCTACATTAAGCTGAGCTCATGGAGTGTATCACTGTGAATGAAAAATCATTCTTGAACATTGTGCAAGAATAGATCTGCACAAACCTTTCAAGGAAAGTGAGAATGATACCTGAATTCTCTGTATCCTAACAATAATTTTGTTGTGCAGCCTGCTGTAATAATGAACATACTTTTTTCAACCTTGACACAAATCACTCCCATTATCCTTAATATCTTCTGTTCCAAGATGATTGATATTTTCCACATTTCAGCTGCTGAAAAGCTCATGTGTGGTAAACAACTGTTCTTCTGGATAGTTGCAGATTATTAGAGTTTAGCTGGAGCTCCTGTGCAGCTGAGATCTTGCTTTTACAATACCTCTACATTTCAGTAAACAATATGTGCAGAAGTGTTTTTCAAGAAAATACTAGTAACATTTCCAAAACACTGCCCTTCATTTGTGGAGCATAAAATCATAACTTCCTTTCTTAGAAGGACCATGTTAAACAATGGATGATTCAGTACAATAAGGGTGGGACATAACTGAGAGACTGGCATTTTTTTTGCAACAGCTCAAGGTGGACATAAATGCTGCATCCCCTGAAAAAGGTGGATAAATACAGCTGCAGAGGTCAGCCACAATCTGAATTACTCTTGCCTCCCACAGCCACTTTACCTTCTGCACTGTGGAAAGTAACACAAATGGAGCTTTCTGATGAGCTGTCAGCAATGACTGTGGTGAAACACATTGTTACAATGGACAGTAAGCATTCACATTTCAGCGATTTCCTTATTTTTATCTGCAGTCTCCATCTCCTTCTAATAGTAAGCTATTCAAGACAGTGAGTCAGGATGATTTCTCAGTGGTTAGAACCATTTGGATTTTAGCCTTGTGCCCTATAACTTGTTCAGGGTGTCCACAACTGGCTGGCAATTCCCAGGCTGTCATCCTGTATTAATTAAATGGGATTATGAGCACAATATTTCAAATGGATAGCAAAGGCAATGATGAGGGATAACTGGCTGTGATTATGTCAGAGGCTTCAGTAACAGAGCTCAGGGTATTGTCACTAAGTGCACAACATTGCTGTACAGTGGGAACTGACGGCTTTGGATGATGTTGTCTTGTTGAAGTGACCAACACCTCCAGACAGAGGTATGCAGAAGGGCAGTGATCAATGACACTCTGAATGTCACACACAATTCTCATTCTGTCAAGTTGCCTAGTGGGAACTGAGCAAGTCTATGCTACACTGTAGGACTTAGCTGTTATATAGTACTTTGCCTTCACAGAGGTCCAATCAGGCCCAGAGGAGGGCCATGAGAATGATCAAGAGTGCTGGAACACCCACTGAGAGAGCTGGGGTTGTTCAGCCAGAAGAGAAGGCTCCAGGGAGACCTTATTGCAACCTTTCAACTTACAACGGGAGTTTATAAGAAAGATGGAGAAAGACTTTTTACCAGGGCCTGCCATGACAAAACAAGGGGCAATGATTTTAAAATGAAAGAGGGTAGATTTAGATTGGATATAAGGAAGATTTTTTTTTTTTTTTTT
>VXAA01004389.1:781492-807106 GCA_013399115.1 Anseranas semipalmata
CAAGAAGCCCTTTGAAAAGTATAGGCACACTTGGGACTCCATTGTGCAGGAGCAGGAATTCTGATGAAGAAACACATGGAGATGAAGGAAAGCTTAATATCTGGTTACAACCCTCCTTCTAGCTTTCTCCTCTTCTTCTCTCCATCCCAGCAAACCTCATAATATTTTCCAGGAAAGCTGATGTTGAGAACATGCTCAAGCAAACCTCTAGTCTTTACAGAGAACTTAAGCAGAAGAGAGTGTTTATCATGAGGGGTTAACATGAATGATATTTCACTTCATCTTGAAACAATGATTTTACTGTGAGAAGTGATTTCACACCCTTACTTTTGGCAGCAGGAAAACACTATGCAGCATCTGCAGGAGTCAAGATCTGCTTCCTTCTCTTTCATCCCTCAGTTGGACTTCAGGGGAAATGCCAATGTGAAATGCATAGAATTTGTAGTCTTTCACACTGGAATATCTCATACCAATAATAATAGAAATTTCAAAATGTTAGTTATTAAAAATCCCTCAATAGTAGAAATCATTGACCAGAAAAGTATTTGGATTTTAAGAAGTGTTCCTGGACTACAAAGAGCAATAAACATAGGCAATTAGATATATTGAAAGGTATAGCCAAGTAACTTTTGTTGTTGTTGTTGTTGTTGTTGTTATTTTAAGACATGAATTAATGACTACGTTCAAAATTTGCAGATTTTACTACAACCAGAACTTGCAATCATAGCATCAACTGTTGTGGAAATTATTTTAAATGAGAAGGAAGAAATCATAAGACTTTAGGTCGTTCAGAATCATTTATTTTCTGCCTTCATGTTTATCTAGCTGTCAAAGGATTTGCTAGAGGCATATATACATCAAGGCTACTTAATACAATTGTTGGTAATGTTATAAATGAGCAAAATATATGTTTCCTTAAGAAAGATGAAACAGAGAATAAACTATGTACCTCTAGAAGAGAAAGAAAATTTAGATAAAAGCTAGAGAAACTTGAGAAAACAGTGATGAATCACAGAAATGTATGATATGGAGGAGAACTGTGTAAATCATTGATTTTTGCAGTTTACTGTAAATTCTGAAAAAAACAAAATGAAAAGAAGAATTGTTTTGAATTAACCTCAAAAGTGGTTTTAACTGGAACCAAAAAAAAAAGGAAAAAAAAAAGGAAAAAAAAAGGAAAAAAAAAAAGAAAAAGTGTTTTTGCAGTTAAAAATATGAACACAAAAGCCTTGTATTCATCCAGAAGCTAAAGGGTTCATTTTGATTTTCTATCCTAGTGTTTTGTATTTTTCTGTTTAAAAAGAAAAAAGAAAAAAAAGAAAAAAAAAAGAAATCTTTTAAATAAATATTTATTATTGAAGTTGCATTTTGTATGCCAATGGATACATATCCATTTTCTCTCGTCTGTCAGATGTAATTTAAAAGAAATGAATGAGGCTAAGGTCTGTCATATTCTGTTTATTTAAAAAGAAAAAAAAAAAAGGCACAACAGGACAGTAGCCATAAAGACCTCTATAGTTATCCTTTTATAGATAGTTAGAGAGGCATTTAGCCGGGATCCATTTAACTCCACAATTTTCAGGTATTTGGGGATGACCATATAGGCTGATTGCAATTAGAAAAACTGCCTTATCAGGTTATAGCACTGCTGTTTGAATGTGAGAATATAACCTTCCAAAGAAAAGTTGGACAAACTGGGCTCAGTTCCCTCTGAAGCAGTCACCAAGCTAAGAAAAGCTTCAGTAACTTTCCTAGAAGAGAACAAGCTAAAATTTGTCCTGTGTCACCATTCAGTCTTTGAAGTATTACTTCTCTAGCCAGGTGGGCCATGACCCACTCAGTTCCTGCTGTGTTAAATGGAAATATTCACACAGACATCAGTGGTCTGTGGGCCAAGTTCTGAAGAAGCATCACGGCTGTCCATTCAAAGAACCCTGCAAAAAAAGGCAGAAAGTCCTGTTCAGGAGCTCAGCAATTTGGGGCCTCTTTACCACCTTTATTTTTTCTAAATATTAGATATATGTGAAAAGAAAGCAGAATATATACATATTAGTTTCATATTGCATAGAATAATCTATCTGTTAGACATCTCAATTACAGATAAACTCATCTGGAGATTGTTCAATTGGCAATAGATGTTTGTAAGACTTTCTGGAATGAAGGCATATAACAGTAAGGAAATAAAGGAAGAAGAGAAAGTGTATGCCCTTCAAAGTCAAATCAAAAATTTTCCTCCTGTCAAAGTAATGGATATAGTGGAAAGGCTGTCATAGTGCTAATATAAAAAGCACTATCTAATTTGAAAAAAATATGCAAATGAAAGATGTTGAAAAAGCTGTCTGCCAGTGTTAGACATCCAATCCTTGCCTTTTCAATGAGAATATATGAAGTCTGAGGTTGCTTGTTAAAGACAGTAATTAACTGGACTATCTGGGAAAGACATACTCGTAAATGTGCTCTTTCCTGTTACATTTGTTTCCCTCAAATAACTTCTTGACTTAATGATAAATTGTACTTTCTTATTAGCATAGAGCTAGCTAACCATACGTCAGATTGGGGTGCTATTTGAACTCACCCTCTGAGAGATCAAATACCTCACTCATCCAGAAACCGCCTCCAGAAATTGGAGCGGGATCGAGGTCAAATGCCTCACATAAGCTTCATCCATTAAACAGTGTAACAAGTTAACATTATGGCAATCTCTGTAGTACAATGGAAATCTATATCCCACAACATATTTGATAAGACTCCTATGAGATATAAAGTCAGGAATTCCCTTGCTGAAAGGCAACTAATTAACTGCCATTAGGAAGTGATCTAACATTTGAGATTGAAAAGTTTATGTATTATTTATGTTAATGGTGTTTTGGCCTTTAGATAAAGGACTGTCTACAGACACAAACTGGTCGTGTCCAGCACTTCTGTAATTGTGCACAGCAGGGATGATTAAAAATGGCTGAACCCCTTTATATTTGCTAGATATAAATGACAAAACACTTTTTTTTATTATTATTATTGTTGTTGTAGGCATAATGATGTTTTATTTTTTTTTTTACTAAAAGAAATGTGGTTTTCCCATGTCCTGTAAGTTATGTGTAGTTTTTCATTAGTTTGTCTGGAGGAGATTCGTTGAAATCAACCTCTTCCTGAGCCCATCCTTTCACTCTTGTGTGTACTTATCTATGTTTTTTGGCTCTGGCATGCTTTCCTAGAGCTAGGTAAAGAGGGTAATACTGGTAGTCAAAATCTTTATCCTTTTTTTTTTTTTTNTTTTTTTTTTTCTCCTAGGAGTGCACAGCAGAGATACAGTCACTAAAGACTGAATAACTCATCCATTTGAGAAATGTCTTACTATTTCTTCTCAGCTCAAACTTTGTGTACATGCTCTAGGTTGAGGGTTATATATCTCCTGTATTTGTCTAGCCTGTATATCAATATAAATGTCAATTGCCTTTTATAAACGCTGCTAAGTTTATTCTGACAATTATTTTTTGTCGATGGGTTTCATGCCTCAGTCATAAGCTATGTAAAAAATATTTCCATTGATCAACTTCAGCTTGTATCTTGTTTTATTGAATTCCTTCTCCTGCATGAATTATGAGGACAGTAGGCTGGATACCTGATTTACATTTTCTGTACGTTCACTAGAAGCTTTTTTCAAAGTTCCTGGAAGGACAACTTTCAGTCATGTCTTCACTAAACTGAACCAATCTTTTCAATCTCTTCTTCTGTGGAAATCACCGTGTTTCCATTATGTATTATGCATAATATTTTGTCAATCCTCTCTCCACCCTTCAGCTTCAGCTTTATCTTTTCTGAGATATGACAAAGAAATTGAATGAAAAATGTGAAGTGAGATCTCACAAGCAATTTACACAGTGATGTTATGCTGTTCTCAGTATTTATTTCCTATTCACTCTTTATGCATCCTAACACTTACATTTATGTAGTTATTTGCTACTTATGCTGTAGCAGCAGTTTCACTAAGGCAAATGAAGTGGTACTACATTGTTTTTCTAGTTTTATTTATTTATTTCTTTTTAGAGGATGGTTACAGCTAATTTAGAATCCAACAGCGTGTGAGTTGTTGAAATTATTTCAATGTGCATTATCAAGAATTTGTCAACAATAAATTTCATGGCTGAAGTATTTCCTGTGAATAATTTATCTGATGAATTTAGTGCTTTCTATAACTTACTCATTGTACTATTTTTGATTTTGATAAAGAGTTTGTCATTAGTAATTGTTCAGCCAACAGTTTATGTAAACACATTTCATCTTTGATTGTTCACCCATTGTATAAGCACACATAGTATAAGCACTTTCTGGTGGACTATTTAAGCAAAAAAGTGTTATTTCTGTTTCCTACTGCACTTACACAAAATTTTTCAGCGCAAACACTGTGCATAATTATCACAGTGAATCAGAGAAGAAGAATATAAAGAAAATGAAGTTCTTGTTCATCCATAGAAACATGTATCTACATAACGACAAGGAGATTCATATGAAGAGCTACCATCTCCCATACATTTATGCAGATAAAAGTTTATTTTCACAGTATTCACTAATTGTAAAGGGTGAAGTCAAAGCCATGATCAGCATGAAAACAAATAGTTGAGAATGTGGTAATGTGTCAGGTGCTCTGATTTCTTTTGGGCAGATCAATTACCTAAATTTTCTCTTCAGAAAGTCCAGAACTACATTTCCACAAATAGAAGAGAGGGTATGTTGTTTGTGATTGGAAGCATTTGTATAACGAGAGAAGATATAGAAGATGTTAAAGAGCTGGCAGGTGTATCAGAAGCTGTTTGTAGCTGCAGTACTAGAGATATCTAATACTGAAGAGAAAAAGGCACCAGAAAATTAACAGTGAATCTCAGAATGTGTATGGGAATATTCTAGACTGACAAAGCTAGAGAACTGATCACAGATCAAAGAACTGTATAACCAGAGGTAACAGTTAGTGAAAAAATGTGAATATTGCTTGGAAGAGCTGGTTTCACTGGAAGATTTACTGATTAAAATGTGTTTCTTACAAGACATTAAACAGAGGACAGAGTTTGATAGAAGATTGCTATTCAGTCAGAACAAGGAAGTGAGAAAAAAAAAATGAAATGAACTGGAAAGTTTAGAAGTGACTGAACCAGTAGAGAGAGGAAAAATTCCATAAGTTTAAGTTCTAGTCTCTGTTCTAAATTCATTTTTAAAATTAGTCCCCATGTAGTCAAGCAACTTCCAAATGAAATGAGTTAATATATATGAGGATATCACTATTTAAGGAACAAGTATGAAAAGACACAATGAAATTGCTTCCTTAGAAACCTCTTTTATGATATTTCATAAAGATTCAAGGCAAATCTCACTTGTGAGGAGTATCAAGCACAAACCATGCTTGCAGCCCCTTCCTAACCCTGAAGGTAAATGGATGATTTTTACTCTGCCGTATCCTGGTTGACTGAAGTTCTGCAATGGGCTTGTCTACAGCCATGTAAGTCTTGAAGTCTCTAACTGCCTAGGAATCAAAAAGTAAATATGTAGTGCAGTTCATTGTTCTGTAATGCATTCTACACTTCTACTGCTGCTTCCCAAGCTAAAATGCATCTATATGGGCAGCCATCATCTAAACATCTTAGTCAGCTCTCCTTTTTCGATCCACGTTCCCAGAAATAAATCAGCAACACTAAGGACTTTACTGGCACTCTTGAGAAAGTCATGTTGCAGTAGGTTGTGGCTCTTTAGAAGTGCCTCTCTTTCTGGGTCCTTGCCAATTGCTATCCTGCTGCTCCAGAAGCAGTAGCTGTCCTGACAAAAGCACAGAGTGAATACAAAATATCTGAATATGAGCTGATAAATTTTAATGGGAGGCAGAAGAAATCATGGTATGGGAAAATAAATAAATAAATAAATAAATAAAAACAAAGAAGAAAAAGAAAAGAAAAGAAGACATGAATAACTTCTTGAAGATTTCTTGCAGAAAACAGTTCTTATTTCCTGAAGTTCCACATTAGTCTAGCACTTCCTTATATTCAAAATTGAATTAGTTTTCAAGGGTGCCTTCTTCTATAGCTATTATTGTCAAAGTTTTACAGCAAGATAAGGTTATATTGTGTTACTTGTCTGGCTTCCCCTTTGCCGATAGTTCATCTAAACTGTCTGACAATTGGATATTAAAGTTAGGATAAATATGAGGTCTTCAGAAGAGGGCAAGAATCAATAATCATCAACTCAAACCCATCTGACAAGAAAGTCCGGATCTAGAGTAAGTAAAATGTCTCTAAAGTATATCCAGTTCCTTTCTATTATTGACAATAATAATATCAAAAGATTTTGTGGGAACATCTGAACTACCTGAACAAAATATTTTCTCTTGTACTCCAACACTGACAAATCTTCTAAATCATGTTTATGGGGTGCCCATTCACAAATGATAAATGGGGATTCAAGGGCTTCAAAAGTGATTTTTTCATTATCACCGAAGCACAGCAACAATAGGAAGAACAATATAAATTGTTATTAGTTTATCATAGTAGTCAGATTTGCACAACAGGAATGATTCCACCAAAATTATTAAATCAAAGACTGAGAATACAGATCCTACCTACCTGATCAATGGCAGGGGACAAAGAGATTTAGCAAAAGGGAAAACAAACATGATAAATGAGAAAAAGAAAATCAAAGTTACAATTTATACAGGTAGAAAACAAAGGGGAAACAGAAGCATCTTAACTGCAGGAGACAAAAGGATTTTGTGATAAAGAAAAATGAAGTACAAGTTAATTATGTGAAATGCTCCTGTAATATGATGAAAAGAGCCAGGATTTGAATGAAGAAGGAACTTAGATCACAAACATAGGCAGAGAGATGAAAGCGTATCTCTCAATAGATTTACTAGACAGCAAATTCAAGAAGTGAGGATTATATTTTTTACTCTTTAAAAGGCTTTCTTGGATAACGATATTTTAATATACACTTTTTTTGGTTTTGGATTTGAACATACATTTAAAAAAATGCAAAAAAATAGTGAAACATAGTGTGCTTCTTTACTCCAAGTCCTTTGTAGGAAGGACATTGAACTACAACCCTGAACTGCAACTTATACATTGGTTAAAGAAGCAACAGGAGTGACATTCACATTGTCATGGTGAAAAAGTACTCCCGACCATGGTTTGGTAGTAAAAGACTGACCTTTTTCTTTTAGCATTACTATGTGAGTTAGTTTTCTTAAAGTACCTTGAAACATTGAGGAGATGCCTCTTTAACCCCAATGCTCCACTATCTTTCAATATCTCCAGAAACCCTTCTGCTAGAATTACTCTTCCAAAGAAGTGTAATTGTCATCACCTAGAACTAGGAGTGAGGAAAATTTTGGTAAATCTGTATTTGATGTGGGGGTGTGAGGGCAGAGAAAAACTGCAAAAAATGACTTAAAACTTCATTCTAAAAGGCTTGAATGATATCTTTTATGGGGCATTTTTGTGGCATTATTGTGTGATGTTGAATGCAGACATTGGGACATTCACTACTGATAATGTAGAGATATATGTGCTGCAGATGTTGAGCTATATGGTGGGTTGTGCAGGCATAAAGATATTGACCTATCCAATGAGAAAAAGTGTGTAGGAGTCCTTCAAAAACCATGAGAAATATAAGTCCGCAAAAACAGTAATGGAGGTTATCAAGCATACAGAAAGTATTTACATTGTAATTGAAGAAATCCTGGAGCTAATTCACAGGGTTTTAAAACTAATTTGTCCATTTTGGTACATTGACTCTTGGAGGCTGACAAAAAGCAGCATTACAGATGTCCTTTCAGGGAAATGTTTTCTTGCTAAGCAATACGAGCAATATGAGCCTTTCTATAATCTACTTCAGTGAGCCAGTCTAAAAAATACAAGTGAGATTAAAATTACATGGTAACAACAAAAAAAAATCTTCTATGGATTTTTTTTTTTTTTTTTTTAAGGAGCTATACAACTCTGTGAGTATTAGAATGCTCCAGAAACTAACCTGGTTTTCTAAATACTAATTTGCATGTTATTGCCCAGATTTCTTTGCAGTCAGTTCTTGCTTGAAGTAACTTTGAAGAAACTTCTGTCTCTGATTGGATCCAAATTAAGTAATACTTCAGCCTGTCATGTCCAAATATCTTGAAAAATTCTCAGTGACAAAAATAAACGATCAAGTGTCCATCTTAGCTTTGAGTGATGGTTTCTGCAATTATTAACTATACTTTAGGACTTGCCAAAATTAGAACAAAATAATATTGTATCAGCTTTATTCTTATATTTCAAATTGACAGAACCCACACAGAAAATATCTGTAGAAAGAATATAAAGATATGTTTTTTTTCACCTCTTTACCAACTTTTAATGCTGGTCTGTTTAAGATAAAGATTACCTATTTCTCTGGAACCACATCTTTGAAAATAAGTTTGAAGAAGTAGCTGTGTCATTGTGAAATTGAACATCCAAGCAAATAGGAAGTAGAAACAAAGTTGTGCCAACCATTGTTCATGAAGATTTTGTTTAAATGTGTTTTCTCTTTTGAATTTACAATCTGTTTGTGAATATGCTTTGACTTAAATAAATATGCTAATTCAAAATTACTCAATGGATCCATGCAGGTAAATTTCTTCCTGTCAGCTGCTCATAATATGTGTTCACTACAGTGTTGCAGATCATATAGGCCTAGGAACAGGGCGGATCTGCATTGGCTGCTGCTGCTGCATAACTTCTGTTTTATGTACAGCCAGTTGGTACTAGGCAGAGAGATAAAGCAGGTCTCTTTCAATTTCATTGAGCACTGAAACCAGATTTCCCCTCCCTGGAGTTAAGATTCCCAACTGAGACACCTGAATAAAGAGCCACAACACAGGAACACTGTGAGATCATGTGAAGAGTGGTGAATTTCCATTACTAAATGGGAGAGTCCATTCTGCAAATAAGAATAATGTGGTAACCTCAGGGTTTGACTGTCCCCCTTCAGAATACAACTTTGAGACACAGCCGATACAAGAGTCAATAATGTTTATTGATTTAGCAACAAGCTGCTAAGAAACTAAAAAATCAAAAAGTCAATAACCTAATTAAATAATGGACACACCACTGTTATCAATTTGCAGTTATACCATTTTGCAAACTATTACACAAAATTACGAAACTGTGATTTATCACTCTTAAATCTTGTTAATTACACACAGCTGCTATTAAAATACAATTCTGCCACACCTTTCTCCCCACTCCACTTCGTATTTGGATACAGTTCTGTCCATCTTTGCTCCACCCTCCTCCACACCAAGCCTTTCAGGCACAGATCAAATGGAGAGGACAGGAGGTTGTCCATGGGGGTTCGCTCTGTCATCCTGGTGGGCTTGGGCCTGCAGATCAACATCATTGCTGGCCATAGCTGTTCACACTCCTACCATCAGATACACCACCTTTGATCTCTGGTTGATTTTACGGCTTTTTCTCCATTTCTTTCCCCATTTAAGCACAAATATTTTCAGGGACACTACCCTCTCTCTGCCCAGGCTCCTCAGAAATAAACAATATGCTTTTAGTTAGTTATTCCCAATTGATCCGAATTTTCTTGCATCTGTAACAACATTTGGCATTCTGGATATCCTTAGCTAGGCAATCTTCAACTTACAGGATTAAAAGACTCCCCAAAACTCCCCTTCAAGTATCTGGTTTTTTTACTGTTTACATATTGTTTACCTTACACATTTTATTATAATCTTAATTCCTCTACCTAATTATTATTACTTTTAAGTACTTTCTTATTTTATATGTTAACAGTCTGTACACCAGAGAAATACATTTTTTCTCACTCTGTTTGAGAATACACTATATCCTGCTCTCACTTATCTGCTTAATTGCCACTTGTCGGCCTTGATATGTTCTGTGGATGATCTCCCAGTTTTTTGTAAAGAATTGTCTTGTTTATGGGGTCCAATACTCTACTGGGACTTCTTGATCACATCAATAAAGGAAAAGAAAAAAAATAAATAATGTGCTTTCAGCTAAGTATGTGATTCATGTCTGTCTTACATGTTCTTTCAAAGTACATTACTTTATTTTCTATAGAGTTCCTCTCTTTTGCTCTAGATGTATGTTTTTACGTTGATTTTACAAATATGCTAGGCTTCAGGATCTCCTTTTCACTCAGTCAGTGACATGAATCAGACCCTAACAGCTGAAACATCTTCCTGATAGCTCTGACATACCCCACTAAGGCTTATCCACTGTTGAGAGCTGCCTGAGAAACAAGCACGTGAATGTGTGAGAGCTTGTTCCATGTATATAAACACAACTTTTGCACCCTTGGTTAAAATTAAATAGAAAACAATCCTTAGAAGGGCAGCAACCCAGAGGAGGAATCTTGACAGAGCACAGACATTTTGAGAAAGAGAAAGGTGGTGATCCTCTAAAGAATGAGCATCAGTGCTACTTAGCAGTCCTTGTACTGTCTCTACCCATGCTCTGCTAAGGAGAGTAAATCATTTGATGCAAAGAAGATGACAGCATGGGACAATCCGGGCAATATCAATAGATGGATCTGGTTACATGGTTCTTGTAGACCCTAGAGATACAGTCCCTGCTGTTATTTTTCTGGATCTTTGCAGATTTATTCTCCTCTTTAACAAATTCTAGTGCAGGCATGAAAGCTGCTATCAATGCAATTGAAAGCCATGAAATAGTGTGCAGCCCCTACTAGCTGTAGCCAACCCTGTACAGTGTTGGGAGAAAGAAGTAGATCTGAAATGGAGCCATGCATATACCTATAACTCTTGAAGCCAAGTCTCAGTATTTTATGCCTTTGTGACCACTCAAGGCATTGGGCTAAAGAATAGCTTTATATTCTTTTATTGTCCTCTGTTACTGACTTTACATTTTTAAGAGGCTGTAAATATTTAATTTATATAAAAAAAGAAACACCCCCTTAAAAGAAACCTTACTCCAGATAAAAGAGCACGCACCTCCTCTGGTGTGGCTACTGGATCACATAATGCTATATCTGGTTGTTTTACTGCAGTATACTAGAGAATAAAAGACATTATTATTTTTTTTTCTAAAGGAAAGGGGATTTCTTCTGTGGTTTGGTATTTAGGATTTTTTTCCTTAACATTTCCTAGAGTAAGCAAAACATGTGAATAGCTTCTGAGGGTAATCAACATCCCATGTAGCTAACCTACTGTGAAAACTCTGCCTTTCTTGGATGTGTATTTCTTTTGCTTTTTCATTATTCATCAATGTATCTCACTCTGGAGTATTACTCTGTGTTCCTTTTTAATCAAGTAGAGTGTTGCTGTTAGGAGAAGATTCCTTTTCCTTTGTGCTGATAAATACAGACGTGCTTCATTTAAAATCTGAATCAAAGAACTTGAATTTTTTGTCTCCTGAGAGCTTGCAAATGTTACTGAAGTAAAATATTCTTCACAGAGAACTTCAAGGAAGTTCAAAAAAAGGGAATGGTTGTACAATGTAACTTTTTTTTTTTTTTTTTTTTTATGACCCCAGGAAAGATAAGCTAAGGGATTTTTGTGATTTTTGCTACCATTGTTTGACACGAGAAACCTAAATTACACTCTCTTCCAGCTAGCTAATGTCTGACTTTCAAAGATATTTTGTTAACTTTTTATTCTCAAAAACTACTCAGGGGAATGGGAACTTGAATTCAAAGCTTTAGACATCATAAATACATTCAAAAACGTGAACATATTTGGGGTCTATTTC
Source organism: Anseranas semipalmata (assembly GCA_013399115.1). Taxonomy (NCBI): domain Eukaryota; kingdom Metazoa; phylum Chordata; class Aves; order Anseriformes; family Anseranatidae; genus Anseranas; species Anseranas semipalmata. Next base: position 793,228 of record VXAA01004389.1, read on the forward strand.
TGAAACCCCACATTGTCCTTTACTTCATATCACTTTTCCACACAGTCTCCAATTTATTATGTAGGCATAACAGCAATTCCTTATCTCAGAGGAGGTCATGGATATAACCTCCTGTCCTCTGTTTCAAACATCTCACCAACACTGTGGTCATGCGTAACTTTTTCAAGACTTTGCAAGGGTCTTTCTGCAGCCCATCTCAGTTTTAAATACATAACTTTTGTGCTAGCCCCAGCTAGTGACAGATAGAGCCTATTGCCAAAGATGCCAAACATTGCTGAAGGTTTTGTGTTGGCTTAAAGAAACATGTGACATGTTCACTAGTTTCTTTAGAGTAAGTCCAAACAAAAATAGAATGTTTATGGTATTTCATTGCTAACGAAACCTACTTTCTCTGTCATACACTGATTTTTGAAAGATGTAATGAGTCCTGAGAAACTGGACTGCATCCTCAAAATAAAAATAGTGCAAATAATTAAGTAAACTGTAGATCTCCAATGAGCTTACCAGGCTCAGCAGTGGCTCCTTGTGCCATAACACATATGACTTATTACAATGCATGTGCTTAATGTTATATACGTGTGTTTCTTCACTCAGTGCATTGTCAATGTTGGTAAGCAATACATAAGTAATATATTTTGTCTTCCTTACTGAAGGATTTATCTAATACATACCATAGAGAACCCCAATCCTGCAACAAACACGGGCCTAAGTCTCAACATTTATAAAACAGGCACAAAGGAATCATTATATAAGGCACAGAAAACATGACCGATTAAAAATATTCTAGTACAACGACACTGCCGGTATTCTGCAGACCTGCAAATTGTTCAGGAGTTCTCAATTCTGATATATATTTTCTAATAAAAGATCTATAGCATATAAACAGATTATATCACTATTATCAAAAGATTATATCATTATTGTGAAATTAATACTGTAACTTTAAAAGCTATTGTTTTAACACATTATTAAAGGGTTAATTATTTCATCATGTTTATGCAGAAAAAGTAATGTTAGCAAAATGTGTCTGGGATGCTAGTAAGAATAAACTTTTTTTCTGCTTGCATTTGTGTTCTTTTTCTAAAGTCTATATTTTCTTGAAGACAGACCACCCACCTAGCTGAATGATATTCATAGCTGGTCAGACTGCTGTGTGGCTCTCATTTTCCCCATGTCAAGTCTTTTCATTTATCACAGGTAAAAAATTTTGTTGACAGACTGCTTTGTGCTGTTGCAGTGCATGGTAGATGGTTAAGTCACCGTGACAGAGAAAACACAAACAACTCCAACAAAGAGTGGGTAACGTGCATAAACTTTAATCCAGATTAAATGAACAAACCAATCAGTGTGTGACAGAGCTATAAGTAAGATGGCATGGGCATTTTTTCCCCTAGGAAGAATTACATTTTGAATGAGATAGTAAAAAATAATAAAGAAAACATGATATGGAATGTGAAGCAAAACTATTTACTTTCCTAAGTCTCAGAGTCTCAGATCAACTTCTCCTCACCGCTTCGTGAAGAAAAACTTCTTTGACATATTTGTGTTATAATCTCCTTTTTACAGGAGCTGAGCTTCATTTCCCCTTGGTAGAAATAAAACTTGAGAACAATATGGTGGAATAAATTACTTTTCTTTACATGACTTCCAGTCTTGGGCTGGTTTTGAATGAGAACAAAAACCTGTTGAAGAACATTTTATGACAGAAGTATGTGTTGACCTTTCATTGTGACAGGTTAAATTAACAAATTTTGGTAGTGACTATAAGGAAATCGAAGCCTTGTGAGAGGCTAGCTTTGTAATCCATATTCTAATCCAAAACCAGTTGAAAGTACTACACAGTTTACTACTGCATTTAGTAGGCTTTGACTCAGTCTGATGTAGGTAATCTATACTAAATTCGTCTCAGAACAAAGATTGTTTGTATTTTATCTGTGGAAACTGCTGAGAAACACAGAGATGAGAACCATATGAATTTAAAATTGATACCAAAACAATGCATCCTCATTTAATTCTTCATCTATATCAGGGAAAAGATAAGCATAACAACAACAACAACAAAATGTTTTCAGATACAAAATAAATGTACATCTCCTAGTCAGTGAGAAATTCTGTTAAATATCAGGGATTGCTTCTCCTTTCTCCTGTTGATCAGCTCAGAAGTGAAAATGAGAGCTAGCATAGATGTTCAACACACTCAGTTTCTTCAGCCTTGGCTCAATATCTTGAGTACTTTGTGATACAAAATCATTCCAAAACAAGCACAAGACAATTTCAGATCTGTTCCATTGTGTGGGCAAGCCTGGCTAACTAGATTGTATTTTCATCTCACACTAAGTTCTGAGTTCTCACACTTCAAAAGAGACCAAAGGAGTTCAAGTTTATATAGTCTGGTTACAAAGTGTTTTGGTTACAAAATGCCTTAAAATTCAAATACTAGAACTGTTTTAATAAAGCACTCCCCTTACCTAATGTGCAAGTAAATCTCAACTATTTGGGATGCTGTGGATGGAAACCACAAAATCAACCAGTCAAATGAACCAAACTCCAAAGGGTATGTAGATGTGATCAAAACAGTCCAACTGAAAACAAAGACAATATACCTATATACCTTTTAAAAAGAGAGTTTGTTTCTAGTCAGTCTCTCATATCTTTCATATCAGTCTCTCATACAAAGGCTAGGTAACAACTTACAGATTATACAGACTTTCTTTACCTGTACCCATCCTACCCCTAAAATGACAGCTGAACTAGGCTGATGACAACGTTATAACATAAGATATAAATTATTCAATTTGAAAGAAATCCTACAGCAGTTTTGAACAGGAAAAAAAAAAAAAAACTCACTGAGGAGAATGATGCTATACATCTCTGGGTTCCACAGCATAGACAATTCTTCCTAGTAGTGGTTACTGCAAAGTAGAAAATAAAATAGACCCAACCAGGACTCCAGCTGTTTTGTAATAATTATGTTGCCTATTTCTTCTCAGTTATTTAATGAAAAACTAGACAATTCAGGCATCTTTCTTTTACCACACTTCTCATTCCTAATTGTACTCTCTGGAGCTGGTTATTAATTTGAGGAAGATACAATTATCCAGCAATGCAGGGGTCCTGCAATTTCTATAAAACTCATTTTTATTAGAAAACAATAAAGTTAAACTGATGATCATGAGACCAGGGGGTGGGGGTGGGGGGAGCAGGGTGGAGGAGGAACAAGCAGAGATAATTATTGCCAGCAGTGCTATGTCTTTACCATTTCAACAGTTTGGATTAGCTGAGAGAAGAGATGGAGTTACAACAAAATAATGTCAGACCTCGAGTCAGAGATTTTAAATGAACAGCAACAGCAATTGGCAAAGTGGCTAAGATGTCTCCTCATGATCACATAGCAGTATTGCAGAAGTATGGCCTTTCTGTCCAACAGATTGTCTGGTTGCATCCAGATGTGGGCAAATTGACTCACCCATTTCAAAAACACGGAATGCACCGTTGCTGTGCTCATTGAGATGTATGTCTGCTTGCAACAAGTTTCCATGTTGAACAACCAGTCCTCTCTCCCACAAGGCACGCCTTCTGCGGGATTTTCTTTGTTGTTTACAAATGATGCTATAAGCTGTGTCATCTATAGATATGCTTTTAATTCATCAAAAATCAGTATTTAATTCTGACTCTGTGGTGCTGTGTTATTGTGGAAACAGGAAGCCTGCCTGCAGTAGAGAACAAAGCCAAAGTTTAACAAAGGGCAGTTGAGGAGGCTCAGCCACGTAGCCTCTTCAAAACAAACACTGGTACTGCTAAATTAACAGCACTGTGCATGCACATGGTAGACATGTTGGTGTAGTGTTTTTTATTCAGTCAGTAAGAAAGTCAATGATTCTGAAATGTAGTTTCTTCTTTGACTAGTAATTTTCCTCCAGTGACTCTTTCATGCCAGCTCCTTATCTGTGTATCCCAGAGGCTTTGGGGATTGGATAACAGTGAAAACAAGAATAATCAGCTTGGTGTTGGCCTCCTCCTTTAACAGCCAGCTTTCACTTCGTATGAATCTAGGCTCAACCCTTGGGAAATTCAGAAACAACTGTCTTCAGGCTCATTGGAACTGTGCATGTAAGTCAGAATTTAGCCTTCTGAATCCAGTATATTCCTTTGAAAATGTTTTCACCATCTAAATGTACAAGGTTACATAAGTTCCATACACTTTCTGTCTTTTTGGTCTCCACCTTGGAGGGCTCTGTAGTCCGACATTTATCACGCTGGATTGTACACGTAGACACAAGCCTGTTCCTTGCTCCAGGCTGTATTCAGAGGCATTGAAGATAATAGACATAATTTCTTTTTATTCTTTAGAGTGGTAATTAACAATGTTCTTACAGGAGAAGAAGAAAGCAACACTCTTCTGGGTTGCCCTGTCACCCTTGCCAAGAAGAGGCAAATCTGTTTACTCCCTCAGTTTTCCTGATCACTGGAACAAAGAAAGGGAGAAAGACATGAGCAGAAACCATCCCTCATTTACAAATTCCATGTCCAGATAACTCACATGGGGCTTGATGGCTCTTGTTCTTTTCTGTGGCTAAACAGTCCTAGCCAACAGCCGTTCATTATTATTTTTGACTTATAGTACCATAAAAAAGTAATAAAAAAGTACCAATGCTATGATTTATAAATATATTTCTTGGCACAGCACAGAAGCATATCAGGAGCCACATCTCTTCGCATGCCAACAACCATGGCTAAAGATGGATATGAGCAACCGTCACTATCTCTCGCTACCCCAGACACCCATGAGAATGGAAGAGATTTGCCACTTGCTCTGAAAGTCAACAGTTCTGGTTGTTTTCAGATCATGTTGGCAAGAACTCAAAAGTAGAGAGGCTCTCACAGAGAATAGGTTTAGCAAAATAAAGTTCAGCAAAGTGCAAGGTGAAATTTAACTTCAGCTTTTTAATTGTCATTATCAAATAATAGTTATGCTCTTGGGCTTTCTTCTTGTAACTGTATGTGCATACAGTAACAGCTACTTTTTTTGCAGCTTCTGAATTTTCAAATACCTGTTAATTTTTTGATTTTTGCAGGGGATCTGTGCACACTGTTCAGACACATTTGTGGATACTCATTGCCTTTTCAAATCCAGCCGAGAATTTCAACGGATAGGCTGGACATGTCTATTGGAGCACACTGCCAAATAGATACCTCCCATCAAGTTGTTATACATCAGCCACTCAACTGAAAACCTCTTAAATCAAGGGAATATTCATATCTAAGAGTGAATACTACATATTATCCAAAAGATAATAAATATTGTTGAGGCACTGAAATACTTAAACTGAGATTATCTATTCATTTTTGTAACTTTAGCTTAAGGGACACTTCTAGAAAAATAGTGCAATCCAGTTTGAAGCAAAACATACATTGCAGTTCTTTATCATCAATATGAAATATAATTTAAAAAATGCTCAAATATTGATTTAAAGAGCTCTTGTGCCTAAACACCTGAAGTTAGGGGACATTGTTTTAATTTACAGACAGGTCCATTTTCATCACTCTGGCCATGTCAGGTGAATTATACTTATGTACTCTTTAAAGTTGACCTGTCATACCAGAGCTCTGCACAGGAGATGCAGAAGAGGCCTCGGAGGTACGCAGGATCTAATCTTTACAGAGAAAAAGTCCCTCTGAATATTAAAAAGAGTGTGTGCTCAGATTTGGATGGTTAAGGAGAGTCTGATTTTAGCAGTTTAGCTCATCTGCCATTATCTTAACCGTTTTGACCTTCCCAGTGAAGGGGAGTAAGAATCTGTTTACACATTTTCCATATGACACAGAAAGAGGTAAGGCTCCAATAAGCCCTCTAATATGGGAGGCCAACATGCTATGAGTGAAAGAAAGAAACGTTTCTCTGCAGCTCTTGCAGCTCTTTGAAACCATTAGGAGATTTCAAATGCTAGAGGGTAAATGTGGGTCAGTGAGCAGAGTTGAGAGAAGGCGATCAGGGGTGCAAGATCATTGTATTTCGTCATGTGGTTCTAAAATTAATGATATTAATAATGTCAACACATTACAACTGCCAGCTGGAATGTAACTGAAGACAGAAAAAAAAGCAGTAGATAACGTGTGTCATCCTAGAGTAGTGTGGAGAAGAAGGAATTTTGTCAAGGGCAACAGGGCAAACCTTATTGCATAAGAGTTCAGAGATGTTCATCAGACAGAGCAATTGGACCTCAGTTGTTGCAGGCTCTCCTAAGAGTATCTAAAGTCTACCTACATATTTAGTTTATCTGATCAGGGAGGAAAAGTGCCTAAGACGAGCCTGCCAACATTTCAAACTGTGGAGAATTAACCTGTTTTGGCAAACCTGCATGCGTACTTCCAGTCTGTGTGCTCTTGTATATCAATATGATTTTTAGCTTTGGGAAAGATATCCTAGCAAAGATTACTTCCTAACCTGTGCTATTACTTCATAGCCTCTGATAAGCTGCAGCTCTGCAACTTTGATACTTTTCAGCTGATGCATTTTGGGAATGTTTGAGAATAGGCTTTCAAAGCTCGTTAGTGTGGTGGTCAAAGGCTGGTCTGATGCCCCCTGTGCTCAGTGGAAGTGGAGCAAGTCACGGAGCCTCAAATGCCCAGGAAACCCCTGTCTGTTACATTGGGGTCGTATGCCTTATGAGTCACTAGAGCATTTTTCACTGGGGTATTTCCCTTTTACATATATTCTTACTGTTCTTCCATGTGAGATTGAATTTGTACATGCCATCATTCTACAGACAAACTTTTCTAGCTCCTGAAAAGAATATTACCTCACTTGCAACAGTGATAGCAAGAATACTGTCATTTGTGCTATTAAGCTATTATATAAATATATATATATTTCATGTTGTGGTAGTTGTGAGAGTGTCCAAGAGATTAAGACAATCCAAAAGATTGTCTTGCTTTTCCTCTTGGCAGGAAGTCATGTGATCAGGATGTAACAAATTTTTAAGTCATATTAAATATTACTAGACTGTCAACAGTGCCACTGATGTACTGTAGGCTAATTTATATGTAAATTATATCTTTTATACTTAAGTGAACCTCTGCTCAACAGTATGATGGTTACAGAGTAGACGAGAGCAATGATGGAGTTTAAGATTTCCGGGAGACTGGATTAATCGAGGCAGCAGTGAAGTAAGTGAAGGACTAGGTCAATTCTAAAGCAGAAGATACAGATATGGAAGGAAAATAATTCTTCATTATCCTTCCAAGAACACTAAGAAGTTCTGCCAGTCAGAAAAGGAGTTTTTCCTAATGAAAGAGTCATCATGAGGAGGCCAGCTAGACAAATTTATTCATAGAACAGCGAGTAGATTCAGAGATGCTATCTAATTTTCTTTTTATGACTCATGGGATCATGAGGACAGGTAGTTTTGCTGCACTAGAAATTCATGCTCATTAGTTATCTACTTAATACGGAAACAGAAACAGTGATTTTCCCACTTTAATCAAAATGTGAACAAAACAATATATTTTAATTATTAAAAATTTTAAATAATTTTCAGTATTCAATATTGTTAATGCTTAACTGAGATTGTAGATTCATTTTTTGTAACTCTCTCATGTGGGGGATACTTCTAGCAAAATAATGCAATCTAGATTAATTTTAAAAATAATAATAATAATAAAGTATTATTTGAATATTTAACATTGGTTCCTAATAATAGTTTGGAGTAAATTTACAGCTGAAGAGTCTTATCCTGGTACATATTGAGAGTGAGAAACATGCAAAATTAGCTGTATGAAAATAAGAAGGAAACATTTCTGCCAACTGGAATAAAAAGCCTTAAAAATTGAAAACATCAATAATATTCAGCTGTGCTATGCATGACACTCACCTTAGGGAAGTTAATAATATATTTAGTGTAGGTGGTGTGCTGAAAATGACTTGCAAAGTTACAGGGTAATATATTACATATTTTGCTGCATCTCCTCTTAAAATAGAGGGAAAATATTTCGAATGTGTTCATTTCCATGTCACTTTGAAATACATACAAGCTCCTTCTTTTTCTTTTTTAAACTATTATTTTGCAAGAATTCACATTAATCAATGACTGTTATCATTTCCCAATGAAGAGATAAAACATATCAAAAATTGAGCTTGTACCACACAGTGATCACATGAAGTAGTTTTTTTTTTTTTTTTNTTCCATGTCACTTTGAAATACATACAAGCTCCTTCTTTTTTTTTTTTAAACTATTATTTTGCAAGAATTCACATTAATCAATGACTGTTATCATTTCCCAATGAAGAGATAAAACATATCAAAAATTGAGCTTGTACCACACAGTGATCACATGTGCATCTTAAGTGTAAAAGGAAACAGAATGTAAACACACACTTTCACTGGTGATTGATGTTAGTGAGATCTTTTTCTGCCTGACAAGTTGTTTCTCTGTTGCTGTTGTGTGTAAGCTTGAATCAGACAATTGGTTTTTTGTTGTTTTTTGTTGTTGTTGTTGTTGTTGTTGTTGTTGTTTTTCTCCCTATTCTTCCCTGTCTCCTTTAAAAACCAGGATGATGTGCTAAAATGACAGAAGTGAGAGTTTGTCCAGAGAACAGGTCATTGCTAGAGGTAGTACAATTTTCTCCATCCATTTTACTGGGCACCACCCTGGACGGACTTACTGGAGGAGTAAAAGCCAGAGGCAAAGCCTATTAAGAAAATGAAATGTTTTCTGTTGGTTGCAGTGGGCTTCATTAAGCCTTAAAAAAATAACTGTTCAAGGCTCTGAGAACATTCCTTCTTTGACTTTATTCGGAAGACATTTGATGGTGCAGCTGCCAATGCTGGTGACATGGATACATCTGCCTGATGTTTGGAGACTGGTCTGAGAGAGCAGCCTGATTGATCTGCACCACTTACCTATGCTAGATACTGACAGCTTTTGCTCTCTTTTTCAACAGTTAATAAGAAATGGAGGGGCCAAATCTATGACAGAGCTACAGTGACTGCAGGGCTCTGCTCTTGACTGAGAGCATCTTCCACAAACACTGAGTCCTGAACCACACAGTCACGGGCCCACAAAGCACGATGCTAGATCCTATAGAAGTCACCAAGGACTGAACTGCAGAAGAACTTCAAAAGTTTGAAGTTTGGGTGATGGCTGATTTACCTTGCACAATATATGAATTTGCCTCAGCCATCTGACCTCTTTTCTCTCTCTCTCTCAAAAGCTCCTTAATTGTTCCTAGCTTTTTAATTTTTTTTCCTTTAAAAACAGCCAATGAAAGATAAAGAAGCATATTTCTCTTTTTGTTCCTTTAGGATAAATGTATACAGTCCATGAAAACTGAAATTTTTTTAAGGAAATATTTCAAAAGACCAGCCAGTCTGTAATAAGCTTTTATCATCTTCTGAAAGTGGAGCTTATTCAGAGAGACAATTGGAAGTCCCTAGATATATCTTATTAATTAACAGGAGTACATCATTGCCAGCAACTCTGAATAATTTATCCACTCTATTTTAACTATTTTGATCCTAAAATTTTTGTAGATATTCATCCTCTGTGAATGATTGCAGGAAGAATCTTGATGCTTTAATAGTGATATCGATCACTTTTATAGCACTCGGCTGTGATTCTTAGCACCAACTCATAAAGCTGGTGGAACAGAATGATGAATAAGGACCTTGCAAATTCAAAGAGCTGCACAGATATTAACTAACCACTGCAACATCATGGTGGATCACCGAGCCAATATGTTATTATGCTGATGGGAATATTAACACATAATGACTTTCCACATCTTGAAAATCAGAGCTCATGACTTCCCACTTTGTTCTCATTCTTTTCTATAAAATGCTGTCTCTGATTGACATACTCTAATATTCAATGATAACAACCCAAATCTGCTGAGTACATACACTATTTTGAGTTGTCTCTGAACCTCCCATGGACTGTGCAAAGTGTTTAAGTTCTCAGATACCAGCAGCTGTGCCCAGGTTGACAAACTGAAGCAATTGGCAACAGGTTGTATTAATGCCCCCAGACACACTCACACACATGTGCATCACTCTGGTGGTCTCTTCTGTACACAACTCACCTCACTCTTACTACAGAGAGAGACGATGAGCACTGCGCTGTGGCAGCCAAAGCTGGAAGGATGGGCATCAAGAGGGGAGGCAGCAGTCTCCTCATGGAGGTGCAGGAAAATCTCTCCCTCCCATGCAGCTGCCTTCAGCATGTGTGAAAGAGTGGTAGGATGCCGAGGGCTTCACCATCAACCTGCTGAGGGCTCTTGGTGCTGCAGGGCACTGACCCTGAGACCTGTCTCAGACTGCTTTTATTTAAGAGTGCTCTGCCATTTTGTTCCTACAGAGCCAACATCCAGAAATGAGACTACAAATATCATTTGGATAATATTCTCACTCATAAAGATGCCTTCTTCAACACTGCTTATATTTTTATCTTTTATCTTTATGTTTTCGTCTCTTTCATGTACCCCTCATTTTCAAGTGTTGAGATTCTGCACACTGACTCTCCCCAGATGGGACTGGATGTAGCAACACTGAACGTATCATGAGTACCGCTCTGCAATCTGAAGTAAACAGAGCTGTCCCAGAAGGAACTGGGCTTTGTAGCAGGGCTGGTAGAACTTTCTTTTCAAACAAAAAAGGTTTTTTTTTTTTTTCTAACAATGTAATTAAAACAGAATCCACAAGAGAGAGGTCATAGTGTTAGAGATTAAAAGTCTCATCATTTGCTGAAAAATGTAAGGTCCTTTGATGCTCCATGTCTGGATTCCCTTCACAGCAATGCCTTGGACATTGTTCTCTTTACCATAAAAGATATAGCAAGTTACCTTGGGCAGACAGAAATCAGGGTATTAACAATGTGTGATGATTTGGCATTGAAATGTATCTAGCTGTGGTAGAGTCTAACATACAAATTAAAGGTCTGAACCATTGCCTCCTTAGGTGACTAGAGACTTTTACACTGGCTTCAGTAGACATTAAATCAAGTCCTGTAGGACCAGGCTGTATTGGTAAATCTGAATTGCTCTGGGCTGTGACAGCTCTTGATTTCACAGTCTTTCTTTGAAGGATATTCAATAACTTAAGGTGTTGTAGCTCTAATGCTAAAAGATTGTGAGAGTGGATGGTCTAATTAGCCACCGAACAATGTCATTGCTGATGTGTGATGATAGACATGAAGTGAAGCCACAATGGAACTGACTTTTGTAAAGATGTTATTTATACCCCTCTTCTGATGGCAGATATTTCTGTCCTATGAAAGTTTCTACTTGAAAGGGGATCCAGATTATATGCAATCACTAATCATTATGTTGGTGGTTCAGTTCCCCAAAACATACTTCAGTGTTAGTTTGTTAGAGGAGGGGAATAGGACCTTCTGTTTTAAAATATGGGAATAATGTCCAGAACTGACAATGAAATGAAATGCAATGAGAGGTTTTCTAAATGGCCTACTGCATTATTTCTTATTCTAGCTCAGGAACTCTTCTCAACTGAAGCTCTGAGTCCATGCCTGATAAAGATGGGAGAAGAACAGCTACAGCTCAGCAGTGAGCTTGTCTGAGCCCTCAAAGCCCTATAGGCAAAGAATTTGTATGTAAAACACATTTTCCTGTGGTGTACAATACAGATTTTGATAGTATGAGGTTTTAAATTAATAGAAAATTAGTTGGGAAGGTCATCTAATCCATCCCTTGTCTCACACTCAAGCTAGCTTCATTGTCATTAACTGAGGCCACTATTCATGAGTGACACAGATCACAGCATCTTTATGCCACTTATATACTTTCTATGTGATTCTCACATTTTTGCAGCCACAGTGGCATTTGGGGAACTGCAAAGACAAAATCAAGTGTTATACATTCTGTTAAAAAGATAGGAAGCATTTCTCGGCAATAACTTAACATTTCCTTAATCGTAGTTATAAAACAGGATACAAATTTAAATATGTTCATCCCACACATTTTATTGTCCTACATATACAAATACAGTACATAAAAACATATTTAAAGGAAGTGGCAAATTCACTATTCAAAATGTAATTCAGGTTGTCTTAGCTTGGTGAATTTTTCCCTATGTATTATGCAATAACTTCACTGCTTGCTAACATTCAATTTCTTTCTACATATTGCTTGATTCATTAGCATGCAGAACAGCATTTTGTTTTCATTCAACAGTTAAGTTTTAACTAAGGAAGGGTTATAATAAAAAGTGTTAAGCAACTTTTACAGTAATGAGCGCTGTCAACCTGAGCTACCAGAAGAGGTGGTAGTTTGAACAACTTTGGAGTCTGGCATTGTAAAAATAAGTGCTAGGAGGAAAAATCAGTAAGCTGATTGCAGGGGATGCAAGAAAGATGTGTTTTTAGATCAGGCTTTCTAATTCTCCTGTATCGCTATTGTCACTCCACATAGCTATGATTCTTTTAATTGCCATAGCAGTTGTATTAAGCTTTGGATGCATGAAAAAGGACTGCTTACAGCATAAAGGATAGGATCACACTGCTTCTTTCCTCGATACTTTGTTACATCCTTTATAATGTATGATTTTTTTGTCTCAGTGCATCTATTTACTTATTTTATCAGAGAGTAGAAATGGTGGCTTAATACCTGTCATGCCTCCCAGTGTTCTTATACACAACAAAATAAGTCTGCTGATCTTGTTGTTCATTTCCTTTTGTCTTTCAGATGACTTTGCTCTTTGCAGTTGATGGGTGGACCACAACATATAGGATTACATTGTTCAGCATTCCTCTACATCTCAGAGTGATACTCATGAAGGAGATGTTACCTTTTTAGCTGCCAGCTTGTTACATATGCTAAGCACACACAAGTGATATAACCTCAGTTGCTTTCATATCCTCAGGGAGGACCAGGGAAACAAACAAACAAAAAAACAAAAACAAAAACAAAAACAAAACAAAAACAAAAACAAAAACAAAGGAAGAAAAAAGATGCATGGAAAAGAGAAGAAAATAACTCATAAAATTAAGCATCTTTCAATAGATAGTAATGTAGTTTCTGTGAAATTGTTTGTCAGTTCCTACTCTCATGGTCCATCAGATGACACTATTTTAATAATCTGTCAGATCTAATCAGAAAGAGCCAGTCAGCCTACCAAAATGTTTTGTGCAGCTGGGAGCATTGTGTCAGGACCAATCAGGCACTACTGTCTCTGTCACTGTATTACATATATATTAAATAAAGCAAAATAAGCTCTGTGCCAAAGGGTTTATCTTGAAGATGGCTTTTTTTTTTTTTTACTTTTTTTTTTTTACTTTTGTTGTTGTTGTTGTAATGTTGTTAGCAGATGTGTTAGCAGAAAGTTCTGCTTCTGTTCAACAGCTGGAGCAGCTCTAGTGAAGTGAAAAGGCAAACGGAGAGAATGAAAGGAATGCTGAGATTATGACAGGGCTCCTTAAAGAGTTTTTTTTTCTTTCCTTTTCTTGCAGGTTGGCCTATGCAAGTGCTCAAAAATGAGTTATACCAGGCCAGGGTAACAGACAGAACATGTGGGGATGCTCCTATCCCAGCTTGGTACTGGGTGCTCTGTAGCTGTTCTTCCTCATAACAGTGACATATGCTGTCAGATGATTGCAGCTTATGGTAATCCTGCCTGTCAGGCTCATGTAGTTAACTTGCTAACTTTAATAGTCCCAATGTGGGGATTCCTGAAATAATTACACCAAGCTAACTATTTGAAGTCTGAATCACTGAAGATGACGCTTGACTGGTTGGAGTGCAGCACAAACTCTTTTCTCCAGCATCCCATTTATCTGAGATGAGTCAGGAAAGCAGAATGATCTCATTTCTATTACAAGCACTATTCTGGGATATGCTTGATATGGTTTAGTCATAAGGATTATCTTTTTT
>VXAA01004389.1:807495-817670 GCA_013399115.1 Anseranas semipalmata
AGAGCACTACGTTCCAAAAAGGAGGTGTATCCACCAGGAAGCATCCAAGTGGAATAGTAGTATAGATAGCTATTGTAACAGGCTGCTCTTTTTTCTCCTTTAGCAACAGTGGCCAGACACATATTAATGGTGATAACTGGGACAGAGACCACTAGTAATCAAACAGTAAAAATGTGAGAGAAGGAATCAGTTAAGAAACCTCAGCTGGAAACCAGATGAATTCCTGTATCTAGTGAATGGGCTTCTGATAAAGACGCTAGTTGCGTCACTAGCTGTTCTGATACTGGAAGTTATGCAGTATTTAAAAAACACATATATGTTGTTCACTGCCACAAACATCACACTGGTAACCTTGGAATAACATAAGAATAACATAAATTACATAAGGGATAATCTAGGTCATGATAGGCTCTATAATGTAGGAGTACATCTTTGTCATTCCCTAACTACCTTCTCTCTCTTTAAAAATTTTTGGTCCGGTACAACTCATTTTTAAAAGTTCTCAGCCTAGCTTAGGAAAAATTCCTACAACTATCTGGTCTTCAGCAATAGTAGAGATTCCACCTGTGAGATTCCACTGAGGGAAGCCAAGGTGGACATCAACCACTCCTGGCCTTATGCAGTTCTGCTGCCCGAAAAAAAACAAGGATGCAATAAAGCCATTGGCTCCAGATTCAAATTTAGATAGGAAATATCACCATCTTAAAGATTCTGTTTTGTTTTCAACTAGCTCTGCTTCTGATATACACTTTGAATCTGTCAGGGAAGACTCAAAATAAGAGACAGATAAGATTTGAAGGCTCTAGCAAGCGATATCTCAAAAAGGCTAAGCTCTGCGTGCTAACCAGTTTTATTAGCTCTCCTGATAACATACCAAGGGCAGCTATAAACATATGATTTGCAAAACATCATCTCCTTTGAATGAATAACTGCGTAACCATGGCACTTGATTTTAAGACAGCAGGAAAAGCAAGTTGTTGAGTTCTCAAATTTAAGCTTCAAAACAACTGTTGTTTCTGGCTTTAATGTTTGATCTCCATTCTTGCAGATACCAAAACTGTTCTTTGTGCTTGTATCTTTATCTTTTATACAGTGGGTGTTCACAGTATATATAATGGACTGAGATCCTGGTCTCTGTCCTGCATTGCACTTCTACCCCTGCAAATGGCCTTTCAGGCCATTGTCTGATTGCAGTATCTCTCTACAGAGAATTTTCAGTGTGTTTCAAAGTGTTTCATTCATTCACAGCATTCAGTTGGCAATGGAGAGGCTTCCTCTCTAGTCTCTTGTTTTGCCATTCATCTGTGATGCAGGAACATTAAGGCCACATTCCTCCACCAGGGAATGTTACTGGGCAAGGACAGTAGCTGGAAGGGAGACGCAGGAGTAAATCCAAGGAGCTGGGGATGTGGATGGTATTTAGTCACTTGATGGCTCTTTTCCATTTGAGTCAAAGGAAACTGATAGCATGTAAGGGCTCTGTGAGCCCAGAGTGGGAAAGGACAAGCCTTTGTCAAATTTCCTCAAATGGAGAATGAACCTACATCTAAAAGATTATAAGGGTACCAGGCCAAAACAAGAATTTCAACAGCTGGTTTTATCCATTCTGCAGGGGCTAACCAGGCTACCAAAGTATCTAATTTCAAATGTCTGTTGTAATTCTTGCCAGATCATTTCCCATGGCAGGATTTTAGCACAAGCAGTTATTTAATGCCCTGAAAGCTCTTCATCATACATCAGCCTTATCTCACATTTCAGTAGCTGAAAAGTATACATTGCCTGATTTGTTTTCATCCACCTTGCCTTCAAGCAGCTCAGAGCTGCAACTAAGAGTTCTCATCCTTTTAGCACAGACCTTATTCTATGCTGGCTTTGCAGCAGGAGGCTGCAGTTCCTGCGCCAGTTTCTATTTATGTCTATGAGTGAGTTCTCTTTGATGGAGTAATGCTTTGCTCTGTGACCTTTCAGTGTTTTCTGAATTTCTGGTAGGTCCCTCCTTTCATAGGAAAGGGGTCTCAAGACAAATATTAGGTTATAGCACCAACTCATATGTTTAAAGAGCTTGTTAAATACTTAAAGAGAGCTGTCCCTTCTCCAAGAATGTCACAACCTAAAGACATGAGAAAGATGATGCATATTTTTTATTTTGTTTAAAAGATGACAATTTAGATCATGTTTGCTTTATATAGAATGACATATTCTTATCATTGTACAGGAGAGTGTGGTAATCTGCTATAGATTGAGGAGCTCATATTGTTTATTTGCTTTATGAAAGCCACTGTAGAGATTATTTTGAAAATCACGGAAGTCAATAAAAAAGACACTCGGGAACTTGGTGAACTTCAAATCATAAATTGTTTTGGGTGGTAATGGAGAGAGTGGTCCCTAAAAACACAGTCATAGTGGTCTGGCTGCTGCAATTCTATTCCTTCACACAACCATTTCTATCTCTCTTTTGTGTACCTGTGGTGGAGTGGGATGGCAGCCACAAGAGTATTTGTCTGCATTGTACTTTTATTCAACAGGACTGTGAAAGATAAAACTCTGTTAACATGGCTCTCCCACATAATCTCTGTGGCATCAGAAGTAGATGTTGTTCAACAATCAGTCTAAATATTGTTTACAGTCAGGGGAGAGACAGATTCAGAAAGTGATTTATCCTATTTATCTAAACACTTACTGAACTCAGGCTGGGAGTCTCCTGCACATTAGAGATTTCTGTCTCTCCAGGTGCCCCAAACTTTCATTTACACTAGATATTCAGCTTAAAATGACTGAAATGACTGAGGCAAATAAACCCCTTCCCCTCCTCCCCAAAACTCCTGCTGACCACGCTCTCCCGTACTCTACAGCTGAAATATCATTCTTAAGAATTACAAACCAAATTGGTATTTTATCTTATTTCCATCTTGAGACTTAAAGATCCAGATTGCTCCATAGCTCAACCTACAACACAGCAAAATGACACCAATATGATCAAAGGTGTGACCCAGAGCCAGCAGACCTCAGGGCTGTGATAACTTACTCTCTTGTTCTATAAATAAGACCAGAGGCAAGACAAGGTAATTTGTCTTTGCATTTGACAAGCACTGGGATTTTATAACTGGCAGAAGCTAAGGAAAACACCATTTGATTTGCATGATGAGCGACAGTGTTACTGGAGCTAACAAATGCATTTCAATAGAAGTACTCTGAGCTGAACAATACATTCATTAAAAGAGCAGTTTCCTGATTAGTCAGTGGAGCAAATAGCACTTCTTTCCCATTTTGCTATCAGAGATGCTTTACATAAGCAATAACACAGAGCAGAGCATATATTTATTTGGCTGCCCCTTGTTCTGTGGGTGTATGATGACAGTATTACAGTTTTCCAATTCTACAGGGTGGTTGGAAGGGTTGATGACACTAGATCTGTACATCCGCAAGTGTACCAGGCTAATATTCCCAGACATAACTGTGGTTCAGGTCCTATTTCTGAGTTGGATTTTTCACTATCCAGAATTACTTGTCAGAGCAACTCTTTGCAGTAAGAACATTATTAGTATCCAAGTGAATATGAGCAAGGTCTGGAAATAGGAGCATTTCACTGGGTTGTGCCCAATATTTGCCATTGCCCTTACAGCCAAGACCTCAGCATCAGGTGTTCTGCTCACAGTGCTTCTTGTGAGGATTCATCTGCAAAGAGACCTATGTGACTTGCAGATTCCTTGGCCAAGACTATTGGAATCCTCACTTAATATGGATACTACTTACTCAAGATTACCTGTGCTCACAAAGTTTATGAATCTTTCTTCAGTTTGATGGGACAAAGGTGATCTGTCTATGTTTTAATGTATTTCATTATAGGGATTGAGCAAACAAATATAGACTTAATCCACCATATTAATTTCTGCATAACACTAAGATAATTAAAAGTGAAGTAATATAATAACCACATTATTATCACAAATAAAATTTATTCATGAAATCAATATGATTCAAATGATTAAATCTCTAAATTCATGCAAGAGCTAATGAAACAGAATGGTGATGCTGACATTGCAAAGAGAATGCTTTATGTTTGACTTGTTTTGGAAAAAAAAAATTAGAGTGGGTTTCTTGCTATCTGAAAAACAAGTATCTTTGCGTACACTGTGACTTTGATGGAGGATAAAGATATTTATGCAGTCTATTCTATACAAGACAGAAGTATCCATTCTAGTTTTTGAAAAGAAGTGATCACAGAAGAATGGTAGAAGAACTATCATTTCTTTCAAAATTGCCACAGATCACCAACAGTAAGAGGTCAAACATAATCTCAGTGGCTAACATCTGTTGACTTTTCATTCACATGATATCTATTTATTTCAAATCAGTCTCTCAGAGAAAGATACTGTTTAAAAAATAATAATAAAATGGGTAAAAGAAAAAAAAAAACAAAAACAAAATTGTACTGCTTAGAATTCTTGATTAAAAACTTGATAAAACTTCTTGATTAATCAATAGAAATAGTATAAAATCAACATGTTAAACTATAAATGAATCAAAACCTGCTTAAATAATAGTTCCAAAATATTCTTAGAAACAGGAAATCTTGCTTAGCTGCTGTGTTTCTACTGCAATCTTGTAGGGCCTGGCTCTTCGCTGAGTGTATTTAATATTTTTTTCTTGTATTTAAGTAAATTCATCTTCTGACATAATCTTGAAAGTTATCTTTAAATCATGTTAATACAATTTTCAGGTGACATAAGATGAAAGGTAAATAAAACAAAGACCAAGTATAGTTGATGACAGAAAATAATGAGATTTGAAGTTTACTGTGAGGTGGCAAAAAATGCAAAGAAAAACATGTTAGAATATTTCAAAATAAAAAATCATATCTTTCCTAACAGGAGGCTACAAGTCATAATTGCAAAATAAATCTTACCATAGGAAACACTGATAAGGAATTGAGGTTGATTATGGAGAATATGCTGTTCATTTGTTTCCAGTGCAACAACAGTGTTCAGAATGGTTGCCCTCATCTTTAGATGTGCAACTGGGGAAGTGATGAACAGAAGAATTTACATTCTCTCCTGTAATTGGCATTGATGTGTCTGCTATTGGAGCACGATATCTGGTTATGGCTCACACTTTAAAAAGGGATTTTAAGAAGCTGGAGAGGGTTCAGAGAATATTGATGAGAAAATGAATGAGTTGGAAGCACATCTTGAGCGTGCTTCTATTTAGCTCATCAAAAGCAAGCTATAAGTAAGTTAGTTACAGTTTGTATATTGGGGAACAGATTAAAATCAGTAGCAGTTTGCGGTTCCTATTCTTTTTTTTTTTTTTTCTTATGTAGTGTAAGATATTTTTATCTTATGCTGCATTCTTTGCAAAAGCAGTTCTTCTTTTTATCCATTGTAACAGGGAAGATTCAGGGAAGGAAACGTATTTTTAACAGCAGGAGTATTCAGTCACTGTAGCAATGTATCCGGGCAGGTAATACATTCTGCATCACTGAAAATGTGTATTGGAATGCTTGATTTTTTCCTCTGAGAGATATTCTAGCTCAAGGACAACTAGTATGTGTGGAGTAGGAATTAATAAAGGGCAATCCAATGGCCTGTGATAGGAGGAGGTCAGACTTGTAGATTGTGATGTGCTTTCCTGGTCCTGACATCTATTAAATCCACATAAGCACATACTCTGGTAAAACTTGACATTGCCATTAATGCCTCTCTGCTAAAAAGACATGAAATGATAAAAGTTTGTAACTGTGTAATACATATATAGTGCTAACATGTAAGTGCTATAGATTAAGGAAATACTGTAAACATTTGATAGAAAAGTAAATAATCAAAAAGAAGGTACTGTCTTCTTGTCCTTGAAGCTATCAAGTCATTTTAAAACAAACAAACAAAAACAGACAAACAAAGAAGCAAACAAAAAGTTTCAAGGTAAAGACATTTGTCAGTTCTGGAAAGGCATAAAAGTGCTGACACCCAGGACCAGCCCTGGGATGCAGCATGGATCTCATGCCAGCCTGGCTCCAAAGGTCCAGGGTATCTTAAAGGTTGTATCCCATTTTGTTAGACCTTCCACATCCACACAATGCTCAGAGTAAGACCAACATACATTTAAAATTTGAATTAGTAAATGCTCGTTGAAGTCAATGTTCAATGTCAATGCCTATGCCGCACGGAGAAAAATAGTAGGAAATATATTTATGTATCATAAATAACGATACTCTACATCACTGGTTTTGAAGCTTTGGTTTGAGACTTGGGGGGAACCTTCAAAACTCTTGCTGATTTTGTAACTAGGGCAAGAATGAGGATTCCATGTGACTGGCACTGAGATGCAGGGCTACTCTGAGTTTCCTAGCGTCTGTCAATGAGGAGCAAGAACAAAGTATTCCCTGTGTGTGTATCTCTAGGTGTCAGTGGTTCTGGGCTCTCTCTGAATTTGGGTACATTGGAATGAATAGCAACTTTTGTATTTTGATTCATGTTCTCATTGTTGTTTGCAAGTGTGGCGTGTCTTTCCTCCACCACCATCCCTGGGCAATTTCAATATTACTGTTTTACTGTAGTGATGGTTGGCTTATATTTTCACGCATCATTACAACGAATTTGGACTTTTCATTGAATGCCATGGGCCCAAATGACAGGTTCTCCTGCTTTTCCTGCCTCCTATGTCCAGGGAAGGAGCCAAAAACCATCTCTTCACCATGCACATCTTAGACACCAATTAAGTATATTTATGAAGGGCAAGTATTGTTCCAGGGTGACACCCCAGCAGGAAAGAGAGGTCTGGCTTCCACTGTTAGATGATCTCCCATGCATGTGGCTTCCCGTCTTTTCTCTCTTCACAATAAAGACATGACTTTAGCCTGTATCAATCAAGCAGACTGCCAAGGCAGTCAGATAGCAAGCATATATTGCACTAATGTATCTTGCAGAGACAAGGTTTTCAGTCAGTGAATGGTGTCACATCATGTACTGAAGGTACCAAAAAAAAAATCTCTCTGTCTTTTGCAATGAGGCTTTATTCTGCTTTCTGTTAATACAGTATAGCAAGATGTCTTAAATGACTTCAGGAAGAAGAGAGAATGTTATGGAGGCATTTTGCAGTGAATGTGAAACACCATTTGTGTCATTATTTAGATGCTGCGATTATAAGCTGTTCACTTACATTATTAACTTCAAAGAAATCTTAACATGACATAGAAGTTACTGTAGTTAGCAAAACTGATATCCATATATACTTCACCTTTTGATCTCATAACTGACAGGTGCTGCTATGATTTTGTGGCACTTCCTATTCCTTTTGGATGTCATGCCTTAGCATTTGATACTAGGAATGGGGAAAGCTACCTAATTGAGGAAGACATATATCGTGACGTGCTTTAGCTCCTAGAGTCCAGAGATGATCCAACAAACAAACAAACAAACAAACAAAAAACAACTCTGCTCAAGAGCTAAATTAAACTGTGAAACTGTGCAGTCATGGAGGAGCAACTCTCTGCCCACTACTCTTATGTAGGGGACACTCAATGAACACCACACAAAATAAGTTATATCATTACTAGTGCTTCATTAAAAGTTCCCACTCTTAGTACTCATTAAGCTGCATGAATGCCATTCCTCAGTGACGTCCAGTCACTTGAGTCTTCATAGACATAAGACTAACAAGGCATTTCATCATAAGAAGATCAAAGAAAGCTGGAATTCAGAAAGAAACCACCTCCCTCTCCTGGAAGATGCATCAGTGGAGCTGCACACCACCTCTGCACACAGCTCCCAGAGTTAGTGCTGGCATGCAGGGTCAATGCAAAAATACAAACACATACGAAAGATGAAGGGACCATCTGACTTCCAGCAGCGGGTAGAATATTTGCCTTTTCTCTTTCTTTCTTTCTTTCTTTCTTTCTTTCTTTCTTTCTTTCTTTCTTTCTTTCTTTCTTTCTTTCTTTTCTTTTCTTTTCTTTTCTTTTCTTTTCTTTTCTTTTCTTTTCTTTCTCTCTATCTCTTTTTCTGCATGGAATAAATTGGTGAAATAAAAAAGAAAATTTTCTATTCACTGCTGTGAATCAGACAGACCAGGTTCATGAAAACAGATTTCCAGTAGCTCAGCTGAGTGAGTGCCCCCTTCACTCTCATATGAATTCAGTCTTTCTCCAAACCAATGAATGTTTAATCATTCATTAAAATGTAACTGCTTCAGCAAGAAAGACAGAAAGGGACAAATCTGTAGCCTTGTGATTTTCTCAGTTGCTTGGAGGTAAGAGAATTACAGGTCTTGAAACTGAATCAAAACTCAAGTGAACAGTTGAAATAGTACACTGTTGGCAATTATATCTTGAGTCTCTCATGCTGATTTTTTCTAGAAATGTTATCTTCAACCATAACAATTCTTTCCTGAGGACACTTTCATTGAAATAGGCACATTCCTACACAGGATTTTAATTGAATCAAATCAGCACTTTTCCTGATAAAAAAAAAAAAAAAAAACATTGTCAGAAAATGCTGACCTATTTTTCCTAAAACTATTTCTTTCAGGGTTGAGATTAAAGCCTTTTCTGTTTAAAGGAACCTTCTAGAAAACAAACTTCTCAAAGAAATCAGGTGAATCCAGAATCCAGCTAAGTTCAGATAAATCTATGAAACACAGTTTTAAAAAGGACCCCACATTTCCATCATACTGCACTGAGACTATTTTCTACTCAAGAGATGACTACTAAGCAAAGCAAATAAATACAGTTTCACTAAACTTTTTTTTTTTTTTTTTTAAACTCAGTTTGGTGGAAAATTGCTAATAGCACATACTCTTCGGAAGTGTACTCATTTCAGTATATCTCTTTAGGACTCCACTGGTTCCTCCCCTTATACCTGAAACCTGGAGTACACAGGTTCTTATGTTTATGCTCTTCAGAAATCTTCCCCAGAAGCTGTTGTGAAGTTACTTGCTTTCCATCTCTGGGTCTGGTCCTAACAGGATAAATGGCTGGGCTTCTCAGCTGAGCATGACATTTCTGTCCTATGGAAAAGTCACATTTCAGAATTTATTGCAGAACAGAAATGGCAGTTTTCATAAAACTTTGAAAAAAAAAAAATCAAGGTCTTCACAGTGCTGGTGATTTTGTGCAAATCATCAGTAAAGATGCTGTTTAGTGTCTCTTCACTCTCAAGCACACAGCAGTATTACTCCAAGTGAACACCCAAGAGAAAAAAATGAAATTTTTGCTCATCACCTGCCTCCATCTGTGCAGGTGCTTGTGCATACCTGAAGATGTTGTATGGTGGGTATTTCTTGCATGCACTCACTGATCCCTGCTTGTTTATTCTCACACTGTGGTTCAGAGCCTGTCAGAGATAATTCTTCTTAACCATCAAGACAGAACTGTAATTCAGCCCAGATGCTGGAGAAAGCTCCAGGTGTATCTTGCAGTATATAAATAATTTGTTCAAACATTGCCACATCATCTGTGCACAATAGGACATAGGAGAGCTTCTCTTTACCACCTATGTAGCAATGATTTCTTATATAATGTGCCAATTGCAAGCTGTTAGAAAGTGTTCCCAGGAAATGTCACTTGCTTTGCTTAAATCCAGAAGACAAAGTGTTGGAGTTCCCCATGCTCTTTCTGTCCTAGTGTCTCCACTCTTATATTCAGCTTTTCTAGGTAGAAGAGCTTATAATTCTCAGTGATGCAGTATTAGTACTCTAGTTACAGACTTTCTATTGCAGGACACTGTACTGAATACTGAGTTTAAATGCTATCACTAGGGTTACACATGCTATCTTACTTTGAAGAAGCCCTGCCGCCTAGTGAGTTACTCAAAAGGCAGTGAAATCTTCAGATGTAACATTGATTCTTCCACTTATTCACCATGTTGGTGCCAGCAAGCAACTTATTACATGTTTTTACCATACTGTCTCTTAAATAGAGCTGACAGTACTTGCCCATCTTCAAGACACGTGATGAAGTTAATTAGCTGATGTTTATACAGTGTTTTGACAAATTAAAAGTGTTATTTACAGTCTAAGTATTATTTCTAGAGTGGGTTGAAACTCCTGCATGAAAACCATTTTCACTGGAAAATACAATTTGCTATAAAGAATTTATTTCCCTAGGAACCTATTCTCTTTCTTCTACGGTATGTAATAAAACAGAAGAACGTGCTCCCTTCCACCTGCCAAAAAAAAAAAAA
>VXAA01004389.1:817684-854313 GCA_013399115.1 Anseranas semipalmata
AAGTGGTGAAATTCAATAGTGTGATCTACAAAACAAGTTCCATCCCTGCAGATCCTGCTCATCCACTCCCCAGCTGGCAGGAGGATGCAATCCTGAACCACACCCATACCACCCTCATTTATAGTTGCACAGACAAACCTTGGAGCTGTCTAGTGTGGGGAAGGTAGCAGAGCAAAGGCTTCATTACTTGCCTAAATGGGATGGAAGATTAAAGTTCACCTTCCCCAAACCTGTGTGTGAGTTGAGAATGGGTCAATTTTTGAAGAATATATTTGAAGAATGGGCCAGATAAATTGTTTTCTATTTCTTATACAACCATATTTGAAAGTCTGAAAAGCCTGATGTTTGTGGCAAGACCCAACTGAGAAAAATAGAATCTCTCCCAATATGTGGCAATTTGTCACAGGTACTCACAAAACTTTTTGATTTGATGATACAGGTATAGTTTATCATTTTCTTGTCCTAATGTGGAAATGGAACAGAAATCAAAGTAAACTGTAAATGGATTTTCTGCTGACACAAAGTTCACTTAAAGTTTGCCTTTGGCTGCTTAGAGTGGTTAATAATAGAAATGAACTGCTTCTCTCATTTATTTTTCAAAACCTAGGGGTAAAAGCTGGATTCCCCCAACCCTTACAATTTCTATTTTTATCTCTTTCAGTGAGACAGAAGGGAAATCATAATTTTTAGTGTGACCACTACATCAGAACAACCTTTATAGTCTTTTGGCTGATGAAAAGTTTGACTTCTGGTTAGTATTTTAATTTTTTTCAGACATTAAAATGTTGTCTGATTTTATTGTGACATAACTCTAATAGAGATAGATATGTTGGAGGCAGTAATTTTTTCTTCTTTTGACTTTTTAGTGAAAATCCTCACTGGAACAGGAGTCGAAATAAAGGTAAAATTAAATTGAAAACTGCTGCTTGGGGACAGACTGGGCATTGGTCAGTGAGTGGTGAGCAATTGCATTGTGCATCACTTGTTTTGTACATTCTATTATTATTATTATTATTATTATCTCCCTTCATTTTTTGTCCTATTAAACTGTCTTTATCTCAACCCATGAGTTTTTTGTTTGTTTGTTTGTTTGTTTTTTCCTCCTTTTTTTTTTCCATCCTAATTCTCTCCCCCATCCCACTGGGAGGGGGGGGTAATGTTAGCAAACGGCTGTGTGATTCTTAGCTGCCTGCCAGGTCAAACCACAACAGTTTGCTTCCAGGTTTTCCTCTCCATAACAAATATATTTTCAAGTGGATACAGGGAACAAGTCAATCATAGCCATCCTCGTAGTAACCTTTATTGCTTTAATGAAATTTTTCATTGCCTCCAGCCTCAGAATTCAGTTTCCTGAGTCAAGCACACCTGATCCTTTCTTTTTTTTTTTTTTTTTCTCACAAGCCATGGCTCCTGAGCTGTTTATGAGATTTGTTGATGTCCTCAAGAATCCCTCCAGTTTGCCTACAGCTTTCTTAAAAATGCTGCCCCAGAACAGGATATCATATTCTAGCTGAAGTCTCTTCAGTACTGTTAGGGGTCTAATAATTATTTTTTATTTATGCTTCTCAGAATGATGGTTACTTTCTCTACCATAGCATAATTTTGTTGACTCCTGTTCCATCTGGGTTTCATTATAAGGCCTGATTTTGCTGTTGTTGGTGTTATGTTTTTTTTGTTGTTTTCTGTGCAGACAGGCATTCCCTATTTCTACTGGTGCTTTAGTGCTTTTTGAATATTTAGAACCTGTTTTTTGTTGAATTATTGCACTAAGTTTAAACTAATATCTCAAGATAATTTTGAATTTGAACTCCATCCTCCCAGTGGTTGGCAACTTCTCACAGCTTACCATTCACCCTCAAGTTCATATGCATGCTGTTCTGTTATGCAACTTAAAAAAGTAGAATTCAGACTTAAACATATCCTTTCAATTCCCAAGTAGTAAGTCTTCCTAGTTTGGCTGTAAATCAGTTCTGATAACTCTGATATAAATAACGGTTCTCAAAATGTTTTGGATCCATCTAATAAGACATATTATAGCCACAACATTAGGAACATATTCTCTAGAATATTGCTATGAAGAGAGGTTTCTGTTTTTTTTCCCCAAGGAAATATGACTTATTACACATTTTTCTAAGAAATATTCATCTATGAAGTTCTTTTCATGATCTAATACATCTATTTGATTTTTTCTTGAGGCTTAATTTCCATGGAGAGTCTATAATTCAACATCAGGATAAAGGAATTTTTTTTTTTTTACAACTCCTATCAATAGTACTCCTTTTGCTCTGAGAGTGAGGGGTTATAAAATTGGGGTTTGGAAGAGATTTTGAGTAAAATCCTGTTATTGGTCAGCGTCCAAAAGGCTTTGCTTCCTCTAGGCTTTAAAATTTGTTTTAGAGCTATGTTTAAGACAACTAAAAATATGACTACAGAAAAATTATTTTGCACTCCGTTTAATCTGTCAGGATGGACAAAGATAAGCCATATTAAAGCAGTATTTTCAAACATCCCTTTAACTAAGGGTTTATTCTTCACTGCTCCTTACCTTGTGCAGTCATCTGCATCTTTGCAAAGACACCGTATGTGCCTAATCTAATCCAGCTACATTTCACTTTCAGCATGCACATAGTGAGACAAATCCTTAGCTGGGGAATACAAGTAATGCTTTATAGACTTCAGAAAACAAAACAAAACAAACAACAACAAAAAAAAACCACCAAGCCTCTGATATAAATCATCTGAGGATACTTTGGCCCATTTCCTTTAAGTTTTGAAAATAGCACCTACATCCTTCCTCGCCAGGGCCAGCACCCACCTATCCTAGTAGGTAATTTCACTTCCACAGTCTGCTTAATAGTGAAAATGAAGGACTGAGTCATTTCTGATCATTGTTTTACATTAAAAAAAAAAAAAAAGAGAGAGAGAGAGAGTAAAGGAGAACACTACCTTTTTCAGTCCTAATTGCAGTGTAGATCACCTGTTTTATTGCCTCTAGCTGAATCTCCTAATTACTGAAAATGTTTTAATCATTATGTATTCTTGAAGTGAACATAATATTATGACATCTGTTTCCAATACAATGATCAGCAGCTGAACTGTCTAACCACTGCATGGAGCAAATCCCTTTAATGACTTTGTTCCTTTCATCATTCAGGTTTGTCCTTTAGACTGTGACTAGCTTGGTAGATTTTCCCCTCTGCCAGCTGCTGTTCTTCAGTTCCAGGAGGTGATTACTGGTGGGATTTGCAGACAGGTACGGTCACCTTCCCACACTTGCCTGGCTCATTAATGCTGCCTGCTTGGGCTGCTGGTAGGGGGATGCAGGGAGGTGAGGAAAACTGAGACTTTCTGTGCTGGAGGGAAAAATGCTGCTGCTGTTACTCAAAGTAGATCTTAGATACCTTGGAAAACAATGATAAAAGTCGCTGGCAAATAAGGGAAATACGTTACTAATGAAAGAGAGAGCTCCTGAGTGTACTTGTGAACACTGTTATAGCTATTGCTGCTGTTCAGAGCAAAAGTTGTGTATGCATTAAATGGTTTCTAACTAACTGTTAAAAAAAAAAATATGAAGGAGTGATGCATGTGTCCTTGTGCCAAGTTCTACATTTATTTTGACAGCTCTAATCTTTCAATTGCTAAACTTATCAATACCTCTGTGCTTTCTTCTGAATCCCACTAAATGCAACTGGGGCACCTCTCCTGACCAGAAAGGTACTGAAGTGTGGTTGTTATTGCAGAGCTGTTCATGGTGTGCAAGCTGCATTGCTGAGGTAAAGACCTTTGGATTCTTCCCTTAATTAGAAACTGAAATAACCTATTTAACAGGCAAAATTGTGTCTCTGACAGAAATCTAGTCATTTAATTGGGTAGAGAAAATTGTAAAGCTTGATACAGCAAAGGGACAGAGTAGGCTGTATAGTGAGGGTGCTTGACTTTGTACCTATAAATAGAACTATTGAAATCAATCCCAACACTGATCTATCTACAGAGTAGTCATTTAGGAGCTTGTTTCATTTTTTGGAAATAGTTATATGAAGGGTTAGGGGAAACTGTGCTGCTCTAATGCATGATGAACCTCAGTCATTTTTTTTTTATCTAGAATCTAGGTCTGCATGTGCAACACCTTTTCAAACCTATTTACTTGGATTGCCTGATGTGGAATTGCTCCTTTTGTTTCTCTACCTGAGAACACTGAGTACAGCACACAGAATATCACTTTAAATGGCACCAACACTGTCTGAAATACATTTTACATTGTACTTGAACTAGAAACCCAGAGTCAAAGTAGATAACCTGGCTGACTGTTCCCCAATAGATTTTACCAGGCAGTGTTCTGCAAAGATGTCACTCAAAGGTCAAATAGCACATAATTCTGACCTGGACATGGCACTGAGACATTTTTTTTCTTTTACCAAGTGCTTGAACTGGTTCAAGAGTTCAGTAAAGCAAAAAATCATATTAAACCAGCATTGCATTTCTTTCTTTCTTTTTTTTTTTTTCTTTGGGGTGGATGGGTATGGCATCTCCAAGCAGATGGAGGGGGAAGGGGCACACTGACTGGCTTCACCTCTTCATTAATGCCTGGGACAGGAAAACACTCCAGGCATTTCTGTAGCTAAGGGAAGGTGGTTTTCCCTGGGCAGTAAAGAGGTCTCTCTTTACATGGTTTAAAAAAAAAAAAAAGAACAAAAACATGATTTGTGAGATTAGTTTTTCCAGAACACTAGAACAACCAATGAAGAAAAGCAGCAAATTTTTGGGAAAAAAAAAAAAAAAGAAGTAGATAGTTTTATCCTTAACGAAAGAAGGTAAGTTGAATTAATTCATATCTGCCCTAGGATAAGACCAAATGGGCAATCAGATCCTCTGCTTCAGCTGACACATAGCCAGTAGCATATGGGAGTGAGAGGGAAGGAAGCAAGAAGCACTAGGAGAATTATGAAGGTTGCAGAAACAGGCTGAGCTGAAATTTGGTGCTAGTGAGATTAATGATAAAAATCCCAGTGACCTATATGCAGCCAGGATTTCCTTCTGGGCATTCAAAATCAATAACCCATGAACCAGGGAGATGGACTTAATGTTCATGTTCACACTTTTATGATGTGTACCTTTTGAAACTACGACACTAACTGGATGTGTTGGCATGCTGGCTTCCTCCTGGCATTGGGCCGATACCTAGACCCGGCTTTTGAGTGCACACCTACAAACTGCAAGATTTTTCTTTACACTATTCTAAAGTGTCTAACATTTTACTGACATTTGCTAAGCTCCACAAAGCATCTCTCAGAGCATTAAGGCTTTGGATTTTCCCTTTAGAAGCTCGACAAGGTGAGAAACAAAAGTGTCCTAAGTCAGACAGAAAATAAATTGTCTGCAGAGCCTAGGATAGAAAACAGGTCTGGGAATTCTTCCAACCCCACCCTGCTTCCCCACTCTCACTACATTTTCACATACTGAAAAAAAATGTCCCATGAATCTGTCATTGGAACGTGGCACATTTGCACAATGTTCATCAGCTGGCTTTGTAAAACTGAAAAGGTCTTGTAGGGAAGGATAGTAGGGCTATTAGGGAATGGTTCAGAAAGAGGAAATTTTGTCAAGGAATATTTGTAGAGACTATATTTATTTATTTCTGCAGCAGCTTCTTGAAATTCCCAGACACTGTGTTTTCCTTCCTCTACCAGATATTCAGTAGCTCTTGACCCTGATGCAGCATTGCAGACCCCCAAAGGTAGACAGGGAAAACTGTTTCTGTAGCAGTTCATTTTGTATCTGCTTAAAAAATATATAATAACTATCCAAGCAAATCAGTGCTTCTTATCTACTGTTTGCTGAATGAGGCACAAATATAGACTTAAACCCCTTGAAATATCAACACAGCATCTTACCATCAAGGTGTACTGGTTTTCCAGCTGATCCATACCTGTATTTTCTCAGAACTGTTTTGATGGGCACTTTTAAGGCAAAATGACTCTCTTAAAACCAGTCCTAGGAAAGGCAATGTTGTCTCACATTTTCAAAATAGCACTTAGACATGAAGCTGAGGAAAAAATCTAATTAACTATGTGCATTTGTAAAATTCTCAACACTCTTTACAAGAACACAATGATTATATCTTGTTAAGTATTCTCTTACTACAGAGAAATCTGTTCTTTTTAGTTCATTTGCAAATATTATTGTTCTTATGCAAAATCATTCCTATACATCCTCTTCACATTTGGGGGGGTTGTTTTCTTGGAATAAACCATTAGATTTGAATGAATGACAGAGAAAGCCTCCAAACAAACAAACTGTGAATGCCAGAATACAGAGAATCGTGGGGGTGCGTTTACAGGCAACAGAGAATTGTAGGGAAATGAAGACCTGATTTTCCCACAGGCGTTCCTGCTCTTCAATTCTTCTTGACTTCAGTTGGGGTTGTGGGTGTTCAGCATTTCTGAAAATAATCCTCACACATGCACAGGCTGGCGGGTGCAGGACTAGCTCAGCTCTGAATAGATCTCAGGAGGTTTGAGTCATGGTCTCTTGCTCTAATTGCTAGATGTTGTAGAGTTTGCAGGGAAATTACTATTGTTATTCAGGAAGGGTGTATTTAACTGTATATATAGATCCACACACTCAGCTAGTGTAAATTGCAGTAATTCCATTGACTTCCATTAGCTGAGAATATTGTCCTTACATTTTAGTAATTATCCTCATAAATTTCTGAGTATTTTAACAGAAACTAAACTAGTTCTGATATCTTATACTTGTTTTATCGGTTTATGATTCTTTCTTCCATCACTGCTAACTGTCCGACCACAGTAACCATGTGTGAATGAACACACCATCATGCTTTCTAATTGTTAACCATCTAAAATGAATTTGCAGTTACAATCACAGTCCTGTCTTGATATCACAGCTAATAATTACCATTGGGGAGTAATGAGTGTATCAGCAAGCAAAAGTGATTAGAAAGCATTTTTTTTTTCCATTTTTCTCCTTGTATATGGGTTTACTGTTTATAATATAAACATAAATCTGCAATAGGGAAAGCATTCTAGCTTATAGGAACACATATATTCCTAGCAGTGGGTCTTTAAGTGTATGAATAATTATTTGATGTGTTGATGTGCCAATTAAAAAAAAAAGAAAGGACTGATGCACTGAAAAGCTTTTGTTAGGTCATAACCACTTGTTTATATTTCCTGTTGCACTACAAAAATACACACAGTTAATAATGGTTGAGAATAAAACATGGCTTTCCCCCTTTTTCTTGCATGCTTTCTGATGTGATTCTCATTTCAAAGTAAAAATCCAACTGCACATTTTCTCTAAGACAGTAACTAGGTTATTTCATGCAGTGTGAGAGCAAATGCTTGCTAATGGCATAATGTAGATCAGTGTTCCCTGCAACACTTTCCTTTTGCCCATGTTAGTCCAGGAAACTTGGAATCGAAGACAAATTTTAAACAGGTCTCTGCAGCAAATACAAGCATAAGAAATTGCTATTCAAGCAAATTCTGATTAACAAACTACCACTTCTTTCCTTTTCCTAACGCATATCCCCAAACTTGCACATCTTCAGCATTTAAAGCTTCAGTACTAAGAACAGATAAAGCAGCTGCAGAAGAAATATCATACTCACTCCAAAGCTGACGAATGTTGAACTGAGGCCACTTTCATCCTGGGAGAAAATATGGCCCAACTGAAAAGAAACTAGCATTCTTTCCATGGGGCATGGCTTACTGTTGTTGACTTTTCCCTTTTCACCTCAGCCTGAAGTCTTTCCTTTTTTCTCCTCTATTTTACAACAAAAAAATATGTGTGCTTTACTAGCAGTCAGTCTGAGAACTGCACTTCAGATTGTTGTAGTCACAGCAAAGTGAAAGATACGGAGTGCAAAGATCTGCTTCTTTATTGCAAATGGGAGAACTGGCTTGGGAAAAAAAAAAAAAAAAAAAAAAAAAGAACCATCTGACTTCTATGCCAAAACTCCAAACAAACCTAAATTCTCATGTTGAAGAAAGATGAAATATATAAGCTTTAAATCTTATGAGACCTGATCAAAATTAAATTTCTGCCAATTATATTTTCTGACAAACAAAAAACATTTTTGGTGTTTGTGTATGTATTAAGGCTAGTCCTTCTTTGAAGTTTTGTTTTTCGTCATGTTTGTGATTCCTGATGATGGAATGCAAAGATTTTGAGATCTATCTAGAAAGTCAATAAATTAAAACATTAATTTAAGATCTGGATCCCAGGCCGTCTTACCCACTTTGTGGGTTGCCTACTTGCCAGCTAGTCCAGCTTAAGTTTGCTAGCAAATACCCATGCACAACACGTTGGGGAAGATACAAACACTCTGCCCCCCTTAGCAGTTGACAGCAGGCACATGGGCTGTGACTTGTGGCCCCACTCCAGCTGCTGGTGTGGAGCCCTACACTCACCTCACTCATGTGGGTTCCCCCATTAGCTGGTTTGGGAACACACAATTTTTGTGAAATTGCAGAGCTCTATGATTTCTGGACCATCCTGCTTCCCTGGTTCACAATCTTATCAGCTGCAAAGTCCATGTTGTTTTTCCTAGAACTGGTGCCTGTAGTTTGATGGCCCATTGACTAGTGTGACTGGGGTGGTTGTTTCTTGTCATTGTCTCTGTTTTTGCCTTGCCGGGTATGCGTCTCTACCTTTCGCTTATTGTTCACCCTTCTTTACTTCTTATCATCCCGACAGAGAAATCCTCAGTCAGACAATCTTACTTGAATCAACATTCTCATATTACATCTCTTTCCTTATCAATTAATACAAATGACCAGGTTTGGTTCCCATCACTTCCTCCCTTTTTTATTAACCCTTTGTTGCATTGGAAAAGGTCCTTGACCAGATACCATTAAAGAAGATACTCGCCTTTGAGGAGAGCCTGAGGACACTTGTTTTGTGTAGTTTGGAGAAAAGAAGGCTAAGAGGTAGCCTCATTGCTCTCTACAACTTCCTGAGGAGGGGAAGTGGAGAGGGAGGTGCTGGTCTCTTCTCCCTGATAACTGATGACAGGATGTGAGGGAACAGCAAAAAGCTGCACCAGCAGAGCTTCAGACTGGACTTTACGAAAAATTTCTTCACTGTGAGGGTGGTCAAACACTGGAAGAGGTTTTCTAGCAAGGTGGTTGATGCCTCATGTCTGTCAGTGTTCAAGAGGCATTTGAATAATGCCCTCAATAATATGCTTTAAATTTTGGTTATCCCTGAAGTGGTCAGGAAGTTGGACTTGTTGATCTTTGAAGATCCCTTCCAACTAAGCCATTCCACTCTACTCTACTCTACTCCTCTATTCTATTCTACATACCCTTACACAGGGAAGGGTCTGTGATTAACAAGATTAACATCTGGAGTTTCCTAAATTTAACCCCAGCGGTAACATTGACTCACTCTGTGACCTTGGAGAAGTCACTTGGGTCAACATTTCTAAGAGGTGCCCTTGGATTCATAAGCACTAAAGTTATAAAAGACAAGGCTAATGGCTCACATGTATTTGTGAAGAACAAATTGAACAGAGAAAATGAGCCATAACTGACTACGACAAGATACAGATTTTTGTTTAAAGGAAAAGAAAAAAGATACCTTTGAGTCTGATATGAACTTCAGGCAGGCAGTCAGGCTTGCTTGACTCCTAAGGTAAGTTTGAAAGTTCAAGGCCTATATTTGGAGACTAATTACCAAGCAGGTTTCTGCAGAAATCTATCTTGAACCTAAACATGATCCCTATCCTTATTTGCATGCAGAATGATGGCATAAAGCATATGAATTGGAGGAGGACAGCGAATTAGGGAGAGCTATGGACACATCTGAAGTCAGGGGCAAAATTCAGAATGTTTTTGACAAATTAGAGGAAAATTGTGTGATTCATTAGGGACTGATACAATTATCTACAGTTAGGAGTAATTATCTGCCAAAATTCAAAGTGGAGAATGAGTTTCTGGAAAGCAGTGTTTCATTAACTTAAATTCCATTTAACAATGTTGCAAAAAGGGAGAACTGTAAGAAGATACTCAAGAAAGATATCTGCTGCAAGCCACCTGAGATAGTCTTTCTTTTTTTATTGGTAAAGCATGATTTGCATTACCATATATAGTTTTGGGCACAGGATGTGAAAAAAAAAATGTATCAAAATGATCAGAGTCTAAGTAGCGTTGGTATTCTAATTGATTAAAGTGACAAAAAAATGTAAGGGATAAATACCTTAAAGAATTTAAGTTTCATCTGGTGGCTAACTCAGATACTTTCAACAATTAGCAGGTCTTGGAAAAAGAACTGGGAATTATCCTCTGAACCTTCCCACACTATGTGATAGCCCCCTTGGACTTTACCAAGTGTTCAAAATATATAATTGATAAAGTTAGGGAAAAGGGAAAATTTCACTTAAGGAACTTTCATGATCCTTTTTCAGTGGAAGTACAATTGCTTCCCAGAAGGGAAAGGGAAAGTAATAATTTCACTTTTCAACTTTTTTTTTTTTTTTTGATATGCATATTACCTTTCACATCTAGAGTTACTTGGTTTAAAGTGTGATTCTGATCATCTCTGGCATCATGGAGGCTCCATGTTTATTACTTATTTTTAGTTCTAACAAACAGTTCAAAAGGAAATGAACAAACAAACAAAAAATCCACCCGTCGGCCACAAAAAAAATCATCTTCAGTCAAGGTTGTCTCTTTTATTTCTTTCTGTCACTTTATTACTGTTATCACTACAACACGAGTGGTAGTGATTCATGGCATTTTTTATCATGCTTCTTATTTCTTAATTGCACTGAAAGTTTTTCGGTGTTTTGCAAGAAATCTTTTTCTTTGGTCATATCTCATTATGTGCAGCTCTCAACCTCTGTGAGATGCACTGCAAATGAAGTTAAGATGTACCATTAGGAAAACCTTATGTCAATACAGTACTAGGAGATATCCTGCAGAAGTGGAAGAATCACCTTCTGTGACCAAAAAAATAAGCAAAATGGCTCCAGGAGGAATGTGTAGAGAAACCCTGGAGAAAGGTAATATTAGACACCTCTATTACCTTTGCTGTTGGCATGAAGCTTATACTTGTATCAAAATTCAGTATCCCTGACAGTCACAAGGTCTTTGTGTGACTTGTGTACAAAGAGCAACAACTGGACAAGGCAGAGAAGGGCTGACCTCAGACATCAGCCTCTCGTGTTATTCCCCATGGCACTTCACTAGTGAGACCCTTGAGATAGAACAGTCGGAAAACACTGATAAACCTGTGGTCTGGTCTTGTCAAGTGCTGGATACTTCCTGCATGTCACTGACCAACACAATGTTTTGTGAGGTTACAGAGCTAAAAAAAACAATAGTGCAAAGGAACAGATTTTTTTTTGCATCAATATATGAGGCAAGTTTTAAGGATATTTAGTTGCTTACTTTCCAATTGCTTAATTACCTCTGCTCCAAATCCCTATTGTGCAACTTCTAAGCAAAATCCTCTGGAACTGAGAAATCGTTCAATTTCTCATGGACTCCCTGAACTCTGTATTTAAGAAGCTTACTTTAGACCTGATTCAAAGTAGTATATGACAAAATATCTTGATTCTCTGAGAGGGTATGTAGGAATAAAGTACAAATGCATTTTCAACTCTCCTGGTCAAATCAGAACCCCTTTCTTTCCCATTAGTGGGATTATAAATTGCCTCTTTTATTCAGTGAATTCAAATAACTGCTGAATACATATAACCAAAAGTATTAGTAGGCCTCAGATAAAGTGGATCCAGCAATCTCTAGATGAAAGAAATCAAAATGTGTTGAATATTGAGGAAGAGCTCAAGATCATCAGCTTCCAGACAGTGGCTACAAAGCTCTTTTGAGCTGTCACAACCAACAGATGTTTTGATCTGAAATTCTTTTTTGTCTGAAAGTTTGGAAGAACCAGAATTTCTGTTAGCACTAACAGAGTAGAGGTGCAACCAGAATAGCACTAAGCCAGTATACTTTGTTATTCCTAGAGCTACCATTACTTAGTCACTTTTACTCCTGGCTGAGACCATATTGGATTCAGTTGATGGTGTTTATCCCTAGTGCAGATAGTGCAGTGCAGTGCTGGGGGTGGTAGGGGTAGCTGCTGCACTATAAGAAGTCAAGTTGTTCAGAGGAGATATTAAATTAAGGATTTGTTTTGTTACCCATGTGGAAATTAAAGATCCCATGACAAGTTTTAAAAAGAGTGGAAGATAAGCCAAGCAATGATTTGCCTTCAGTGCCACTGGACTATTCAAGCATCAAATTAATTGCCATATAAAGCAAGTGGGAATACTTGCACAAGGTATCAAATGCACTAATCCAGCTTTTTTTCTTCTCTCTCTCTATTTTTATTACGCAAGAATTGTGCAGGTTACACAATCTCTCAGCTGAGTCACGTTGTTTAGCTCAACTTCTTTCTGAGCAGGCAGGAGCCCTGCTAACATAGTCAATTCCAAGTCTCTCTGGAGCATGGAAGTATGTTCAGGCTGAGCCAATAGTTTTGCAGACATACCACTGTCATTTGTCTTCCCGTGTCTGTGATTTGTGAAGGGTGACATCCCCCATAATCACAGCCACCCTCTCAAGACTGTGCTGTACCACATGTTCTGTTGTAGCTGAAATGGTGGCAGGTATTCTAGAGTCACTTTTGACTAGTTTCAATTGTGGGAGCTGAATATGAGCCAGGCTGCTACTACTTGGCTTAATTTTCTATTGATTTTACTTCAGAACACCTACCCAAGGAGAAGTTGAAGTCTCATAACCAAAATAACCCTCCCCTTCCCAAGTTCTTTTTGTTCCTTAATTTCCTACTCAACTCCATTTTCTGGAGCACTCTTCATTATTTTTATCTATCACTTTTACATGCATCTTTTTTTCTTTACTGTTAAACTGACATTGTTATCAGAGTATTGTTTCCAGACTGCCACTCTATTTCACTTTCAGAGTCTAAGATTTTGTATTGGATGCATATGGTGTGTATGAAAGACACACAAAAGAGTAACTCATAAACAAAATGTGTGGTCATAGAAGAAATGGGAATAGCAATGGGTTACAGCTAGGACATAGGAGCAGGTTGTACCCTGTGACCCTTTTAAGGCTCTAGAAAGATGAAACAATCCTTGAGGTCCAGAGACAAAATGTGGCAGCATGTTTGCACTCTCTGGTGCACCCATCAAAGCCTAAAGGCAGGACATGAGTGTCTCAGGGCATGGGTTCTTAACCAGGCTTTTTTGAGGAAGTGAACAGCAGTGTAGTTTGTGAAGGATCCTGATCTCCGATCCTCATAAAACCCACTCTGATTATCTTTGTGGGTTACTTTTAAGCAGGAATCTGCTGTTTATTCAGAATTTCAATGATTTTATTATCTATCTCCTAAATTAGCGAAGTAGTTCTTGAATACCCACTTTGGGACAAGTTTAAGTTTTACCATGCACTCCTTGATTTTTAACCTACAGAGGAATACGTAGCCATACTAAGTTACACAACATTCAAGTACACGACAATTTTCATATTAGAAAAGCACAGTATTTGAATGGAAATACCCATAAAAGTTAATTAAATCAAGAAAAATATTAAAATGAGAAGAATTAATGAATAAAATCATCAAAATCAAAGAAGCAGGTTACTTACTATTTGGAGGGAAAACTCTTTAGAAGACATAACAAATTAATTCATGACATGTGGGAAGAGTTTCCTCCTTAGACAAGATGGAGATATAACTACTGTACTCTTCCCTAGGTCAAATAATTTTGAACATAAATTAAAAAACCTTCTTTGGTACTAGCTGAACTATAATTATTTACTACAACTGACAATCTATTCCTAATACTTTTGAAGTGAACAAAGTATAACTTATGAAACACGGTGAAATGATAGCTGTGTCTATGTACAGTTTTATGAGTTTGACATTTTGTGGAAGTTTCTTGTCTGAAAGATACAGCTAAAGGGTCCCTAGCACAAAATGTATGTCCTCAGGGTTGTTAGTAGTTCCCATCAAGTAAGAAACGACGTGAACCTTTGTTGGACTGACCCAGAAGGGCGCATTTGGATACTTCAGGCTTGAAAATATCAGTCCTAACCCCCAAATTCAATGGAATTACATGGGATTTACACTCCTGGATGGAGACCTGGAGTCACTGATGGTGTCTGAAGAAGCGAAGAGCATAAGATAGCAGTGCCCTTTACACAAAACCCAAAATGTATTGCAGAGAACTGAAGGCATTGTTAGCATTGTAGCTCCATGTAAACACTTACTGGAGTGTCTGGAGGGACACGGCAGAAGTGACCTGTATTGTTGTAAACTGAGAGAAGAAATTTCAGGGGAATCTCCCCCCTGAATGTCTTCTAGGCCCAAAGAAGTTTGAAAGGGCTTGGATCCCACTGTACTCTGTATTAGAAGAATGCCTGCAGAGTAACTGTAGGGAGGCAGTTGCTGTTATACTCATTAAAATTACTCATGTTGTAGCATAGTCATAGAAATAATAAGATTTCTTGATGTGTGTTTATTTCCCACTGGAACGGTATGTTGTGTTATGATAGCTCTGCAGTCACTGTGTGCTTGTTCTGGTTGAAGAGGCACATTCATTATAAACCCTCTTTTCAGATGCTTATAACTTTCTGGAAAAGACTAATCCTTTGGCCTGGCATTTCCTTTGTTCCTATCAAACAAAGGGTGTTGATTGTCTTCACTCTTTTTGTTCTGTATTTGTTAAAACAGATTGGTTGCTCTGGAGTTAACAAGCCAATAAAAAACATCCTGTTTGCCATCACATATTCAGATATTTTTACACAAAGATAACCCAAATGTACTGCATTTTAATATGCCATGTTTCAAGTGGATATAAAATCAGGACGAGCTGTCTGGGAAAATCTGAAGAAAACTTGAAAATTGAAACAAAGTCTGTAGTGATCAAAAATTCTCATGCTATATATGTAATATAAACTTAATTCAGGATTCAACCTGTTTCAGTCTTTTCTTCAAGTCATAAGTTGGAAGTGTCCATTTTTACAGAGGACAAATTTTGTTGCCTTAAAAGAAATGAGCATTTACCTTGAAATCCTCAATAGATGGTTTTCCTAAATAACTGAAGCATGATTTTTGAGACTGAGCATGGCTTTCAAGGCTTGGTTCTGTCCAATATTTGTCTGTTTTCACTTGCTACAGTGCTAAATTCCTGATATCCAATATATGCTTTTTGTGCCTGTCATTGCTGACATGTCTGGAACATCGGTCTCTGAAACACAATGGCAGTGGTTTAAGAGGTGTAATTTAGTCTGTCCTAATATTAGCCACTCTTGACCTTCTGCACACAGCCATCCTTCCTGTGAAGCCCCGCTAGGATGTTTAGATGAAAGCATGATTATCATAGCTTTCATTCCAATCAACTTTTTTCACGCTTCAAGGCTCTGCATCCCGCAGCACATCACAGTCTACGCTGTAGGTATGTGCCTGCCTCGGACTTGAGCTGGGTATTCAGCAGTGGAAAGGAAGGAGAAAAAAGTCTGGCAGATCTATTTGGTCCACCATATCAATCCAAGACTCATCTGCCAATTTCCCCGTGCTGCTGTTACAAACCAAGCAGCATTTATTAAAAGTGGTGGAGGTAAGTAGATTGAAGACCAGCAGAGAGACCAAAGACCAGACCAAACAAAACCTGGACCCCAGTTTTAAAATACTTTGTGTTTCCCCCCTGGAAAAGTAAGGATGTATACAAATCAGGTCCCTGCCCTTGAACTTTTGAATAGCAAATTTAAAATGCCTTGTACATTGTACCTGATCGTGAGATGCTAGGGAAAAGATATATATTCAAATACATACAGCCTTGTCTGTTTAAAGACATTGTATATTTCTCTTTTAACATGGGTTTCTGAATTGTACTTCTATTTAAATGTGCTGGCTCTCTTGTTTCTTGAAATGTGCTGAAGAATAAGGATTACATTTTCCTCATAAATTCAGGGGTACTTCTTCATTTGACATGAACCGTCACAGCTATTCTAAAGTGAAATGGACTATGATAATTTACAGCAACTATTCTACAAGTGTCAGTAGTACCTTTCAAAACTATGTTCTCTGGCCCAGATTCACTGTTACCTTGGGAACAATTATTCTGTATTGTGTATGTAGATTCTCTTTGTCACATCTTTTCTGGTACTGAATCCCAGCAGTCACTCCCACTGTAAGATCCCTAGTATGTAACACGACAGCAGACTTGTCCCACAGCATAGTTA
Organism: Anseranas semipalmata; assembly: GCA_013399115.1. Classification (NCBI taxonomy): domain Eukaryota; kingdom Metazoa; phylum Chordata; class Aves; order Anseriformes; family Anseranatidae; genus Anseranas; species Anseranas semipalmata. Next base: position 833,920 of record VXAA01004389.1, read on the forward strand.
ATGAGCAACAGAATAAGGGGAAATTGCACAGTCATTTAGAACAGGCAGCTAGAAGGGTCTGAACCTGCACAATTATAGTAAACAGATGTTCTGCTATTAGCTGTAGTCAGAACAGGAACATACTCCTTACTGTGAAAGAGCTGAGGGTTTAATGACACAATCAACATAACAGTACAAAAGGAGACGGAGGCCAGTCAGAATAAAAACAGACAATGATGTGTTGCAGGGAAATAACATCATGGATGTGATAATAAACTCCTCAAGGAAAGAATAAGGGGATGTTGCTTCAGCAAGATCTCTGATGTCAAAAGGCAGATTTGCAAAACTTGTCTGACCATGGTATTTGGAATGATAATGAGGTAGAATATTAGTTTCAAAGAGTAACTCTGAGAAAGCTTCCCATGTTTGTGAAGTACAGAAATCTGAAAAAGCTGTGTATAAGCTTGCTGTGTACATAGAGATTCACATGCAGGATGGTGTCTGTTGAAGACAGAGACTGGCCACACAACAAATGCAACGTACAATAGTACTCTGGTACAGAGCCATAATGAAATAACCACTGTCCCAGGCTGAATGATTGGGAGGTATGACTTCTGAGCCTATTGAGCTCTCCTGCTGACTAAACTTCAGTTTGTACCTTATAGCCATCTAACAGCATTCTGAATTTAACCGAGCCACCTGCTCTGTGTCATGATGTTCCACTATGAGACAGATATGAGTTAAAAGGATGAGGACTATTGATCTTGACTCTTCTGTAACTTGAAAGTATTCCCACAAAATTGCACCAATATTTCCTAAGTGGAGTCTAGATGTTTCTGGAGGACTTTTAACATGCAATTCCTCACTTCATTCCTCTGCATCTTTGCAACTGCATCCTCACAGCCTTCTTACCTTAGTAAGAAGATTGAGGATCTCAAGTATCCTACTTATACTGCAGATATATTTCATTATTCCGCTATAGAAAGAGCCTAAAGGCTCAAAGGAATAAATCACATAGCCACAGGTATAACATGCTTTTAACATGGTTAACTGTTAGAGTGTATTTGTACCATTGCCCAGAGAAGTAGGAGACTAAGAACATGAAGCTAGTAAATTCAATCCTGTCCTAGAAATCATTATGAAGTTCTCCATACCGCTGGCATACAAACTGTGACTGCAATAGATATGTCCCAGTATCATCTGAAATTATTTCTGTTTTTTCTTCCTTTCCTTTCCTTTCCTTTCCTTTCCTTTCCTTTCCTTTCCTTTCCTTTCCTTTCCTTTCCTTTCCTTTCCTTTCCTTTCCTTTCCTTTCCTTTCCTTTCCTTTCCTTTCCTTTCCTTTCCTTTCCTTTCCTTTCNTCCCCTTCCCCTTCCCCTTCTTTTTTTCAACACGTTCAAGTAGCTTCTCTTTGACCAAATCTTATCTGGAGTACATCTATCCAAATTTCAGAGCAATGATAGGGCCTTCAAGAGATAGGGATGTGATTGGAACCTGAATTTTGAGATCCTCTATCTCTGTTTTAAATGTAATGGAAGTTAGAGGTAGCCTATCTATCACCAAATTGGTGTGCCTTTGTAAGTAAATCAGTTCTCTGGGTTGTTGTTTCAGTTTTGATTCAGGTGTTCAGGGCAGACCTCAATATCATCACTAAACTTGCAGCATCAGTTTTCTTTGTGGGTAGCACAGAAGTGACTATAGTTCCTTGCCAAATTCTTATTAGAGTGAGTTATGCTTGTAACTCTTTTTATGGATCAAATGAGCTATATGAGCTTCACAAGGACTAAGGCAATGTTCCTTGGCTGTGGATCCCCTCAGGAACCGGAAAAGCATGATAAAAACATCTCTTTGCTGAAGGAGACTGAAAAGAAATGGACTTTGCCTTCTCTCCAGGTCCCATTAGACCCTAGAGCTCTGGGATTGAAAATCCAGTCTAGAACTGACATTTTTTAAAAAAGTTCCTCTTGGACTCTGTAGTTTTGGTTCAATTTGTCATTGTCAGTACCCTCACTCCCCCAAGAACAGTGACAGGTGTGTTTCTGTACTTGAAAGGGCAGTGGTGTGTTTTTTGCCATTAAGGAAAACAACCCACAGCCTTTTAAACTGTCCTGTTTTTTGAAGTGGTACTGAAAAGATCGTCCACATCTATGATGATTATGGCAAGCAAAGGAGGGACTGGCAGTGCTGGGCAGTAATTTTCTGTAATGTAAGAGAGTTGGATGCTTACAGTTCCAAATGTATTATACAACTATTCTGCACAAACCTCAGTTACATGGTTGAACAATAAAACATTTTTGTGCTACTGTAAAAGACCACCAAATTTTATTTATTTCTGTATTTATTTATTAATGCTTAGCTGGCTTGTTTTCTCTTTTACTCTCCTTTTTAAATCTCTGAAATTAGCTGTGGAACACCATTTCCCAACCAGTTCTTTGGAGTTGCACTATCAGAAATACCACTCTTTGTTCCCTTGCTTTCCCTTCCTTGCCCATCAGTAATTTTTCCTCTTCATAAGCTCCTTCTATCCTTGCTTTCTCAACACCCCTTGTATTTAACCTTAGTATTCTTCCCCTTGCTATGCAAGCAAAAATCTTGCTTGGTTAATCATTAATCTGCAGACTTCCTCTGTCACAACACCTTTTTGGTTGTTTATACCCTCATAGCAATTTTATGAGATTTTATGTATCTTTCCAAGCATGAAATAAGTACATGCATTTCCAGGAAATATATTTTACAGAGCAGTGGGACAGTTATTCTCACTGGGATTAACAGATCTATTCCAGTTTTGACTCACTATTCACATGGTACCACAGACAGATGTTTTTCATTGCCAAATTTTTATCTTCTTTTGTTGTTATTATTTTTTAATAGCAATAACACATGAATTTTTAAATCCACTGAAAATAGCCTGAGAATAGTAATTTTAATTTAAAATCCTAATCCCTTTGAATATATCACTCCATATCCGTGTTTTGATGGAATGATTCTTGAAGAATTTAGTGAAGCTAAGCACATTTTAAGAAATGTTTCCATGATAAATGGGTCATATACTCATCTCTCTTCCTTGTAAGAAGATACCTCTAGGAATTATTCTTCACACTGCATTCAGAACTTCTTAAGATGATTTCAATAAACTGTATGACAAGATTTTCAAATCACTTGCCTAAAAAGAAAAAAAAAAAATCAAATATGACAGAATACGTCATAGATGTCTCCTCCAGTAGAAGCAAAGCCATGTTGGATCATTTTCTTTAATATACTAATTTGAATTTTGTCTGCTGAAAATTTCAAATTGTCCTTCTGTAAAACAAGGACCTATTCTTCAAATAACAAAAACAGTAGAAAAGAGGCACCACATCAGAGAAGAATTTGAAACTTAGTCTGAAACAATTTTTACCTCCCAGAAAAAAGTTCTGTATTTGTGCTCCTGAGTGCCAAATCAAATGACCAAGTTACTGAAAAGCAGCTGTCTTAACTAATCTATATTAAGTGCATCTGCTCATAGGAAAAGGTAATCTGTGTTAGTTTAGCCTCTGTTGTTCATACCCTATGAGACAAGTCAAGAGATAGTCAAATGCTGTTTGAAGAAGTACTAAATAATGCTTTTGTCCCTCACAAGGAGGAATCTGTGGCTTGAAATCCTTTTGTTTTGTTTTTGTCTGTTTTTGTTCTATTCAACACTTACATGAATTCAGGTGATGTTATTATGAACAGTTAAATTTCTATAGCATCTGGAAAAGAATGTAAGAAATTTTAACCATGTAACTGGGCCAAGAAAGATGCCTGTTAACCTTATGCTGCTGAAACAAGTAGTCGGTCATCAAAGTCTAGAATGCTGGAAAGCATTTTTTTTCCAGTGCTTAAGCATATACTTAACTTTCAACATGAGCTTTAGCTCTACTTCTGTAAATGGGATAACAGCATGTCACCATATACTTTCCTGAATTCTGAGGGATTTATCTCAGCTAACTTCATCATCATAAACACTTTTATAAAGATGGGATGATTTTTTTGTTGAAGGTTTTCCTTGGTCTTTACTGAACCCAATCTACTAAGCAACACAAGGAAATTAACCTGTAGACATCACTAAATGGATCTGAGTCTTAGAACCTTTAACAAAATTTTCAACAGACTAACACCAAAATAAAATAAAATAAAATAAAAACACTTACAATTAACTTGAAACATGAGTGGATACATCAGAGTGTATTTCTCAGTGTTTGTCATATTACTTTCAGGTGCACACAGTATCCTATTAAATCTGGGATTATATCCCACCAGAAGTCCAGCTAATGGTCTTTTGACTTTCAATAACCCTTAGGGATATTGAGCCAGAACTTTAAATCATATAAACAGAAATCAATAGAGTTGTGCCAGTTCGCACCTCTTGGTTTTCCAACCAATGGCAGCAATGCTGTAATTCTTCAAATCCATGTTTTCAAGTACAATAAAATTTCTTTATTTGCTCATTCAGAATTATTTGCTTGGCCACTGCCAAGAACCTTGGTGTGACCTCATTTGATTTCTACAGCAGCACACCAGTTTTCTGGGGACACTATAGAATTCAGAGGCAAAAAGATGCAGCTCTGCACAAAGGAAACTTACATGTGTCACACAGTTTGTTCTCTATTGATTTGAATATCTCTCAGGGCTTGCTGTGATGGCCAGAATGCATGCTGAACGAGGACTGGCTGGGCTATGCTGGTGAGGCTATTGTTAATTACTGTGCAAGTGTTTCTAGATTCCCTATGCTCCTGGCCCCTGTTGACACTGTGAGGCATGTCCAAATATAGATAAATTGATTTCAGCCTTAACCCACAAGATACAGATTTCTGTAAGCTTTGCATAAAAGGCACCAAATTGTTATCTTTTACTTACCTGTTCTTTATTCTTTAATTTTGCTGTGTGTTTCCTTCATTTCAGTGTGCTTAACACCTTGTTTCCTTTAATTCACTTCTGGGGCCTTCTGGTTATTAACTTTGAGTTAATTTAATACAGTAGTTTGGATCTGATTATCCAAGAGGATATTATCTATGAATGTCTCCGTGGTAAAGAGCAGAAAAGTTCAGGTATAAAATGAGTTTGATTGAAGCACTACTGAGCTGTTTTGGATAAACTTGGACTCCTTCCTAAAACTTTTACTCACTTCTAGTACCACATTTAGCTAAGACTTTCTTTAAAACAGCAGAATTTATATATGTATGCATATACACATTTGCATATGCATACGCTTCTAAGCTTCTCACAGTGAAAAAAAGCCATTCTCTTGCTGTTTCCGTCTGGGAGCAAAAGGAGAAATACCACACAGCTTCCAACAGATTGGTGAGGTTTCAGACCAGGCTTTAGAGACTGGAGATTTGTACATTTGAGATATTTATCTAATTACATGAAAAGCACTGGATGTCAGCAAAGTTGTAGAGGGTTACAAACATTTCCAATTTATTGCCATTCAAGATTTTACAACATGCTAGAAAGGTACACTTGAAGTGTAATTTTTGTTCCAAAGACTTCGTGTCTTATCCTATACAGATGATTCTGTCCTGGTTATGTTTAGTGTCTGGAGGGCTTTGAGCAGGACCATACTCCAGAACCAGATGAAAGTGATGCATTTGATGCTTTTTTGTAGAGACAGCAAAACTGACTGACCAAGAGTTGTGTTCTGTATATTTCTACAAGGAGGGAGAAGGAGAAAAGAAAAAAAACTGGCTCAAAGGTCAGAAATGCAGACACCTACGTAAAGTCTGACTCTAAAAGCTTTACCACCTAGTGAGTGTCTGATTAAGTCTTCACCTGCATGACATTCAATTCAAGTAAAATTAAATACTCCATTAATTACTTTTCCAAGTTCGCTACCAGGTAGCGCTGCCAAGGTAACCCAGTCCTGTTCAGCAGTATGCTCCAACCTCTCATTTCAGTTCTTCTTCAGCAAATATTATAGATCACATTGCACTTAGGAGTAGCTCAGTGAAAAAGAAATGCTTTGGACCCCAGTGGCCCAGGCTGTGGGCCAAAGCCAGCATGCTGTGATTTCTGTTATAGACCCATGACGGTAGCAGGGCTGAGGGGTAAGTAGTGAAATATGCACAAGCTCAGCTGCTGGGGCCTCTTCCCATGCATGTACCCAGGCAGTTGCAGGGTCTGCCCAAACCCCAGGGCTGTGGACATGTCTGATGCCAGCACCCAGCACTACAGAGTTTGGACCACCCAACACAGACCATCAGACTTGCCCTTGTACCACAAGCCTGGATTTGGAATCATCTTGTCAGGTTCATGGCCTCGTCAAGGAGACAGGTTGTTCCTCCTTGCCCCACTGCCATCCTCCACACAGAAGTCACCATTAATGCCACAAGAAGCTTCTTCACAGTTTCTGCTGTCTGCATAAGCCCTTTACAGCTCTTTGGCTCAGTTGATTTCCGTCTCTTTTCAGACCCTACATACTGCCTCAGTTTTCTATCTGACACACCTAAACTTTGTAGCATTTCATTCCTGCTTCTATTATTTATGTAATCATTTTAATACATTTTTTATGAAAGTTATTTTACTAATTACTAATGTGCATCTTTTGTTTAATGCCTGTGCACAATACTTATGTGTTGCTGTTTCCCCGTGAGATGTCTTTCACTTTTATAAATATTTGATTGGATTTTTGATATCGTTACTCATCTCCATCTCATAGATGTTCAGACCTCTTCTTGATTTCAATGAGACATTATCTAGGCTAAGTGGGGATAAAGCTGCTTACCTCTTGTGGAAATTACTTTTATCTGGGATAGTCTTTTTCAAAGCTCAATGCTTCTATTTTTTTTTTTTTTTTGATTACTGTAAATGAAGTTTTGCAGGGTAGAGACCTCCTTTATGACAATGCCAACAATAAAATGATTCTGTTAAATAAAATCCCACCAAAAGTTATTTCAAAATGTGAGGTTATGTGAAGAATTGCAAAGAGGTTACAAAGCTTGTATACACCTACACAACCCTACAGATAACCAGTCACAGCAGGGAATTAGAAATAAACTAAACCATAAAGAAGAAAAAACAAAAAAACAAACAAACAAAAAATTGACATTTCTTTTCCTAATGAAAGTGTTTTTGCATGTGTTTCTTTCTTTCTTTCCTTTCTTTTTTCTTTTTTTTTTTCTTTTTTAACCTTTGGTACTATCCAACAAAGCACTGAGCTAAACTACAATTCAGTGGTTGATTTGTCTTTCCAGTTCATGATTATTTTTTGGCTGTAATTTTTGCCCTCTGGAACCATTTCTATTCCCTATCTATTCATTGAATGTAAATGACAACAAGCATGACAAGAACAACTAAAAATGAGTGCCCAAAGTCAGTGTAATTCTTCTAATAACTTCCTTCCCAGAAGGTATTACTGCAGAAAGAAACAGTCTTACAGCATATGTACAATGGTGGATTTGTAGTCATTATCTGCCAATTGTGTTTGCTAACAGCCAGATTCTGGGCAAGCAACCCAACAAGTTTGTGTACAAGTTTATACTCTGGTCCAAGAACTACCAATGAATGTCATAAAAATGTTATCATAATTCATCTGAGAGAGATTTTTTCTGCAATCTAATTTTCCATAACACCTTAAAGCCACCATTTTCACTTACTCGCTTATTTAGGAGCTTGCAAGGTTTGGAAGCAGAGTGCTGAGTATGGGTAAGATCGATATGTAGTTTTTCTAGTACGGCAGTATTGCATTTCTGTAGCTGATGGTATCTCTGTGTTTGAGCCTCTGGTAGATGAAAATCACACTGTAGCTTAGTAAACAATTTAAGATTATGCTCCACTGTAAACTCTGCCAGGGAATTAATTCTGCAAGAAATTCACTGATGCCAGAAGAAAACAGGTATGATCATATAAATGGGTATACAAAAGCTTACAGAAACTAGACTGGGTTAATTCTATTCAGGCCATGAGATTAGTTCCAATGATCAATGATAGCAGCTTTTTTTTTTTTTTTTTTTTTTTTTTTTTGAGGAGATGGAGTATGATTTGAGCTTTTTAGCCATAACTACATAAAGGCCAAGATATTCCCCTAGGTTTAAGAATATGAGAACAGGTTCAGGATCAGTAAGTTCCCTATCAGCTTTGTCTGTGACCTAGGTAATAAGACATGTTTAAGGAAGATAAGTTTTGTCTTAACATGAATGAGTTTCAGACTTATAAATGAGAATATGACGTGCATATTTTACTCTCTTTCATGGCAATTAGTGAGACCTGAAGAAGTATCTAAGTTATAAGAATTATAAGCCATATTTCTTTCCAAATCACTTGATTTTGTTGTTGTTGTTGTTGTTTTTATAACACTGCCCAATATTACTAGACTTCTGGATTTAGTATTTAGAGATAGCTCTCCCACCACAGTGGAAATGAGATGTACAAATTCTTTCAAGCCATCCTTGAATTTTGTATTTTTAATACTGCAGCCATCCAGAGACTGTAGTTCCACACATACAACTCTGGTTTACATACATAGACATATATGTATGAACAGGCACACAAATAAGAACACGTGCATGTGAGGACACATATACATAGGCACACTCATGACCTCATGCACCCATAAGGAATAATATATGCAAGTGTTTTATGAAGCTAAAACAATTTAGTAATACTCAAATTTCTACAGAAAAAAAAAAAATGAAATTACTTCCATTTTATTGTGCTAACATGCTTCTCAAAAAAGACAGAGAAAATTATTAACAATAATGGTATGAACTGTTAGCCATGTTCCCAAATATGTTTTATTATTATTTACTCATAAAAGTAGTCCTGAGAATCCCATCTTTGCAGCAAAAGTGAGAACTGAGTATTAGGTCACTGTTTAATAACTGACAGCCTGCCTGCCTGCCTAAGGAAGACTACAGAATAATAATTTTCTGCAAACGGACTCTATTCCTACTATATTACTCGTATGATTTCCTAATTTACAGTAAACCATACAACTGAAGCTCCTTGGAATTCATCACTCGGCAGATGAAAAATTCAACTTTTTGGCAAAACAAACAAACATAGATTTGGGATAGAAAAACAGGGACGAATTTGAAATCTTAGATTAAAAAAAAAAAAGCCATATTTAAGAAAGTGGATGCATTCTGCAAATATTGTTTTGACTCATGTCCTATTTTTTGCAGCAATTTTCTTCAACTAAGCTTAACAAAATGTCTAAAACAAAGGATTGGGGAAGGGTTCTTGCTAAGGCAAGAACTGTGCATACACAGGATGAGAAAGAATACCTTTGCTAAGATGTTTTCTGTCTCAGCTGGAGTTTCCAAAGAGAGTTGTCTTCCATATCCTGCAGCCATTCAGTAACTTCTGTCATCTTTTTATTTAGACCTCTTGGGAAACTTCAGCCCATATTTCTCTCACAAAGAGAGATAAAGAAGGGAAGTACAACAGGTTGGAAATTAAGTCATAGAGGTACCTGATTAGAAGATTCTCTCTGAGGAAGGACATCTAACTGCACGCCAGAGTGATTTCCTTGTAGATCAGGGAGATTCAAAGTGCTGTTTCCAAATGCAGTTCCCTCTTCTCCTTTTTAGGTAATCTATCACAGTTTCATATACTTCAGTGTTCCTGTTTGGAGTAGCAGAGCAATTTTAAAGCAAACTGTCTGGTCTGTATGAGCTTCTTTGAAGCTTTTCTTCAACATTTCATCAAATGCAGCCCACTCCCACAAGGCAGGACAGTCCAAAGTAGGACCTGGTCCTTTGGACAGTTTTGAACCATTTCTTCAGTGGTGACTTTCAGTCCAGGGGATCAGACTAAATCTAGTCTGAAGCATAAGCACGTAAACAGTGGACATGTGAGGAGCTCAGCATGGGCTACATCTACTTACTACTTTGTTATTGTTACACTAAATTACTTGGTAACATAAACAATGCCGTTAAGTGGGGACATGCTTGACCAAAGTCTTTGGTGAAGTCACATTGATGTCCTGATTGAGTTCTGGCCTGACCAGCCAAGTCCTTCCTGAAACAGCATCTGTGAAGATAATGATTTTATGTGGCAATTCAGCAGATGTCCAGCATTAAGTAAACAAATAGAATCATTGAACAAAGTATTTAAAGGTATTTAAGTGCTTTGCTGATCTGGGGCCAAGAGAAAATGCTAAGGCCTCTTAAGCTTCTGGTTGTTTCCTTTGGCTGAGGAGTCGAACTTTTTGGAAAATCTTTCTGCTGTTAACTTGATTGTTCTCACCAGGCCAGTGTCTTTCAAGTCCAGAATCTGCTGCTTAACCACAAAAAACATTGATTTTGTCACTGCACAGGTTCCTCATCATCCCTTCTCCCATTACACATAATTGTGGCAAAGACATTCCCTAAGCAGAGTATTCTCTTGAAAGGACCATGCCAGTTGAATCTCATGTGAATTGTTTAAAATGACATGGAAAATGAAACAAGTCAAATTTCTGCTCTGCAAATTAAAATGTTAAGCAATATAAAGGGAACAAAGCAAGACAATGTATCTTATCTATTATTTTGGGGGGATAAATTTGTATAAATGGTACATTGTGTTAAGTTAATATGTCTAACAATGAGGAAAAAAATGTTTATGAGACAGTCAAACTCTCTTGCCAGCTGAACATTTCAGGGACTATTCCTCCAAAGAGCTACAGACAGTGAGGAAGCTTTAATATATTTTTTAAAATCTTTTCCAAAGTATTGTCTTACTTTTTTTTACCATTTCTTTCTTTTATTTTTGGAACACTGACCACAGTATTTTTTGTGGCATTTATAATACCATTAAGCAAGGATGGAATTTTCTGAAATGAAATTATCATGCTTGACTTCTCATAGATATATTAGTGCTATTGTGTTATGTTCTTTTGTATCTTAGCCATTGTGAACTGAAATGACTAGAAGTGGCTTTGGGTAGTAAGAGGACAATTAAATATATTCTATCAGTAGCTATTTCATCCTCTGTATCTCAAATGTTTTATATTTGGGGATTGTTTCACCACTGAAGTAGACTGAGCCAGGTGTACAGCACTGGGGAACTGGGGACAGGGGCTGGGGATACTGAGCAGCTGTCACATGCCTGTCAGAGAGGTCTCAGTTAGCAGGCTCCCAAATATCTAGTCCAAAACCCCTCAGACTCTCCCCCTGTACTTCAAACCTCTGTAAAAAGATGTGCATGTATATACATTACATACAGGGAATCAGAAAGCTCTGCCTGTATTCAATGTGAAATGGCCTCTGTGAATAGGTTTTCAGCTATGTGATTTTGTAGGTATATTCTCTGCCTTTTATTGCAGATATAGACAGTTCAAAGCCCAAGGGGGTATAGTTTATTAGAAATGCTTCATATGTATTATTCTTGCAAATTTCAGCACATAATTAATTTTGACATCCAAGGGCACTCTCCACATTTAGCAAAAATGTTTAATCTTTCTTTTATTTAAGCACCCGCTCATCATAATTATAAATTCATGAACTTCGAAGAAAAAGAATTGTCGTGTCATATCAGGTACGTCTGTATGAAAAGTGGTCACAGAGGTTAACCAAAAGAGCTGGTTGGGCACACACATACACTTAATACATATCTTATATTGCTAAGAAGGAACTAAAATCATTTCAACCTGAGGGGGAAAAATAAAAAATAAAAACACACACAAAAAACAACCTCCTTTCTGTAAAAATGATTGTTCTACTGCTGTCAGAGAACCAATCCAAACTGCAGTGATACTGATGGAAACCTTCAAATGACATTCAAAAGGTTTTCAGTTAGGCCTTATGTCTCTTCAGTATGAGCCATTGAAAGTCTCCTATCAATCAATTTGTGACTGTGAGTTCATTTATCCCTTCCTGTTACATTTTAGCCTACCAGCTTTAAAACTACCGAGGAAACTAATTAGGCAATCTTGTTCTTTCTCCACCCAATAAGACTGGAAACCAAAAGTGAATGGCTTTTTTGCCAGAAGAGACAGGCAGAGTTTGCTTGAAGATGTTGCCTTCTGCTTTGTTTCTCCTGCAAAAGAGTAAGGTGCTTTCTATTTTTTCCCCTCACTCTTTGCTACAATCCATCTGTTGCAAGAGAGAGGGTCAGAAGAGAAAAAAGTGTTACTCTTCAACATATCTGATTCTTGAGCAAACGAGCTCTGAAACAGTCAGGGTGATGAGGAAAGTGCGTGCTGTCCTCATCTGGAGTTAGCCCAGGCCCATGGCCTCAGTCAGTTGCAGTGGCCAAAGGAGTATTTTGCTGGCCTTGCTCTGACTTACTGTGCCTGCCCTTCTCTTCTAGGACTGGGAGAGGGTGTTTTTGTCCTGCATCACTCTAAGGAGACTGTAGGTCACTTTGTGCAGGTCCCTGGCATCCTTAGGAACCCATCACATATTAGAGAATACTTGGAGCTGTTCTCACTTATGCCAGGGCTTATTTCTCTTCCTGTCTCTTCTTGGGAGAGGTTTGGAAGTCTGAGGGTGCAAAGGGGAATTACAGCTGGTGTTTTCCACCTGTCTGCTTGAGCAATCTCTCTTGGAAAGCCTGCACAGGGGAGTATCTCAAGCATTGTTGCAAAGCCTGAGGAAAATATGTGGGATGGGGCATTTTGTAGGATAAAGGAGCATTATTTTATGCAAAAATAAGTGAAAAAAATAATGCTGTTATGTTAATACTTCTGAATTCTGAAAGACTGGATTTACTTTGATTTTGTGTACTGTTTGTTTGGATCTACTTAGGAATGTCAGTTATTTTCAATTCCCAAATTCTCAGAGTAATGACAGCTCACAGTGTATAGTCCTAACACAGGTGGCTTTATCTGACACGAGTCAATGAGACAGGGATAGATGCAGTGTGTCAGTATATCTATATCCAATAATGCTACATATGCCATAACCACTTAGCAAGCTATTGCCTTTTGAAAACATATTGATTTCATTCCTTCCTCAAAGGCACGGCAGAGAGATCATAAACCCCGCTGGTTCTGCAGAGTTTCAGATCTCCTGCAAATGAAATCCAGAGGGTAACTCTCCGAGAAGAGAGAGCCACACATCACAAAGGATTGTGTCTCCAACCTGGGGAGCTGAAAGTGCTTGTTCTATAGTTGGGGCTTGGCAGATAAGAGATAAGGTAGGATGATATATGCATTTACCAGTGTGGTATCATTTATATTCATTTTAATTCTGCTGCAATGCAAATGCTGCAAGAGCCCCTCCAAATATGTCTTTTCAAAGACACATTCACAGGTTCTGGCAAGATCATAAGCACAGCAAAGTACTCATTTTTTACAGGAGAATACACAACTCCCTGCTGCATGGCTTGGTGTATGAGGACCCAACTACTGGGCAGTGAAAGGCAGCTCACCTCACCATTCTTTGTCTTGGCTTTCCCATTCTCCACACATAGTAAGCTGAGGACACAGAAACTTTCCTCCTTTATATGTCACTTTGGGATCTCTTGGTGACATATATTTTAGAATAGGTAGGATTTACCAAGGATCTTAGTGGTCATCTTGTCTATCTCAGTGCTCACAGATGGAGTTTCAACAAAACAAACAAACAAACAAACAAAAAAGAAATGCACTGAAGGAGGTGATTAATAAAAAGTTATTAGTCCATTTTTATGCCTAACTGGGATCTGATGTCTTAAACATTAACCTTTAGTCATAGTGCTGTACTTTGTTACCGCTTGTGTCAGTGATGTCTCCAGTAACCTTAGGTATTTTAACTTCTGTAAGAGCTAGTGTCTTTAACCTGTAAGTAACGCTTGTGATAGCACAGGCTGTCCTGAAAACTGGGAGAGAGCTGGGGAATGGATGTATTTGTTAACGAAATCAGTTTGCTATATAACTATACTGCTTAAAATTCCACTTGAAAGAAAAATTGCTACTTTTTTTTTTTTTTTCCTGAAATGCAAGCTTTGAGTGGTTTACTGGTCTTCAGCTGATATGCACTAAAGCAGAAAAGACATAAGGAAACCAAGCTTGTGATTGCACTATGAGTCTGTTTACTCCTTCCTAATGATGTTTGAATACATTGGCCAGTTTTGAATTAAATTAAGCAGGAATGTCTGTAAGGAAATATCTCACAGATATTCAGTTCCTGCAGGCTTCAGAAAAACAAGGATATGAATGGAGGGAAAAGACCCAAATAAATATCCCTAGCTGACAGGAAGGCTGGAAAGTAATCTCAGCATAAATTAGACATTAATGATTATACATCACATTATGAATATGCTACTCTTAAGAAAAACTTGGAGCAGAGAAACCTAGCACACACGTGAGACAAACATCTGAAGGAGATCAGGTTTCATTAGTTCTATTGCTCATAAAACTGTTTTTTACCCATACATACTTAACAACAGGTACATTACTAAGATAATGTGTTTCCATCTCTGATACAGGTGAACATCACAGGGAAGCAGCAATATTATTTTATCCTCACTAGAACACCCCATCCTTTCTTACAGCTTCGACACTTCATCTCAGATGACGGACCTCTTGGTCATGATGGAGGTGACCTTGGGTGAGTCACTTAACTTCTTTTTTCCAATTTTAAAACTGATATAATAATAATAATCTAATATGTACTTCACAGTGGCAGGAGGCTTAATTAATGTTTATGAAGTGCTTTGAGATGAGATCTGAGGATGAAAGTACTGTGCAAGTGAAAAGTATTATTATTTTTTATTATAGCTTACAGCTACATGATTAATGAAATATTCCAAACCTAATTCCACACAGGCTCACTTCTGTACTGTAAACCCTGATTATCTCCATGCATGAACGGCTGGTACTTACCTTGGCCTGATGACATAATCTCCATCAGTGGTCTCTTTTTGTTACTCTTTCCTGGCCCAGTTGCTGACCTTCTTCTTTACTATCTCATTTGGCTGCGAATTCAAATGGTTTGCTTCAGTCACCAATGAATGTCAACAAAGGCTGGTGGTGTTTTTTTGTTGTTTTGGTTTGTTTTTTTGGTATTAAATAACATTTGTAAGTGACAGTTAACAATGTGTCTTTGTTTAATCATTTGAATTAGTTGGGCCCATATAAATTATTTAAGCTTTCCTGAAATCTACGGGGCTATGCCAGCCCAAAACAGTGAAGGATCTAGGCACATTCGCTTTCACCATGCTGTCTGCATGGGAGAGAGTGGCAGAAGCCCCCACCTTAGCTGGGGAAGAAAGGATAAATGCAGGGCACAAGGCAAATAAATCCCTGAAAAGTTCCTGAGACCTAAGCAATGGAGAAAGGTGAGGTAAGGGTTAGGACCATTAATCACAGAACATAATGGAAAACAGTGCAGCAACCCCTGGAGTTAAACTAAGTCCCCACCTAGAGTGGGGAAAGTTAAGAAGGGCTTCTTCAGAGAAAATAAAGACATGGAGAAAGGAGTAGACAAGGACAGACTAATAAAGGGCGTGTAAGGAAAGACAAACCTTAAGGCAGAAGATGATAGAATACAAGCCGCTCTATACCTTTTATTCATTTTGTTTTGACACTGATTTTTTTTTTTCACTCAGATTTATCTTAAGACAGTAGTGAACATAAGCCTGGGAGGAAACTCTCCACTGTCAAGTTGAGTTTCAGACCTGTGTCTGGTGGTTTTGCTGGCTTACAGGATCCAGTTCTGTGTGAGCTTAGTATTGTGCAGAGATGTCATGGCAATTTCAGAGCAGAGCATTTTAATGGCAGACACTGCCAGGCATGCTAACATTGTCTTAGTAATTCCTTCCAGCTGGAAGAAAGAGGAGAGACCACTATTAAAATGCCAAAACCTTTTACCTTTGTGAACAGTCAGATTTTGTAGTGAAAAAGAGATGTACTCAGGTCTTCCCAAGTGCATCACTGAAGTACACTTGGGAGGAACTCACAACGGGTATCGTCCTCCTGAGTCATCCTCGTGTCAACATACCTGCGGTAGGACTGCACTACAGGTGAGAGTAGACAAGCCCAGGCTTCATGCAGCTGCAGCCAGACTGCTGGCACATCTAGGCTAGCTGCCCTGAAGCTGCTGCAATCTCTGCTTTACCACTCACCAGTAGCCACCAGTACTGGAGAGCAGTATAGACAAAGCCTTATATAACACTGCAGTCTGCTGACCATTGAGCACAAGGGGAGAAGCAAATTGAAAGGAAGTGAGACAAAAGCCCCTGGATGTCCTTTTTATTTAGAAATCCTGAAATCGAGTCCAAGTGCTGACTGCACCCTTGTTGTGAGTGAGGGTAAGTTTCTTTAGAGGTGATGAGAATTTAGGCATCACCTTCCCCCTACCATTTCTGTGTGTGAGAAAAAGTTGTCTGCTTGCTGAAAATATACAAACCGACTATGTTTTGCAATCTTTGTAATGAAAACATTACAGATTTTTACACCCAAACATAGGTGATCACAAGGTTTGGGCATTTCTTCTTTTTTTTGCTGTTTGTTTGTTTTTAAGCCTTCCTATCTGTTTAAATGGGGTCAGATTTTACTTTGGGTCTTCCCACACAGCTTTACAATTTTTCTGGTGTCCTTTGTTCTCCGTGTTTTTGTGTCTCCCAGGCATTCTATTTCAACTGCCCAAATGTTGGCTGAAAGGAAGGAAAAGGTGGTTCTTCGTAATCTCCAATGGCAAGTAATCCTTGCACAGTAACAGACCTCCAAACTTAACTGAAGGAAACAACACTCTGAGTTTATACAAACTGTCATCCTCAGCACTAACAATATAAAAAAGGGACAGGGGATTGCTAGGGGGGGCTTAATGAGCAACTTGTTTCCATGGCAACCACTTTGGAAATCTGTATCTTGCTGCAACCCTCGTTAAGAAGAGCCTATTAATAAAATCTGCCCTGAGATCAGGGAAGGTACCACAAGGTAATGGCTCACAAAGCAATCCTAGCAGCAAAGATATTTCTCCCAGTCACTTCATCCTCTTGCCTTTTTCACAGCACTGATCTCTTGCCAGTCTCATAGATACTCAATTATTTCAAAGTTAACAAGATGCAGAAAAGGCTACAAATGGGTGCTACATATCTTCTAGACAGAAAACTGAGAACTTAAAGAACCTATGATAAATCTTTCTCCATTTGTCAAGCCCTCTCAGACAATAGGATTTAAACTGAATATCATTAGATATGCCTTTGTTCACAGGTACTGGGAAATTAAACATAATCTTGAGTTTATAATCAAGCCTATATGTACTCCCTCCATCCTTTTTGTTTTCTTGTCTAGATATTCCTCTGAAGAGCTGGTGAACTTTTACATTCCCTATATTATCTGCTGCTTTTCAAAGTCAATTCCACTCCATTATCCCCAAATTAAACTGTCACAGAGAAATTCCCTATACATGACTGGCTTCCAGTACTTAACCACAAAATTAAAAGTTAGAACAAGAATGCAGCAGTGGATAGAGTTTGGGACTATGTACCTTTTTCCCTGTGTGAGCTATCCATCCCTAAACAGAAGAGGACATCCTCCCTTCCAGAATCATATCAGCAGACCTGAGGTTACAGGCTGGAGCAGCTGAACACATGCAAGCTGAGCAGCTGTGGGGAGGTGTCATGGCTAATGGTCAAAACCAAATTGCTATCTTACCCATGTAGAAAGGAAGCCTGACTGAAATCTGACCTGTTAGTTCCGATCCAGAATAACTCCCTTAGAAAACCACTCTTTATCCACCTGTAGCATCCCAGGGGCACATTTGGATCCCTTTTTGTTCTCGCACAGGTTCATTTGATAACTTCTGACAGTGTTTGGTTGATTAATTGCAGCCACAGAAACAAACGTATCTAGGCAGAAGGCTTCTTGTGTGCTGTGCCTGATGGAGAGCTACAATCCTCTGTCGGGTTACCTTGTTTCATTCTCAGCATGAATCTTTGCTTTCTGCTCTATTTATATGGGGAATTCCTCTTGGCATCAAAAGGGCTGCTGTGCCAGCAGCTCCGATGAGAGCAATACACATAGCGGGTGTGGGAAAAGAAGCTGGGCCTGGATGAGTATTAATCATTAATTGTGGTCTTATAATGAACATGGGAGCTGTTATGCTTCTGCAGAATTCTGTGCCAAGCCTTTTGCTGTCTGACAATACAGCTGTGGAGCATTTGCCTTCACAATTTAGTCTGTCGGCTGACATTTTGCCCTTATGAAGATAATAAGTTGATCTTGATCCAGGTTGTTTCTTTCCTTCTTCCTTTTCCTTCCTTCCTTCCTTCCTTCCTTCCTTCCTTCCTTCCTTCCTTCCTTCCTTCCTTCCTTCATTTCTTTCTTTCTTTCTTTCTTTCTTTCTTTCTTTCTTTCTTTCTTTCTTTCTTTCTTTCCTTTCTTCCTTCCTTCCTTCCTTCCTTCCTTCCTTCTACTTGTTCTAAAGCACATTAATAGTTCCCGTTATTCCTGTACAGAAGTACCTAGCAGTCTTGACTCTAGTGATCTTCACAGTATGCTTATGAGTTCTAAGACAAAAGGTGGCAGAATTTGTCTGAGAAAACAATCTAGTGATGGTGGTATGCGAAGTGGTAGGACTGCCCACATTAAACAACATTCTGTGCCAATGGACTTCTTGATGGCCCCTCTTCCATCCTGTGCCCCTTTTCTTTTGACTACTGCAGTAGTCAGGTCATCTGAGATGACAGGACCATGTCCCTAATCCACAGACACACAGAAGCGCCCACTTTGTCTTGCTTCAAAAGCTTGCCTACCTGAGGTCATCAGGTCTATTAGCTGGATGTCACAGGTAGGAGGAAGGAGACAGAAAGACAGACAGTCTGCAATATCTGGGGCTTGCAAACAAGCACGGGGAACTAGGACTAATGCAGGCGCTTCCCAATGCCAGTAAATACCTGCTTGCTAAAGTCACAGGAGTCACAGACATAATCCATGGCAAAACAGAGATTCGAAGTCTCAGAGTTATTGCCAACTGCAAGAGGAGAAATACCAAAAATGCCCATGGAACTTGCTACTCACTTCTTTCCAGATGGGGTCCTTCCATGTCCCAGAGTGTCAAGAAATGTTGTAAACTCTCCATGGTGTATCTCCTTGGTGCAGGTCCAAGAGGACAGGTCTGCGGAGCTCTGCAAGGAAAGCTCTGAAGCCTTTTCAGCCCTTTCTCTGCAGGTTTCCTGCATGGGAGAAGACATGTGACAGAATTAGGAAATTTAAGCTATTCATTATTTTTCTCTAGGCACACCAGACAAAGTAAACCATTCTGCATACCTGGGATGTCTTCTGCAGACCCTGCAGTGGGACTGTTCTGCTCCATGACTCAACTAGGGCTGGGTTGAGCCCAGTACCACATTGGCCTAATGGTTTCTGACTCATTGACAGGGTTAGCTATGACTTGGATAAGAGGAACAGGTTCATTTTTCCTGGGGCATTGAAATGTCTAGTGCAGGTCTTGCTTTACAACAATATTTAACTGACAAACTTGTTTTCCAGAGACAGGCTGACTTCATAGGCCAGACTGATATCCAAATGAAAATAAAAACCATCAGTGCCAAGCAGAATTAACAGTGGCTGGAAAAAGAAAACCAGTCACAACTTTCAAGCAGCTAAAATGAAATTACAAGTCAGTGTGTTAAAAAAGCTATTGGAGCAACCGAGTGAATCAGAGAATTGACAATGCATCATCGTCATTTCATTTTTGCTTAATGTATAGAGACTTATTTTATTAGGCACAAAGGACTCTCTGTTTATAATGCTGGTTGCCTTCATTACCATCCTCAGAAAATGGAAACTTTTGGAAAAATATAACCTGATGATGTCTTGATTCAGGATTTGCACTGAGCAGGCAGATAGTTCTCTTTGCAGAACAAAAAGGCAAACAAAACACAATGAATACACTGAATGGCTGAAGCCCAAGGTATTTTGGACTCAGAGACAGGTATAAGCCTTTAATTGGTGTTGAAAAATAGAGTGGGCAGAGAAGAAGAATAAATAATAAATATGCCTTGTAGCAACACAGCAAGAAACTGCTCGTTTGTCTGCTTGCCTTCAAAGAGGGCCTGTACATCGTGTTCTCCTCTCACAAGTTCTGAAAGACTTTGTTTGGACTGAGAAATTTAAATCCATGTTTCTAAAACAAATCTATTTAAATATTTTTATATTAATGCCAGCACAAGAAAACCCAACCTGACTGCATTTTCTACGCAGCAGTGATGTGTTACTGTTACAGTTACTATTAATTACTGCTGCTATTATTACTAGTGATGCAGAAGGCTGCAGAACACAGTCTGTGAGCACTGCACATCCCCAGTGAGAGACAGTCCCTGCTATAAGCTGCCTATAACTTATCAGTTGGATAGAAAATGTTATCCGCATTTTACAGATGAGATATTAAGGATATAATTAGTACCAAAGTCATTTACAAAACTGCAGACTTTTTTCAAAAAGCATGACAGGATCCTCTCACTGGAAGCTTGAGAGTCTCACGTCTTGGGGCCATAATGCTAATAGATACACAGTGGTATTTGTATGCATGTCTAAGCAATGGTTTC
>VXAA01004389.1:854469-871535 GCA_013399115.1 Anseranas semipalmata
AAAAAAAAAAAGTTATTTAGTCTTTCCACCCAAGAAAAAGTGAAGCTAAATCTAACTTTATAACATCTCCAGATATAGAGTCCAAACTGTGTTTGGAAGAAATGTCATATGCTGATCATTTACCACTTTGAATGGCTGCGGGAGCAACTCTGAGGTAATCCATTTGGTACAGTGGGGAGGGGAGTGATAGATAAAAAGTATCATTACATGTTCAGGGGTTTATTTGTCTCTTAGTTTTCCTGAAAGGCCATTTTTTGTTCCAGTTACAGAAATTCATCTGCTTCTTAATAAAATCTGTAAATGAACCAGAATAATTCCATCTCCTTTATTAAAAAAAGCAGTAAGATAAATCATTTATTCTAAGTGTCACTGGCATAAAACTTAAGAAAGATAATTTCTTAGAAATTTATCTTGAAACACGTGCTGTATTTTTCCAATTAAATATTTAGCAAAAAGTTGTTTCCATTGTTATATTTTTCATGTCTTATTAAAAACACTACACCATTAAAATTTTAAGATTCTTAAATAGATTATTGAAAGTGAGTAGCAGGAGGAAAAAAAAAATCCATAATCATTTGATTTAATTTCTTAATAATGTTCACAAAGAAAGTCTGTGGGAAAAGGTTATGAAAAAAGCATGATGAAATTAAAAATGGCCCCAAACACTTCAAAAGAGAAGAATTTTAGTTCCTGAAGAGTGTTTTTGTTGTTGTTGTTGTTGTTGTTGTTGTTGTTGTGGGCAGGCTAATGATCCTGTTTTTAATGGTTTCCTTGAGCTTTCTCCAGAAACATCATCTTGTTTTTGAGCTAAGGGTGATTCCAATCTTCTCTTCCATCTGAAATAGTTATTTTATAAGGAAAATTATTTTTCAGGGTAACAGAATAGGAAAAAAAAAAAAAAAAAGGCCAATGTGTATACCAGGTAGCATCTGGTTATCAGAAACATAATAATGGATCAGAGGCATATCTGGGAAAGTGGTTCATCTCACTTGCTTTCAGCCATCTGAAGGGTAGTGGAGGTGACTAAATTCTGTCTGTGACCAATGGAGGCAGGCAAGAGTTGCAGGCTGACAATTCATCCTGTCCTCAGATACTGCCTGTGATAGATGGGATGTGCTTTCTTCAGAAGATGCCTATGCTCCTAGCTTGGCCGTAGATGGAGCCTGGATACATGTAACTTTCAGATGGCAAGCAGTGAGCCAAGATGAGTCCTCTTTTGTTTATTTCTGTCTTGTCATTCCTATCAGCAGACAGGAACCTCTGCCTATTTCTAGCATGGAAAAGAGATTATTAAAGTTGACTGACCAATGAAACAAAAAGACTTTGCTCTGATAGATGCACCAATAAAAGCAGGATAAGGTTTTCTGGCTGTGGAAACAAGTTAATGTATATGTTTTATATAGATGGTAGTAATTTCCACTCATTCAGAGCACGGCTCAAATGCACTTCTTTGAAACACTGCTTTTTTTTTTTTTGGCTGTCACCCTAAATTTATGACAATTGGACATACAGTTTAGTTTTCTCTGTAATTTTTCCAGAACATGCAGTAAATGAATTCTAAAGACTTTACATCCTTGATTTATTGATCACTGTTGAAGAAAACAGAGAAAGAAATAAAATGACTTGATGCCATAAAAGGGAAGATTGCATGTAGTCTTAAATTGCACTCTTTCACTAGTGAAAAGTTCTTACACTTGGAAAGAGAAACTGTTTTTTACAGGACAATTCCAAATCATTTAGATTTTCCCTTCTGACAATATTATTCACACAAGCCACATCTGCCCATTAAAAAGTTATGAGTTCAAAATATCAAAAAAGTTCAAAAAGTATGAGGTCAAAATATCTTTGTCCACAGAAGTTACTTACTCTATATTGACACAATCCAGAGGAGAAAAATTTCAGTGCCATTTGATTTCGTGCTATCAACTCCTGAGTACAATCATACATTAGCTTCTTTAAAAATCAATGTTCTCACATATAGTCCCTTAAAAATTACTGTAAAAAGTTACTTTTCTTCTGCTAATAGAGAGGATGCTTCTAGCTGTCTAAACAAGTTTAAAAGCTCTTATTTTGATTATTAAGATTATTTGATTATTAAGATGATCATTTTTGAACAGTTTGTTTGCAAAAGACAACCTAATGAAATTACACCTCACTTTGAAAATACCCCACAATTGTGAAAGAGAACTGACATCAGCAGAAAAAAAAGAATTCATCTTGATGCTATTTACTTTATGTACTTTAATTTTGTGCACATCTTGTTCCCTTTATAGGCTTTGTGCAAGCAGAGCTGGACAGAAACAGGCTTCTTTGTAAGCTTGCAGCTCCTGGTGCTGTACAACAGTGACAAAACCTCAGTCTAAAAAAAAAAAAAAAAAAACCTTGAGTTCATGTTCAATAACCCATGAGTAAATCTCCCCATGTTGTCCAGCTGAGTCTGCAGCAAGCTGCTGCTCTCTTACGTGGAAGATGGCAGCAAGGTGTGGCAGTAGAGTTATTGCAGCCAGAGTCCTGTCCGATGGGGTGTGAAGTCAGCAGATTTCCACCCCGTGGGCCTCTAGTTGTGCTTTCCTCTATAAATGTGAAGAAAGAGCACCAGTTCTGCTTCTGTAAACCTCAGACAGGTTTCTGTTTTGCAAACAGGAAAAAATGTCAAACTGCCTTTCAATAAGATGAACAAGAAGACCCAGGCAAAGTCTGAGGTCTATAATCTGTAGTAAATCCATGTTCCTAGAATGATTATTATATTTACAAGGAGAATTTAACATGGGATTTAAGGAAGAGAGAGGGATGAAACCTCGCGTATCCTTTCTAACTTCACAACAAAGAAGAAAATCTGTGCTGATTGTGAGTGGTCCTGGTATTTGTAGCCCTAAATTTTAAGCAAAGCTAAACATGAGGATGTGTGTGCCAACTTTTAAAACACTAGCCACTGAGTCTCACTTGGTTACCCCTGCCCTGATCTCAGAAACATGTCAAAGGGTCTGAGAACCCAGAGAAACTGGGTCATGGGAGGGTGTGATGGAAGGCATTCCTTTGTTGTCCACTGAGAAGTGACTTCTGAGCAGGTTAGGTGTAGGACTAAGGTGGGCTTTTAATAGCATCTGGAACCTACTGAGAAATTCTGAAAATCAAATCTATGGCATTCCCTCTTGGGAAAACCCTGCTCAGTGGATGCTTCTGAGAAATGGAATGACATTTCTAGAAATTTCAGAGCCTCAGGTCCTGACCATCTCATTCTCTTGCTCTGTCAATGGCCAAGTTGCCTTTTAATCATGACTCCTCTTGTCACATCTGTGTTTCAGAGAACATCACATATGTCTGAGAGAGGACTTAGTTGCTTTTCTCTTTTTACCTGTAGCTTCCGCCCTCTGCCTCTGAAGTTCACAGGGATCTACAAGTATGCTTGCATACGTACACATGGGCTTCTGCTGATGGATAACTTTATTGATAATTTGGTAGCCCTCATCAAATTTTAATGTCCTTACAGAATAACAGCTGCTGTTCCTTGCTTGTCACTGAGATTTCAAAATATTAGATGTTTTGGTTTATTTATTTTATTAAACTTCATAGTTAAAAGATCACTGCTAGCTTAATGTACCTCCACTCCTCCCAGAACAGCATGCAAAAACAAAACACACAACAACAACAAAACAACAAAAAAACAAAACTATAAACTAATTAACCAGCTGCAGAGAAAAGAGGTAATAAACAATGGCCATGACTATTTCCAAGTCCTCTCTTTCTTCACATTACTCTAAAAGCAATAAGGATAAGCAATTCAATGCAAATGGTATTAAGGTAGGCTAGAAACAGCTGCTCACAGGGGCTGAACAAGATTTTCAGCTCATATAAATCAGGGTAAATCTACTGACTTCAGTGGAGTGATGCTGATAGCCTCTGAAGATTTGGGCTGCTGCATTTCAGGTCTGGTGCATTTTCCTTACAATTTCCTTTTTAAATGGCTTGTAAATGACTTGTGTTGTAGAGAGAGAAGGGAGTGATAGTCAGCTGGTTTTGTTGGATAGAGCTTGTGCCAAGGCTATTACTTTGAACGGCCTGCATCAGTAAATTTTGGAGGAGTTAATCTTAAGCAGCTACAACGGATGTCAAACTTTTTTACTGCTTCCCAAGAAGCATAATGCTTCCCCTGTAAACATGTAGGAAAGTTTCAAGGTACCATTTTAATTAAACAAAAACTATTTGGGGGGTTATTGTATATATATGAGAAAGATCTAATGTAAGAGAAGAAAGCTGACTGTAGGTATTCCTTGTCATTCACAAGCCTGAAAGGCTTGCCAAGTTGTTTGTTACTAAACAGTATGGAAGTGGGGTCTATTTTTACAGAAGACATCTGCTTAAAATGAGTAGCAATCCCTGCTCTCTCATACATGATTAATCAGTTTTGAAACATTTTAACATCAGTATAAAAAAAACAAGAAGCATTTCCAACAGCAGTAATTGATACCTGTTTATTTCAGTATATTTAACATCTGTTTTAGTCCTTATGACATGCTTAAAAAACACTTTAACGCGAGGCTACTGTTTGTAGTCACACTAAGCTAAATATTTGTAAATGATACTGAGGACCCTAAATGTCTGTGCCATTTCTGAATACAGCATTTCAGGATCTCTTTGTTTCTTTGGGTTTTAGTCAGGCTTGGTTTGTTTGTTTGCTTTTTATATCTTAAGAACCTGACTCTTTAGATGCTATTCTGTTCTGCATGATTAATGTTTCTGTAAGTCTTGGGTACGAGAACTTAAGTCATGCTGCGAATCTGTGCAACTGTGACTTCTAAATCTCTCTGTAGCTTTTCACAGGACAATTCAGATGGAAAAGGACAGGGGGTGGTCTCTAATCTAACTTATTGCTTACAGCAGCTTGTTCAGAACTTGATCAAGTTGGGTTTCAAAATTCCAAGGATGCATATCCTGCAAATTCTGTGTTCAGCCTTTTTTCCAGTGATTAATTATGCTCATAATGAAAAATCTTTATAATATCCAGTGGTAGTCTCTCCTGGTTCAACTTAAGAGCCCTGTTGCTCACTCTCCTCCCATGTACCCTAGTGTAGGACCTGGTTCCATCTTCCTGGTGAACTCCTTATAGCTAGAAGTGTACTTCTAAGGCTTCCTTAACATTTCTCTTTTTTAGGATAGGGTTGATTCTCTTGCATGTTCCACCCATACAAAATATATTTATATACAACAATTCTTTATTTATTTATTTGGGGGGTGGAGGGGAGAGGCATGGATGGGGAGTAGGGGGTCCAGAGGGAATGGTTTGAAACAGAACAACCAAATTAAAATTTCAGACAACAAAACAGCACACTGTCCTTAAGTAAATTACTGTATATGTCTGTCTGTGTATATAAATGTGTGTGTTGTAGTTTAGCTCTGGCAGGCAGCTGAGCACCACACAGCTGCTCTCACTCTCCCCAGGTGGGGTTTGGGAGACAATCAGAAAGGTAAAAGTGTGAGAACTCATGGGCTGAGATAAGGACAGTTCACTAGGTAAAACAAAAGCTGCACGCACAAGCAAAGCAAAACAAGGAATTCGTTTGCTACTTCCCATCAGCAGGCAGGTGTTCAGCCACTGCCAGGAAAGCCGGGCTCACAACATATAATGGTTCCTTGGGAAGACAAACATCATGACCCTGAACATCCCCCCCCTTCCCCCTTCTTCACCCCAGCTTTTGTTGTTCAGCATGACACCACATGGTATGGGACATCCCTTTGGCCAGCCTGGGTCACCTGTCCTGGCTGTGTCCCCTCCCAGCTCCTGGTGCACCCTTAGCCCCCTCGCTGGCAGGGCAGCCCGAGAAGCTGGAAAGGCCTTGGCTCTGTGTGAGCACTGCTCTGCAGCAACTGAAATATCAGTGTGTTATCACCACTATTTTCATCAATATCCAAAACACAGCATTGTGTGAGCCTCCATGAAGAAAATTAACTCTGTCCCAGCCAAAACCATGACAATGTGTAATAAGTATCACTGAGGTGTATGAACACTTAGCATATATTGTTAAACTTTTAATCTCACTCCTTTCTTCTCCATTGTTTTTCATGTTTTGTTTTGACTGTAAATTATTCAGAGACTGAGCTTTCTCATTCAGCTCTATTGAACCTAAGACTACGGTTGAGAATCTCAGTTGTGTAAGTGTTAGCACCACAGAAAGGATTCTTGGAAATAATAACATTGTTTTAGGCAGGATTTAGCTGACATAAAACAAAGACAAAGATTATTTCATTCTCTGCAGCTATCTCTGTTCTGTACCATTGCATATAACAAAAAGTGAGAGCTGATTTAGGCTGAAAAAAGAATACTTAATCCAATTGTAACTGAAGAGAGGATTTGAGGTAGGTGGAATAACTGCATTTGTCATACAGATACGTTTTGTAGTCTTTATAGCAGTGTGAAGAGAAGCCCACAGTATGTTTACATACCTGTGTTTGCACTATAAAGTCAATATTTGATATGATGCAAGAGAGGCAAAGATTCCTCAAAGGCATCATCAGAGATAAGACATGAAAGCAGTTAAGCAACAGACAGGTCCTTGATGGACTTCTTCATACAACCTTGCACAATACAGACCTATTTTACATGAATTTGACAACAAAAAATGTAGTGTGTATTCAGAATTTCTTCTAAAAGTGATGCACCAGTCAAGGTCTGGTGACCAAAGAAGGAAAAAATTAAAAATATTTAAAATAACCCAAATGTTGTTCGTCTGACATTTCCTGCTAAAGAGCTACATCTCTTTGAGAAAGCTGGTAGAGACAGGAAGTTTCATCTGCCAGATGAAAATTAATTCTTTCTGTCAAAAATAAATAACATCAGGATTTACTTTGAGCTGGTGCTTCTAACAAATTTTAACTTTAGAAACATTTACAAATAGTGATTCCTAGACTGGAAATAGTTCCAGCTATGGTGCAGCTGTCCTGAACCTTCACATGACTTTTCTGTGGTCTGAGGCAAGTCCTTGGGTGCAATGAAGCATCTGACTGACTAGCTCCCAGCAAGCCCTCTCCTGCGTGCAGCCTGCAGGACGAGAGTTCAAAGAAAACAAAAAATAGAGAAGTGCCCACTACTAGGAAAGTCAGCCTCAGCTAACCCATAGATAGGTGTTCAAACTCTGAGCATGACATAAATAATGTTTGGGCCCAATATTTAGAGTAAAGTGCTATCACTCAGTCCCCTGTTCTAGCACTGAACACATGCAAGGAATGTTTATGGGGTATTGAAGTATAGTAAAAGGGCAAATTGCCTGCAGAAAATATTGCTGATAATCCTTCATTCCCCTCTGATCGTTCCGGTGTGTAACACCGGTAGCACAGTGGGAAAACTTTCAAATAAGAAGGAAACAAAAGTGCTGTACTTCACATCAGCATCATCTGGCAGAAATTTTAAAGATTCATTAGGCAGCAAATTAACACTGTTTAAAAAATTATCATGCAAATATGAAACATGATAATCAGCTACAGCTAGTGAACTTGAATGTTCAGTGTAGCTAATTAAGGAGATCTTTAGATTAGTCATGTGTATATCCCATCCTTCTGCAGAGAGCTGGAGAGGAAAAACTTCATCTATGTTTCTGATGTGCACCCCTTCTTTAGGACCAGTCAAGGTCTGAAAAATCTCTGACCGTCTAACTTTGTCCTAACTGAGGTCTGTGGTACCAGTTGGAGCAAAGTTTCCTCAGTGATGTGTGCTCATAACACTTGTCTAACCTTCTGCAGGGGGCAGTCATGAGAAGGAAAAAAGCTTCATCTTGAAAGGAAATCCAAGTTTGAAGACATTTATAGGAGAAGCTCTTCTCAGTAAAACACTTAGACATCTCTACAATGGGCAGAATAATGGGCAGAATCAATCTGATTTTCATTGCAAGGAGATAGGCTTCACAAATGAATGAGATTTTTCCACAACGTGCTGCAGACAAATATGATTTGCTTGGTATTCTGTAATGGGCTTAGTCCAACAGCTCCTTCTCAGAAAACTAATGAAGAGAATAACCTGTCAAGAAAAAGGGAAATTCTCTCAATTATTTAATAACTGATTGCAGTCCAGGAAAGAAAGGGGGGATTTAGATCCTTTCTGAGGTTTCACAAAAGGTGGATATCATCTATGGAACCTCAGAGGCACCTGTGTTGAAGCCCATGCTGTATCTTGCTTCTGCGGTTATCTGACAAAACAAATACAGAATGAGGTGGCAAAAATCTGATGACACTAAGTTAAGCAGGGTGGTAAAATGACTGTAGAGCAGCAGAACCACCTCACAGTACTGAGAGATTGAGCACTTAAGTGTCAGAAGAAGTAGGGTGCTGATAAAGTATTGCAGACAGAGAAAGCCTGCCCTACACACACGCTGACTGACTGCAAACTATTTATCAAAAAGCATCTTGGAGTTCTAGCAGATAATTTTATGAAAATGTCAGTTCATTACTCAGTAATGAGTAAAGAAAAAGAATTACTAGAAAAGAAATAGAAAACAAACCAGAAAATGTTATATCGCAGTATAGATCCACCCTGTGCTCAAATCATGAAAAGCAAATGCATTTCTGGTTACTAGGTCTTGAAAAAAATTGATGCAACAGAACTAGTAAAGGTGCAGAGAGAGGTGATAAAAGTGATCAAAAGTATGACTGTCTTGCATTTGAGGGAGATTAAATAAACAAGGACTCATCTGTATTTAAAAAAAAAAAAAGAGATAATTAAACAGGATAGGATTTGTCTGTGAAATCAGCAGTGGCAAGGAGGTGATAAATGAGGAACCATTATTCACTGTTTTTGATAACACACAAATGAGAGGCCATCAATTGAAATAATCATAAGGAAAGTTCAACCTAAATTATATAATTTTTGTTTTTCCACCCTCTCTTCACAAAGGTTTATTAAACCCAGAGATAGCTCCTCTGGCTTAGGAGCTTTTTGATAACATGTATCATTGTATCTAGGCCAGTAAATAAGAAAGAAATATTATATGCTTGGCCTGTTCTTAAAATTTTCCCTTAGTATCCATGCCTAGGCACAGATGCAGACATTTTGAGACCTTCAGTCTGACTCTCTACAGCCAGTCTATTTTTCTTACAGAGCGGGTACAAAAAAATGCTGAAATTAGGCACATTTGCAGACTTTCCAGAGCAGAACTCTTCTTCTTACTACTTGGGCTCAAACTGAACTTTTCTATCCTAATATTTCTGGTTCATGTTGTAGAGGTTTCCTGGTGTTTTATTTCAAGCACTTAAGAATTTCCAGATAGCTGTTATAAGAGAGCTAAAATCTACATTTGTTATAAACACTTATTCCTAGATTTCTTTCTAAAAAGTATTTAGTTAATCTGGAGTTAAGATAGACTTTATGTGCTGAAAGGAAGACAGTAACAGATGCACCCAGATTTTGTTTGAATACTCTGGGTTTCTACCTATTTTAATGAAAACTTTTCTATAATTAACGTCTGTATGCAACCCCAGTACTGCTCCTGAATGCCTCCCAGTCTATTTTTATGGGACAATCTTCATCACATGGCACTGCAGAGAGAAATCTCCTCCATGAGCAATGCCTACCTTGTGGGGGCTCCATGTTACATGCAACAGAGAAGCAGTTCTCACCCCACCATCTGCTTTCCTTTTGAATTAGGAGATGTCTTACGGCTGTGAACCCTGAAAACTGGAGTCATCCCTGAGCCATATAATTTAGCATCAAAAGCACAATAGGTGATCATGAGTAACTTCACAGTAACCCACATGCAGGTGCACGGCAAGAAAGAAAATAAACATAATTAATGAACCAAGCTTCTATTTCTGGTGTCTGTCATTAGTTATAAATGGAATAATACTTGATTTATGCTGGAAAACAGCTTAACAGGATGTGTTACTTTGTTTTCAAACCTGCTGTTTACATAGACATTAAAACTGCTACTAGGTATGAAGAACTACTAAAAAAAAAATCAGCAAAAGCAGAATAATGTTGTTACAGAACAGAAGATCGTCTGACTACAAGATGGTTTTATACTTAGCTTAAGCCCATAGTTCGGCTCTGTGAAAAGATGAAGTTACAATGATTTCTTGATTTACAAATCTATTTCTTGTGTGTATTCAAAGCCACAATTATTTTAGTGACAAAAGCTATTCCTCCTTTTAGCACAGCAGACATAGCCTACAGATGAGGAAAGAAAGGTTGGATTTTTCTTCTGACAAACCTGTCTTCAAAAGAATTGTTAATTTAAGTGATGAGGGTAGAGTCTGCCTTCAATCACAAATGGACAGTTCAGGTTTACACAAGTTTTGTGACACACAGAATCTTTATTACTGGAGATGATGAACAAGCTAGACAAAAAGCAGCTGGTCTTTTAAAACGTGGGTTGTTTGTAGAGCTGACAGCCAGGAAAATCCTCCCTCTACCCCCAGCTGGACAAGTTGCTATGGGAGTTAGCAGGAGATAACAAACACAGAACTCAGGTTGATGTTGCCTTTTTTTTTTTTAAGAGCAAAGCAACATTTGAAGACCAAACAAAATTTTAAAAATATATACAAGAAAAATCTCCCAGGTTACATCCAATTATCCAAATCATCCTGGTGTCCAAATCTGACATCTGAGCTGACATTACTTTTTGTCACTACATAGTCAGTCCCTAAAGACTGCTTTATTCCACAGCTTAATGTGGGCAACCAGAACTTTCCTGACACCTGAGAACCTAAAGTGTTCTAAAAGTGCAGTAGCTGAAGCAAAGAAAAGTAAGAAAGAAATCCTTAATTTTCCATAACTGTGTGGAAGAAAATTTAGAATTCAGTAGCTCCTTTTTATTATACTTTACTTTTCAATTTCACTTTCTTATCTGAAGTGAGGCCAACAAAATACTACAAAGTCTCTCTCCCATGCATGTTTTGTATTGAGATACAGACCCTATTTCACGTTGAGTGATACCCTAATCGGCACTTTTTCCATTCTATATTGCTAGGAAAATATTTTCCCCTTAACACATGGTTCTTCTTGTGCTGTCATTTTATTGGTAAACAGCTATTTGGTTGTTTTTAAAAGTTATCTTTATTACCCTCCTGAAAGTTCATGTATGATTATTCTTGTCATTCTCAATAATGAATACAGGTGGCCAGGAACTTAGGCTACACCCAAAAAGTTGCACTGATATTTTAATGTACTCAAGCTTAGAAGGAAGGGGGAGTTTATTTGTCAAGGCACAGCACTGATCTAAGGCAGCTGCTGTGTTGTCAACACAGACTATTCTCTCTACTGCTGTACAGTTTGCTCTGATGTGCTGTACTGCATGATACCAACAGTCAAAAGCCTTCTAGTGTTATGACATGGCTTGATTTTTACTTCTTGACTCAGCAGGGTTATTTCAAAGATAATTTCCTTCTGTAATTTAACTCTTTTAGATGAACAGTGGTTCACTTTTATGCAGATGGCTTGTACACTGCTAAATCCCATTTAATCCCTTTGTACAATAGTTTATAGTCATTTGAAGTCAAATCTGTTGACTCTTAAATTCCTTTAAAATCCAGCCTCTCTGGCTTGCAATTTCTAGGAAAATATGGATGTTTACAGTAAAAACTCAGGAATTCCTCAGCTTGTTTCACAATGTTTGCTCTTAACAAAATGCCCATTCAACAAGGGTATCACATGAAAGCCTAGGCTGAAGAGACAATTATAACATCTTGGTGCATAGTTTGCTTGAAAAGGGGAATGTCCATTTCAGATGTTTTGTGTGTTGGGTTTTGCTTAGAACATTTTTAAACTATTATTATTCACTTAAAATATGAGATGTTTTACAAGATATGTCTTGATTATATGAAACAATGAAGAAATGCCCATGAAATGTCTTCAAAAGCATGGAAGAACCGTCTGTAAACCACCTGTTTTAGCAAGAGTCACTGTTGTTCTCCCTGTAACAACTTGAGCATGCAAGACACTCCAAGTGCACTCCTTATGGCAATTGCTGCCTGTTAGGAAGAATGTGTTAAAAGTGGAAGATTGGTGAGGAGGATGGGATCAGAATGAAAGACAGGCGAGGAGGATTGTAAATATGCTCAAGTGACCTTGCAGCTGGGAATACGTAAAGTCTGGGAGTAGCAATGTAGAAAAGCACGTACATTGTACCCGCTGCTGTTTATGCTCTGTGTGTTTGGCAAGTAGCACATCTATCTATAGATAACATAAGTGTTTAGACTCGTAGGTTCCCTATTGGACATGCTTGAGCTCCTGGCCTTGGTACAGAGAAGATCAAAGAAGCACAGTGAGAATCACAGCATGGTGGTGAAAACTGCGCCTGTGCAAACTCTTGATAAAAACAGGTGAAAACAGCAGGCTGGTGATCTCCTAGGATGGACTCTGTTTAGTGGTTCCTGTGTCCCCACTTGCATGCCTTTGCTTGTGTGCCTCTGAACAGGTGTTGCTTTGGAGATCCCCTGGTTGGCAAGGTAACGAGAATAAATCTACTCTTTGCATTTCATCTGTGAGTCTGTGGTTGTTCCTTCTGCCTGCCTGTGTTGACTTACACACTACCTAATGGCATTTCTCTAACCAAGATTTTTTTAATGATGCTATGCAGATAACTTTGCATTCTATCCTTTCCTGCAGACAGGAGACCAAACATAAGAGCAATGTGCAGCATGCATGTGGTTCTATTCTGAGTTTGAGCATCTTATGGAGCCCCAAAACCAAGCAGCACAGCATTTATTTAGCATATGTAGCTGAGAATTAACATGTTTACATCTTAAACATGCTTAGTTGGACCCTGTATCTATGTCCTTTCCATACTTGTACTCTCATATATCACTGGGGCTTCTGCAAGAAGTCTAAGCACCTAGAGAATAAGGCATGTTGTGCACAGCCTCTTTCAAGACTCCTATAACAGTAGGCAATATAAGAAGTAGAGTTGCAACTTTTTCAGTTATGTGTATATGTGTATGTATGAACATCCTTAATGGTGAATTTAGCATACATCGCTGAAGGCTTTTACAAGCTTCTATTCTCATCTTGTTTGTAGTGCCAATAGCAAAAAGAAAGAGAAGGTGGTGAAGTAGGGAGACATCATCTACACTCTGCATGACTGTATAGAAATGATCTTTTTGCGTTAGTTGCTCACTAAGGAAAGCTGGTTCTTTGGAACAAACTTTTTCCAGATCTCAAAATTCGGCAGAGAAGCTTGTGACTGTTGTTATTATTTGTTGTTCTTGTTGTATATCAGCAAAATGTTCTCCATGGGCCATATGCGTGATGGAGTTACTACACAACTGGACTTGAAATGGTTTCTTTTTCCTCCAAATAAGACTCACTCACTCACCTAAATTGGGAAACCAGGTTTAAGCTGGGACTGAGGCAGATGCTTTTTCCTTTTGATTTTTAAAATTTACTGAATACAATCCTAATTTGTTTTTCTTTTTGTCTGCTAATTGTTGGTTTTCTTTGGTAGAAAGACCTCATAAATACAAAATGATAAGAAAAAAGCTATCGCTCTTCTTCAAAAAAGAAACCAGGCAAGAAGTATATTTTCCTTCACTGCTGTGACATCTCTTCCTGTGTTGCTCCCAAACTTCATTAGCCTATTCTGATCCTTTTCTCACCATATTAAACCTTCTTCATAGAACCTTTCAAGTTCTTAGTCTGTAGAGTTTCTCAAGCCCAAAATCATAGGAGCAGGACTAGTACTCATAATGAGCAGTCTTATCAGCTGAAGAGAGGAGAAATACAGACTGCTGAATTTGTCCAAGTAGTTCTCTTCACCTTCACACAAGTTACATGTAGGATGTTTGTCACTAGATACCCTCCTGCTGAAGTTGAAAAGACAAGAAAACCAAAAACAGAACACTTTTGTTCCTATATATGTGTTTGTCCATCTTTTGAGTCATGTCCTGAACAGAAGATAATAAGATAATAAAATAAAAACTAAGGGAATAACACTACAAAACCTGGTGATAACAAAATATTGGAACAGAGAATTACACCTACAGCAGTGGTTTAAGTGTTTTTCCAGAATTATGATTTTTTTTAAATAAAAATATAATAGTACATGTAGAACCATATCAGGGACCTCTTCCTGAAAGCTTTTCCATGATTTTGAATTTTGCAGCCTACAGAGAGGTGGAGGTTAAGGGAGCTGGGGGAAGGAAAAAAAAAAAAAAACAATTCTTAACAAAAGTGTACTGACAAACCATTGCAATTCATATCAGGTGCACTAAATTACTTGAGTTAAATTGCAAAGCAAAGACAAATGAGAGAAAATGTGAATCTTCCATTTGATATTTCCAAGGCAAAGTATTTCAGGGCTTTCAATTCAAAGTGTCTTGTTTTGACAATTATGATGCAAAATATCTCTTTCACTTTTCAATGGGTTTTGTTTCAAATTTTATTTATTTTATGAAAATAGCTGAAAATCCCCTGCCACTACACAGAATGCTATTCCATCTGAAAGTAATACCTTCTGACTTTTCAGTTAACAAAAGTAACCTGAAGACTCTAAGAACTGCAGACAGTAAATATCAGAATAGTAGAAGCCTCCCCTCCTACTTTTCTCCTAATCTTTTTCTTTTTTTTCTTTTCTTTCGCTTTTGTTGTTGTACTGAAATTTAAGTGTAGGATTGCACTGAGATTGACCGTGTTAATCAGAGACACTTCGGTTACTTCATGAGAAACATTAGGAATTGGGGCCAGTGTGTTTTGGTTTTGTTGATTGGTTATTCTTGTTCATTTTGAGTCTCACCTTAGAATTAAAAGGCAATGGTGAAATGAAAGTCAAAGGTCTAAAGGGTCAAAATTCTCTTAAAAAAAAGTAAGTCCATTGCAAGATAATTTGGTAATACGTGTGCAAAGTAACACTGTTCTGTTTTATGTAATCAACTTCAAGTCCTGGTAGTATCAGATAAAATCTTGAGGTGTATTCTCTGTGCATAATTCACTTTATCCTAGTCTGTGGTGCACAGCTTAGATATTTAGTCACATTCATGCAAGCTGATCTTGTGATGATATTTATGCTTACAACAAAATAGAAATGCTATTTTAAAATCACAACACAGACGATTGGCAAAATAAGTCAATTTGAAGGAAGCCATGAAGAAATCTCCTTGGAGTTTTCATACAGCACTTTGACTTTGATCACAGAGATCAGAGTGTTCTACTGGAACAGTGAACTGGGAATAATTTAAAATGTTTATTTTAAATGGAATGGGGTGGGGGTGGGGAACCTCCCAGAACATGTGCTTGCAAGCATATCTGGGGGGAAAACGCCATAAATGCTAGTTGATGACAAATCCTTTCATTAACATGCTATATCTGCTTAGGTACACAACAGCAGAAAATTAGGTAGCTCTTACATATTTAAGAGGTTGGAATATTACTCAGGGAAGAGATTATTATTATCAGACCAGAAAAGATGAAGACAGAATAGTTGAACAGAGATTAGCCAGAATATATTCCCCAGTGTAAATCAGGCTGTAAGTATATCAGTTTTGCAGCTAACCAATATTGTACTGGATCCTCCTCCTGGTCAGTATGGCAAATGGGACTAAAAAGAACATCTTTTTGGTGTGAAGGCAAGATTCGTGTCTGTTCAAAGCCTGACTGGCCCTTGGGTCTTCATCAGAAACTTCTGCTTAAACACATCTCTGTTGCCCACCTCAAGGATCAGAAGCATATTAAGCATGTTATGGGGTCTCTCTAGCTTGTCTTTCCAGGAAATGTTGAGCATAATTTAAGACTTTAGTCAAGGCACTCCTTAGAGGCCATTCTGGCCCTAAAAGTTTGTCTGAAATTCTGGGTTAGGGACCACAGTAAGCTTTAGCCCTCTTCCCTCATTCCAGGAGACAAGAAATGTAGCTATCTCTTGCTCTGGGGCTGCTGGACAAACTTTCTATAAGTTAAGCCCAGGTAAAGTTGTGCTACTTTCTGTCAAAGGGGATAAGCACCCTCTTGGCTAGTGAGCACACATGAAAGCGAAACACAGAAAAAGCAGCTGTCTTCTTTCTCTCGCTCTCTGCTTGGAAAAGTGCAAACCCCACATGATGGGTGGCACCTGTGTTTCTGAGCCTAGTATTGAACGGATGCAGAACTCAAAAATAAAGAACATGTTAAGAGCAGAGCCATTTCAGACAGCTTGCAAAGTACCACAAACTGCTGGCTGGTGACTGCCTCAGGACCACACCTACTACTGGGAACTAGCAGGAACAACATGCGTTGGTCATGAGCTGCCTGTGACTTTCTCAGGATGGATATCCTTATTACATAGCAATGTATGAGAGATGTTTTGAGCACTAACTCCTTTAGGCCACCAGCTAATAACTTCTGTATGTTGGAGAGCATCCAGTGTAGAGAATCAGCGTAAAGAGAATGAGATGGACTGTAAACATACAGTCTCACCACCCCCTCCTGGGAATAATTAGTACAGGGGGAAATGGGGCCCGCATTTAACCATAAAAAGTTAATTACTCTGGTTGTCTGAAGGCAGAACAATGTATAATTTAAACTGTTTCTTTTCCTCTGCTTTCAACAAGTTTCTCATCCATTGCTTTTGAGAAGCCCAGCCCTCTCCATATTGCTGAGGATTTCTTTTTTTTTTTCCTACTAGAAAGTCATTAATGTTTCTGCTAAGCATTTAGGAAACATCCAGCTGTTAAAAGCCTTTAATTGGTGAGTGCAATTCTTTAGCTCCTAGGGGCTGGTGACAAATAAATAATCTCATCTTTTAGAAATACCAACAATAACTGCAGATGTTATTGAAGTAAAGGTGAAAACAGATAATTGTTCCTTACTAAAACAAACAATTCTGGGACTAAGCAGACCATGTTCTGTGAAATTTCAGTGTGATATCCAGAATTTTCCATGCTGCAATCCAATGATTTGCTGCTAACACTTTAACACTTTGTCATTAGAACCCAGGCTACTGGGAATGATATCGCCAATAACCCTGAGAATTGACCTGTAATGTTGTGATTTATCTCCCTCATTACTCTGGAACTTGAAATACACCTGTATCCATCAGCACATTCCAAACTTTGCTTGACATAATAATTGAGATTTCTGTTAGTTTCAGTATACTGAAAACTAAGCTTTTTTTTTTTTT
>VXAA01004389.1:900835-950589 GCA_013399115.1 Anseranas semipalmata
AAAAAGACAACAATATTTATTAAACCACTGAAAATGACGTAGTAAACACAACAGGTTTGTTACTTGTTTGTTTGTTTGTTCGTTTTTATTATTATTTTGAATGCAGAGAACCAGAGTTTATGATATTATCTTGAACAGAAAATGTCTGTGGCCAACTGGGTGCATCAAAACCAAGACACAGATGGACTTACATGCTTGCCAGCACATTCACAATGAGAGTGTTCCTAGCTGTTTCCATAGACCAGTATGATCTTTTCATTGGGTCACTATAGCTCTAGTATGTCTAGGGATGGTGAAAATAGTACTTTCCTTCAGGGATAGCCCCTTTGATGCAAATTCTGTGTTCACACCAGCATAACTACTAAGTACACTCTGAAGGCAATGAGAATGTAACATGGTGAATGAGGAGTGAGCAGAGGTGGATCTGGTTCAAGCAGGGCCACCTGTAGCCTACAAAGTAGTAGATGAAGTTGGTGCTAACCATTTCAATCCCAGTAATGACTGGTTGTTTACTTCCAAATACATTTTGTTGGAGGTACTGTTGGTCCTCAGAAGTCTCTGCATAGCACTTTCCAGATAATGTTAACTTTAAAATACTTGCCATCCCTGCTTCAGAAACTTCAACAACCAAATACAAACTAATGAAATTCTTTTTTTTAATTTTATTTTAGTGTAAATTCATGCAGCTCATTGTTGCATTTCATTAGAGACCTTTGAAGCATGTCATAATCATTTTGAGATTTTGAGTTTTTTTTTTTTTACAGTTGACATGTGAATTAGAACTTTAGTCTTTAATTTAGTGTTAATTTTAAAATTACTTCAAATTACAAAATTACAGGTTAGACACTATACAAGAGGAGTTTACCTTCTAGAGTAGTTGTTTTCCTTCTGCAGCAGAGATTGTCCAAAGACAGTTTTACACTTCCTTATTAAAAAAAAAAAAAAAAACTTTTTCTCTCTGTAAACTGAACTTGTCACTGATAGAAATGGCGGCCAAATTAAACTGTATACTAAAATGTGCTGTTTATCTATAAAGTACCATGAAGCATTCTTGGCAGCCATTCTGTAAGCCTTTCATCTGTGTCTAATGTTACATTCATCCAGTTGGGAAAGCCAGACCATAGCTTGGAGTGCACGGGGAATTTCACTTCTCTAAAGGTAGAGTTTACAGGCATGACTTTATCAGAACTCACTGGCTGTAGCTATTTCAGGTGCCCTCCTCACTCTGCTTATCTGGATGTTCAGGTGATTAGCTCCCTGGAAAACACACATTGTTAGATTGTAGCATGGCTCTGTTTAGAAGGCCTATGTCTAAGAATGGATGCAACAATCCACACCCAAGGCGATAGAAAACCCCCATTGATTTCAGTGGGATTTCAGTTAGAACAGGTTGCAACAAATAACACCTTGAGGGCTTGGAGCAGGTTGACTTTGTTTGTTTTTTGCCTTTATCTCCCCATGACTAAAAACAAAAATTCTTTAAGGCAGAAGCTGGCTTCCGTTGACAGGTTATACTCCCACAAGAAAAACATGGTATGATGACAAAATGTTATAGAGATGTTTTATTTGAAGTGGACACCTGCACACTAGGAGCTGGCTCACAACAATGATTCATTCCTCAATTCAGTTCAATTCAATAAGATTTAATTGTCATGATCAGCTGTACAAACGTAGCCAAACGATTAAAGAGGCACATCTTTCCGATACTTTTTAGAGGATGGATCTGATATACTCCTATGGGAAATATATATTGGGAAAAGTTTGGTCTCCAACACACATTTTGATATTAGAGTCCACTCCTAATCTGATATGGAAGTAATGTATGTTGTTTCTCTAGGGACTAAGCAATTTTTCCTGATTTTGTGTATATATATGTGGATGTGTGTGGGTGAGGTTTGTTACTTATTACTTCAGTAAAATATTTGTCCCTCATGGTTTGGACATTACAATGGAAATCACTTCTTTGTCTTTCCAGCGTCATTTTGTTTGCAAGGTCAGTAATAACTGGGTTTGTCCTGTGGGTTTCCCTAACTGTTTGGAGAAATCATGCCTCAACTGCATATATTCAGGAGAGTGGACTTGAAGAAAATGGCTCTCTTTCTTATGAATACTTTGAGACAGGTAGTCCTACTCTAAATAGTGTATAGTATCTAACTTCTAAGAAGTTATTTCTGAAGGAGATTAGTCTCTGAATGGTGAACTTAAAAATTACATAACTTGATTTTCTTTTTAAGTATTTTTTCTGAAGTGAATGCCGGTTGTGATTGTAGATCAGAATCTCTTGTACCATGCTAAAATAAACAAATAAATAAATAAAACACTGTTTGAAATCCGTGGTTCATGTATGGCGTAATACAGGTAAAATGTCATTACATTTTCTTCTCACTAGCAACTGTAATCTTGGAAGATGGTCCTGTAAACAAAGAATGAGTGCACCAAGGAGAATTTACATCTAGATGTGCCTAATGTTCGCCCTAGGTAACTAATTTTCTTTTCCTTTTTCAATCTTTATTGTATCTCTGAGGACTTCAGTCACTTCAGAAAAAAATGACATTACCTAGTATGTTTCTTAGGCTTTCCACATAATAAAATAATTTACACATAGAGGCAGATGTCTCCTTCTTCTAAGCAACAGATAATCTGTCTAACCGAACTGAAAACTAGAAGGCTTAAGTAGTGCTAGACACAGAGCAACTGTTTGAAATGAATGCAAGCATATAAATGTCACATCAAACAAAGCAGAATGCACAAGTACAATCATAGTAGGGTCCAATGATGATAATTTGGAAACATTGAGACTTGAAAGAGACATCATAGGCTTTGAAAGTTTCCTCTCAGACTGATGGATATGGCAGTTCTCTGCTTTATTAGCATTCTGATAACAACTCCTGCATCTGTCTTGGTAAATACTGCAGAGAGAGGGCAGCTGTAAGATCCTATTGTATGCTGCTAAAATGAGTGCTAATGAGGTTCTTGAAGCAGCCCTCCTAATTCCAACTGGGGATACTAAAAACATGAAGCCTGTCCCGTAAAAAAAAAAGGGGGGGGGAGGGGCTAGAAAGAAAAATCAAACAAAAGTCTCATTTCACAACCCTCTGTTATGAATTGTTAAAACTGTTTCCATGTCTAGTTCAGCTTCCTAAATACTGACTCTATTGGAAGAATTGAAGTATGTGGGTGGTGGAAGAACACAAAAAAGCCAGTTATCTCCAAGTATGTTGACCACCAAATGTTGGAAATTTCCTGCTTGCAGCAAGCTGAACTTAGTTTTCCACAGAAACAAACTAAGATTTAGATGTTATAGAGTCACACTTAGAGCCCCAGGTCCTGGACTCATGTCATTATTCCACAGGCAATATAATTTTATTTGAAGAAAAGCTTGACCTTCACCCTCATATAAACATTACAGCAACATATGTCTACCTGCAGAGATCCTAAACAACAGTTCTAAGAAGGATTGCTTGATCACCTCAAAGGCTGTTCAACCCTGATGCTATTCTGCCTCTCCCACTACCAGCTCAGTGTGGGACAAGACTGCAGAAGCACTGAGAACTCTACCAGCTAACTCTTCCAGTCTAAACTACTGGGGTTTCCCTTGCTGCCAGTGTGTTTCTCCAAGGCAAAAGGGAAAGGATGGAAAGGTATCCAGCTACCACTCATAGGGAGGTACTAAGAAAATAAATAAATAAATAAATAAATAAAGGGCAGAAAGACACTTAGTGGAGTTTCTGAACACAAGAGCCTAAGTGGCGCAGATACCGAAGTGATTAAATCCCCAAAACATGTTAATTGGTCTGCTAACGTGTATCTTTTCCCACTTTCTCTTGTAGCTGTTGCAGCTGGAAATCATTAAAAATACCATCATTAAAACCTTTTACTTAATTCCATTGATTTTACTTGTAGTATCCTCAGAAGCCTGTGGATCAATGAATCACTTGTTCTGATTCAAAGACCCAGATGAAAAGTCGAAGTCATCTGACCATTTTTATCTGTCCATTACAGACACTCACCTTTTGAGCTGTGCTGCCAGAATGCCAAAATCCTTTCTAAACATATGCAGAGTGTTTTAATCTAGTCTTAGAAAGAAGTTTTTAATTAGAAGATCATAGTCCTTTAATATTAGGTTAGATGTTAAGCATTCCTACCCTGGAAATCCCAGATCACATTCTCTTTTATTTATATTATTGTAATCCCATTAACCTGATGGTTTACACTACTGTATCTCAGTGAAGAAGAATAAAGATGTCAAAGATATGTAAATAATCATTATTTACCTATAACCCACTCTGTGAATTGACAGATCTATCGCTATGGTAATGATTTCCAATGGCTCAGAAACCTTTGTCACAGAGAAGCTCTTTTCATGTGAAGTGCATTAATAAGACTTCAAGAACCCTGTTTGCCTTTGAGGTGGCTTTGTTTTTTGGTTGGTTGGTTGGTTGGTTGGTTTGGGGTTTGGGTTTGGTTTGTTTTTTTTCTGCATCATCTTGTATAATGTCCCACTTTATAAATTCCTCAACACATGTAGGATGTGCAGTTTTCTCATTTATAGTAACATGACACTTACCCCACTCTCCAGCAGGTGGTAACATGGTGGACTCTGAAACTCAGAAGAGGACTAATCCACAGCATTATATGGATGGGGTAAAAACATCAAATCTTTCCAAAAGAGGCATGTTAATTAGGAAACTGTTGCCCAGCTGTCACCACATTAACACTAGTGTAGGTTAAAAAATAAAAACAAAAAGGGAAGAAGGCCCACAACATGATGACCACTCCTATTTTGGGGGCAGGATGCCATTGCTGCCCTGGTTACAGAGCACTTGGATCACCAAGAAGATTGTGTTCATGAGGTACTATAAGCCCCATGTCAGACAGAAGGTTGTCTTTGGAGAGGAGGAAAGTGAGGCATCTCACACACCCATGTGGATGTTGGTCTCTTCTCTTTGCAGGCACAGCAATAGTAAGAGTTACACTACCAGTAGAGCTGGGATGAGCCTATGGCTGCATCAGACCTCTAGTCCCACCACAACAGAAATTGCTATTCAGCATTAGAACCCTGCTATCCTACAAAGGGTTTTTTAGAACAAAGCTTCAAGGTTGTTTTTTCCCTAACAAGACCTCCTTCTCCTCCTTCCCTAACCAGCATCAGCAAGTTCTTCAGAAAACAAGAGACAATGTCTCTCTTATAATCACCCTGTACAAGCCTTCCATGACTCTTTAGCCTGTCATGGCATGCCAACCACCAAACTTCCTTGAGGAGTTTTTGAAGGACCCTCAGAAGAGCCTAGTCTTGTGGTGCACACACAAGTTGGTAGAACTTTCTGCTGCCCTTGCACAGGCTGTATAGTGCCCAGTATTCACTAGTAATAGAGAAGAAGTTTGCTATTCTGGAAAATGAAGACAACAACTTCAGTGATTTCCCAACTTCACCTCAGAATTGCAAGCCAACATTGATGGCTACAAGCACTGTTGACTTCAGCCTAGACGAATGTGTTTATTTATGTGCCAATTGCTTCCAAATTGCCCTTAGGATACAACCTCCTCAATTTGCCCCAGTACTTAATTCTAATATGGCCAAATTCCACCCACTGCCCACACAGTGGAACTATATAACCTTATGATGACACACCACAGATTCAGGACTAAGCAGCCTTCTGAGAATATAGCTGCTGAACAAGGACTGAAGAAGCCAAAGTGAGGGAAAATAAAAGCCTGCAGGTGCATTCACCATCCTGCTTGCCTCTCTCCAGATCTTCATCTGAACACACGTGTTCATGCACTCAGGCAGACTAATTTTGCGTTGGTCGTAGACATTGTGCTCTAATAAAAGATTATATTCATTATATGAGTGTTATTAACTTGGAGGATGCTTCATTTTACACTCACCTTCAAAACTGCTGGCAATCAGCCTGTCTCAAGTGGCTCTAAGCCAGACCCAGCAGGTTGCTGGATTTATTGCCCACAACTACCACTTTTGTCCAGATTTATCACACCTCACTGTGACCGTTAACACCTTTGATTACCTCTTCATCTTCAGTGGCTTGAAACATGAGTTTGATGTATAAGATCTCCTCAGGCAAGGACATTTCCTCTCCAAAGGCTATGTTGAACCGTACACAAACAACTTTGAACATCCTATCAGGTTTTTCAAAAGCACAAAGTCTGTGGCAAGACTTCCACTCAGGTATCTGAATTTCATTTTAAGAATATTGAGTGTTTTTTTCTGATGACTATTCTATTCCATCATTCTATGCCTGTGTTGTACCCTCGACTTAGGTTCTGCATCAGCAAAGAGTGCTAGCTGTGTCTATCTTCCAGATAGAGAAAAAAAGATTTATCAGATTTTGCCCTCCTCAGCTGCAATGAGTAAACCAGTTTTGATGGATTTTCGCTGTGTAGACTTTTTCTTCAGTCTAAAATAATCCAGATCCAGGACAGCTACCTTAAATAATGAACAATAAAGCGAGCAGAAACTTAGCTAGAAGCCTCTTTATTAATGCTTCAGAGAAATGAATGTCTCCTCCCATACAATCTCCTATGCTTTGAAATGGCTATCCAGAAACATCTGCAAAGATCCCCCACAATCCTCCATTAGATCCCAAGTGAACAACAGAAAAAGAAAAAAAAAGAAAATCAGGCTTACTGGTATATTGAGACTAGTGTTTATGACACTGTTGCGGTTCTGTCTCAGGGCTTCCTTGTGCTTCCTTGTCTGTCTGAATTCGCCTGTTGTTTCCTGTAGTAGACAGCAAAACTGCTTGGATTAGATAACAGGTGTTTTTGAGGGACTGAGTGCTCCTGCTTCTCTGCCTGGTGTTGATGGCAAGTAGGATCTTTCATAAGATTCCTCCAGGATTTGCATTTGGTTATTTCTATTCTTAGGGAATGTGATTCATTGCAATGCTATCCAGGGAAAAACAGCTGGAGGGCTATGAACATTCAGAAGTTCTTGGGTCTGGAGATATCAGGAGAAACAGATCATCTCAGTCACCTTTCCTCAAATAACTTGCCTTCCTGTCTGTCATACCAAAAAAAAACAATGGCAAGTGGGCTCTGAACTAGCTGTGAGCAGGGCTACATGCAGCCATAGTGCTCATAGAAGAGAGACTATGGAAACAGCAAATTTCCCACCACTTTGCATGAAACGGTATTCAGGACAAGAGGTAGTGCTAACACAGTGGATACCGCTCTGGTAAATCCACCTCTGGTTATGTCCAGGACCATGCAAGAAGCAAAACTACAGGAAATATCATGACATGGTTTTGATGAACTTTGTTTCCTTCGCTCTACCAACTATAACTGCCTACTATTTTCTTTTGAGCTGTAGTTATTCCCTGCCTGTCTCCAACAACACTGAGGATCAAAGGTTAAATAACTGTTGGTTGAGAGCAGTATTTATCCATTAGATGGATACATTATATATTTATCCATATATATGTATATGTATATTTGTATATGCTATATGTC
Source organism: Anseranas semipalmata (assembly GCA_013399115.1). Lineage (NCBI taxonomy): Eukaryota > Metazoa > Chordata > Aves > Anseriformes > Anseranatidae > Anseranas > Anseranas semipalmata. Next base: position 908,306 of record VXAA01004389.1, read on the forward strand.
TCTATATATTTATACTTAAAAATATCCATGGCATTTCTCCATTTTGAATGGACAGTCCTTTTGACTGTATTACCCAATTTCTTGTCTTGTATGAGAGGGAAAAAAGGACTAACACCCCCAAAAAAATATATTCCTATATTATTCACTAGCTATCTACTCAAACCTCTTTCCTTTTTGCCTGAAACCTTTTGAAGATTTGAAAAGTAAGGAAACAAGCCTTATGCTTTCTTTCAGTCAAGTTTTGTGTAGGTTTCCAGCAATCTCTGCATGTTTCCACTCCCTATCTCTTTACTGTTGAAGTTACTGATTGATTTCAACCAATCATGGTGAAGAAACAGAAGCAGCAAAACAATCCAGTTCTTACCAGGTTTCTGTAGAAGGTAAAAGTATAAAAAGGGCAACTTAATGAATGGAAACATGGCAGCATGGGCTCCACCCTCAATGGCCATCAGAAAATAGAGTCACAAAGCACAATATAATAGAAATTAAAACTTATTTAGCTGCAATGCCCCTTGGAGTGCTTTATTCACCATCTGTTTACAGGGAAATCCTTGTACATCTGTTCTCTGTATACTTTACCTCCACCATCCCAAATCATTTTGTTGTCATTCTAGGCACCTCTTCAAGTTTTGCTCCTTTCCCTCTTTCCTAGCTTGGCAATTTCTTAAGTATGTGCCTTCTCCATAACTATAAATAGTCACACAGAGGAGGGCTGTAATGATTGTTGCCTTGTCAGACAGTATAAAGATTACAGCTGCTGGATAAGGAAAAGGTTCAAACAGCAGAATTGTAGTAATGAGCCTACCCAGTAGCCTGCATTGTTTTAGTTTGCTTGCCACTTGGATCCTAACAGCCACCAGACCACCTGCTTTCTGTCACTGTAGCTCAGCTGTTGTTCACAAATTTCAGATGTTTGTGCCAGTAATTAAATTGTGCCAGCAAAGCACTATTAAATTTAGTTATTGCAGAAAGGAGCTAAAATCATTGATCAGATCTGAGTGGATCATCAATGTGTTTTTGAATATAATGAAAATGAGAATTGGGTCAGCAGGAGGAAGAGGAGACATCAATTAAAAAACATATCTATACTGGAGTCTTAAAAGCCATTAACATTGATTTCAATCCAGGACATGGGGCCTGGCTGGCAAAAAGCGTGGAAGGATAATTAAAGAGGTTTTCTTTTTTTTTCCCTGTGGCAGAATACAATAACAGAGTTGCAAGAAGAGGAAGTAAATCGGATGTAATCAGTCCAGAGAGCTATAAAGAGTTATGGGAAGCTGTTGATGCTACTGCTTTTGTTTGGTCTCCTTTTTGATCTTCATTTGCATTTTAAGGTTGAATATTTGCTTTTAATGGACATGAATTCAGAATTAGAGTTAGAATGTTTTCTGCCACCTCAAGCCACTCTTCTCAGGGGCTCAACATTGCCCTGAAGCATCGTGAGTTCCTGTTGCTGATGATGATTCAGTCAGCCAGGTTCCTCACAGCTGGATCCTGTTCAGGTAGGAGTGTTAACATGGACCAGCTTGGACTACCTTTAGTTTGATGTTTATAATATCCTTGACACACATAATGTAAATGTTCTATTCTCGAGTCAAAAATCTGTCACTCTGAGTCAGCCCACTCCTGTGGAGACAATAGAAGACACTGATGTACTTCTTTCATCTTCCTGCAAGTTAGCCTTTCTCCCTGCTTTATTTTCAGGACTGTATGGTCTGCTTCAAATGATTCAAACAAGATAGACTTATCAGGAAAAAAATAGTCACAGAGCTGATAGCTGTTGACTTCATTGTAGATTGAATCCAACAAGATTGTCGGTCTGCTACCAGCAGTAATAGAATCATAGAATCACAGAATCATAGAATATCCCGAGTTGGAAGGGACCCACAAGGATCATTGAGTCCAGCTCCACGCAGGACTACCTAAAAATTAAGCTATAAGTCTGAGAACATTGTCCGAATGCTTCTTGAACTCTGGCAAGCTTGGTGCTATGACCACTTCCTTGAGGAGCCTGTTCCAGTGCCCAACCACCCTCTCGGTGAAAAACCTTTTCCTAATATCTGACCTGAACCTCCCCTGACGCAGCTTCTGCGCTGGTGTGGCCTCACCTCAAGTACTTTGTGCAGTTTTGGGCACCACAATGGAAGTACATAAAACTATTAGAGAGTGCCCAAAGGAGGGCTACAAAGATGGTGAAGGGTCTAGAGGGGAAGATGTATGAGGAGTGGCTGAGGTCACTTGGTTTGTTCAGCCCAGAGAAGAAGAGACTGAGGGGAGGCCTCATGGCGGCCTGCAGCTTCCTCACGAGGCGAGCGGAGGGGCAGGCACTGATCTCTTCTTTCTGGTGACCAGTGACAGGACCCTGCTTGTGTTTGTGAATAAGTTTCAAAATTGCAGCTACACCACTTACAAGGCTAGTTTTTTCAGTGCAGCATGTGAATAAGAATGAAGTCATGTGATACAAACCTGAACTGAAAGTCAACCTCCACAAAAAGGGAAAACAATTTTGCCTCCCCCCTCCCTATACTCTTGAATACATACTTATAGCTCTATTTTTCCACCTTTGTTGGATCTTTTCTGACCTCAATCAATCCGCTAATCCTGTAGAAAACTCTCCAGGCTCAACAGTGTTGCTTGTGTGTTAGCTTGCAAGATTTTTATTTATTTTATTTTATTTTATTATATTTTATTTTATTTTATTTTATTTTATTTTATCTAATGAGTTGAGGCAGCTCACAGAGGGACCCAACGAGTGCAAGCTGCCACAATGAAATGTGTAATGGGGGAGACAGGCAACTAAATGTTGGGCATGGAGTAGGACCTTCTCTTTTTGGCAGTACCAAATTGTTACTTTCTCTCAGAGATATTGTGCAATGTCTCCCTGAGTTGTGGCACTCTTCTTTCTGACAAACTCCTTGCAAATAAACCAATTTCTTGCATAAATGCACTTGAAGAGCTTGATGGAAAATTCTGCAAATACTTGCCTAGTAAGTTATGTTTTTATATTCAAAGTCTGAAATATTTTTCCCAATGTATCTTTCACCGTTTGTGATTCACTTTCTTTATAGAGTTTTTGGATAGTGCCAAAAGGCTTTAGATATCAGATCAGTTTAATTATCACTGTGGGATACAGACATTCAGATAGGAAGGGACACGGAGAGCAATATTGTGTTTTGCTCAACATTCTGTAGGTCCTCTGAATCTTTCTCCAGCGTACCAACCTGTTCTGCTTAGCAGTAGTTTCCTTGCATTTTCATAACTGTAATGCTCTGTCTCCTTGTGTGGAAACAGTTCTGAAAAGAATGATCTCAGAATACTTAATTCATACCTCTACAAAATTAGTAGTCCTTCATGAAATAGTGTAGGCATCAATTAAGTCTTGTTTGTATCCTACTCTAAGAGTCTAAGTGAACTTCAAGCCATGCATTGACATTTACTGGGTTGTCTGTGTAAGGTAAAATTCACAAGAATGGAGAATTTTTGTTCTTCCTAAACTTATTTTGATCATGCTAGAAAAATCAGGGTAAAGTAATCCTGTATATCCTCTGAGTAGCAGGCTATGACCTTGGTTTGCGCATCGTTAGCCTTAATTCCACTAATAAGTGGAAAACAGCTGTCCAAAGGCTCAGAGTATTATGTTCTCCACACTCAACAACACTTGAAGACCTTTTAGTGATATACCAGGCACACAGTTTAGCTAGTTTGTCTGTGCCAAATCAATTAAACATCAAAACCATGATAATCTTCTTTTCTGAATATGATTTACTTCATTCAAATAAAAAATGTAATTTAAGATGTTGTTCCCACTTGTTAGAATTGGTTATCAGAAGACCTCCACATCTTCATCAGATATTCTGTTGATCTAAAACCTTAGAACTAGTGGCCAAACATCTTCTTAAGGATCATTTTAATTTCAATTGGTTTTTCCCATCGCCTGCCAAAATCCAAGTTAACCAGCATTTAAGAAACACTGCAAGGCTCATGGCCAGACTGCTGCTTGTAGGTATGGGAGTTCAAGATAGTTGTTATTTTTGTGTCTAGTTATTTCATATGAGCAATGTATTTAAAAAATATGTATATCCTTAGATGCACATTCAGGTCATTTAAAAGAAAAGCAATTCAAATATAGATATATTTTTGCAAGGTGGATATTCCCTGACATGTCCCTGGTGGATATATTTGCACCTGTATATTACCTGAAATATTTCCCAGTACATGCATGAATCCTGCATCAGATACCTACTCTATATTTACCAGTTTGGCTTAAAACATATGGGAAAAATGACTTAGGCTATTACACATTTATTCCTTCTTCTCTTTGTTAGATAAAAATCAACTCTGGTATACTACTTTCTTCATTATGAGTCAGTCAGTAACACTTTGCAGGTAACTGTTACACACGGTTTGGAAACGAAACTAATTGTCCATAAAATGGACAACTGCAGCATGAGGAGTGGAGGGAGGAAAATAGGGAGACAGACTTTCAAGAGATTACCACACTTTGGCTGTTTCTTTGGAAATTAATTTTACCAGAGTATGACAGGAGTATACTTTTTAGCAAAATCACTTCACAAGTACCTGGCCTAGCAATTACTGTTTTAACTTTATAGCTGAAGTCTCATTAAAGCTCAACTGTCTGACAAAACAAAGAAGCATTTTGGTGCAGAGTATATGTACCTAATGTCATCGTGGGGTTCTGCAAATCAGTTGGAATCTGTCTCTTTTTGTTCACTTTCATCTGCTTGCAGCACATTTTGGCATGATTCCTGTATTACATTTACATTAACAACACTGAGAAGAAGAACAGATGAGTGATGTCTGAACCTACTGTAGAAAAACAAATAAGTTGATTGGTTAGTCTTGTTTTGTTTTGCTCTCTGAAAATTTGGGGAGAGAGTATTTTATTAACAATCTCTTAAATGATAGTAGATGTTTTTCTTTTGATTCAAAAACAATGGCTTAATTTAAAGCCTTTTGGCTTCATAATGGTGACTTTTTTAGTCTTAGTGAACACCAGACTGGCCCCTAGACCAGCTGTCAGAGAAGCTATTCCATTTCTGTAAGTATTTGCTTAGGTAAATGAATTCACTTTTAAACTCTTCTCAAGTTGTTGCACAGAAATGACCTCATGTTGAATTTGGGAGTAAGGTTGAATTGGAGGAAGTGGCACAGGAATGTTTGCCCTTCACTACTTCTGGAAAAAAAATCATAAGACCTTAGTCTCAGACTCTGTGATACTCCGTGCCATTATCCTTTGATCACAGGACTAAAATATTCTTTAGTGTTCAGATATAACCCCATCAGGACAGAACCATGGTCAAATAAAATGTGCAACAGTTAGTGTTATAAGCCAAAAAAAAATTAAAAAAAATAAAAAAAGTTTAGGGAGTCATGGATAGTGAGGTCAGGGTTCATGGGTTGGAAAACAAACCTGCCCAATATTTAACATCCTTTGGTTTTACACCTGCAGAATGAGACGTTGAACAAATAGGCCTGGAGATCTCAGACATATATGTGAATGTAAGTCCCTTGTGCACAACTGGATTTATATTTTCAACGTGTTGCCCTTAAAAATGTTGATGATAATTATGAAATTGTTTCCAAAACACAAAATGTCCAGAATATATTTACTATCCAGTAGACAACACACTATCATAGGGAAACCACTAACAAGAGTAGCTCAGAAGCACAGCAGAGATAACAAGGGAATTTGAAGAGCCACACCAGATGAACAGCCTTTAAAATTTGAGGGGAATTAGCCGTCATTTGTACCTACCTATTTGAGATCTGCACCTGGACATAGTAAATAAATTATGTCTGAAGACAGCCTATTGCTTTTTCTTTCCCATCAAATTCCACATTTCTTTGATTTAAATATAGATCCTCTCCCAGGCTTTTGTGTTTTTTGGCAGCAATGCTGCCAAGCAAATGCTGTCCACTGTCTTGTACTTGTTGTACCAAAACCACCAGTTCATATCCCTTCTGTTTCCAAAGGAATCCCCAAGCCTCCCATTCATCTCAAGAACCGGCTGCAAAATGCTTGCCTTGTTAATGAATTCCAGACCTTGCGCTACTCTCCCCCGCCTCCTCCCTCTGCTCACTTAACACAGAGAGGAAGCTCTCTGTTGCTGCTCACAATTTCTTACCATCTGGAACAGCCTTCCACTATCTCTGCCTCATCAACTCTCCATCTCTTTCTGGATCTCATCTGCAAACATCTCTTCATTCCCCTGCCTGCACCTCTTAATTTCTTTCACTCTCTTCTCTCTGTTATTGGCCTTTATCTCTCTTTAATATATTCTACAGGCAGCATTTTTCTGCCATGTTTGTCTGTAATTTATACAATGTAATATCCATGGTCTTGTATTATTTAAACTTGTAAAGCATTTTGGGATACAGTACATAAGAAGAGAGCTACAAAAAATAAAGTTGTATTGCATTATTGATAGGTTGTTAAGCTGAGCTATGGTTATAGCATCTCTTTTCTTTTTTTCTTTTTCCTTTTTTGTTTTGTTTTGTTTTGTTTTGTTTTGTTTGTTTTCTTCCCTTTAGTAACCCCCTTGGAGAAATCATTTCTTAAAATATAGAAAAATATACATACACCCACACATGTATACACTTTCTGATTTCAACTTGCTTGTGAAGAATGCAAATTTTAACAACTCCATTTCTGCTCAAGAAAATTTGGTTGGTTCATACTCCCCTATTGCTCTCTTACCCTTTCAACTGCTAAAGCCCATCAAGCGTCCTAGAAATGTATTTTATCAGAGTTTACAGCATGTACCTCTTATTATTTGAACAGTGATGACTTCATGCTACTAAATCTGTGTGTTTGGTAGAGTCTGAAAGCAATCCTGTCCTGGCCACCTCAAAGCAAAGATGAAGCATTGAAATGGAGGTCATCAAAAGAAAATGGGAAAAAGAATGTTGAGTAATTCTGTGGGGTTTATGGCCTGGAGGAATCAAAGTGCATAGTCACACTGCAGGGCACAGGGAAAGAAGAAAGCAGCAGGAGTCTCTGACAGTGAGATTTGTTAACTTGCAGATATACACAGACTTCATTTGAATAAGCTAGTAGGTTGGACTGCATAAATAAGCACCAAGGAAATGATGAGGAGGTCACTTCCCTCTTCCCGAAGGTCATATTTAGGGAATGTGGTGGAGGTTCCAGTGTTTCCAAAGCACAGTAGTCACCTAGAAGACTTTGTGCCCAGAGTGCTGGCCACAGCACAGTTGTCTACATCAGGAAAGAGTGACAGGCCTTTAATAAGTTGTCAAAGTGTCTTATAGAATGGAAGATGAGACCAGGTAGGAATGAAACTTGAGAATGAATCTTGTCCTTCTGGTCAACCGAAAAACCCAGATGGATAATTACAAAGCAACAGCAAAGGCAGGCAGGCAGAATAATTTAAAAATATATCTTAAAAATTATTCTTTTCATTTCCCTTCCAATTCTTTTTTCACAAATTACATAAATATGAACATAAGTCATCAATTAAGGTAGAAGATCTTCAAAGTCTTTCATCAAATTCTAATTTTAACTCTCAATTTTCGTTTTGCCATTCTGTTTCTCTCTTGTGCTCTCTCTCTTTTTTCTCATTTTTCTTACAATTACCTGCATGAAACTTATTTATATGTTTAATTCACTTTGTGATTACAGGTACATTCTCATACTCTCCGGTAATTATCACTTGGGCAGGATGTGATTGGCATATGCAACAATAGCTTGTCTCAACAATAGTCTGCAGTTCTCTCCCTTCCTTGGGAAATCACATACAGCTTTTGTCTAAGCTTCACAATAAAAAGGAATTAAGGTCACCTTAGCCTAAAGGCCAGCTGTTACCATTGATTGTAAGTGAAGTCCTCAGCTGGGGCAAGTCATTGTAACTTTGGTTTACCGTAACTTGGTTATAACATGTGAAGCTCTGCTCCCTTAATTTTATGTACTGCCTTTCCTGCACTAATACTACAGAATATTTTATGGACACTTTTATATTCTGCAGGTAAATTAGATGTTCTGAGGTGCTCAGGGAAGCTAAAATAAAATAAAATAAAATAAATCTATCATCAAGGTAACAATTACAGAGAGGAAGGTGTAGGAGTAAATGTTAAAAAGGCCAAATTACAGCCAAAGAGAATATCTCAGCAAAACATGCTCTGAGATTTATTGTTTTAATGTAGAGAGGGTTAAGAGTTATCCAGCTATGAAAGCTGGCTCCTCAGCTAAGGGCTGGAGAAAAGATCACCACTAGTTGTACTAAGTGGTGCTGGAGAGCAACATGAGAGGAGAGAGCAAGCAGGGAAGCAGAGGGGAAAGAGAGTCTGGTATTGAGGAGTTTAGGATTTGTAGCTCAAATCCAGACTCAGCCCAGATAACTGATAGACATCCCCATGAGTTGGCCAGTACTGGATCCAGATGTGCTGAGCGGTCCTGTTTCCTACATACAGCAGGTCCCCTCACTCCTGTCAGTGCTGGAGAGGGGCCTAAAAGAATTTCAAGCTAGGAGAACTGTTTTCAATAAAAATCAGGTGGGCTTTCTTTCCCAGTTGGGTAATATATTTAACAAATTAAAGAGCCATAAGGGCAAGTAATCTGATATTTGCATTCAATGTGTCTTGGGCAGCACTGGAATATATCAAAAGAAGGCTCTTGTTTATACCTCCAGACAAAGCACAGCCTGATCAGCACTTGACGCGTGGAAAACAGACTCTACAATCTATAAGATTGTAAAGTAGGTATGTTTATTCAGCGCTGGGCAGCACTGGGGGGTAGTCCCACCAAAGTCGTGTGCACCTAACATGGCAGTTTGCCTTAGCTATATACAGTTTAGTGTTACATATGCATGAGATTTCCCAATGCGCCTATACATAAGCATGAGCTATCCCCGTTTCATATTAAAATTAGTTCCCTGAAGTCATCTGCACAAGCTCCTCCCTTCTGCACCTGCGCCATGCCTTCTGCTGGTGGTCGTGGAGGGTCGCAAAGATGAAGGCAAGTGACTCTTCTTCATCACCTTTCGGCGAATCCTTCTTAGGAGCATGCTCAGTGTCTTCTGGCTCCCAGCCATCCCGCAGAGCTCATTTCATTTAGTTCTTCAAGAGGAACTTTCCGATCTTTATCAGGAACATCTCTTAGTTCTTCATGCACAATGGTTTAACACAATGGTTAACAGAAACACTTGGCTTTAAGCAATCCTTAGGTTGGAAAGTTACTTAATCTTTCTGTCCCCTTTTAACCCCTTGTCTCACACTACACCTTCTGAATTTGCATTCAAGTACAAAGACGATTTATTTATTTATTTATTTATTTGTTTTAGCAATCATGTAACAGAAGTAGTGATGCAACAAATAAGAAATAAAGCTACACAATTGCTCGTTACAGATGAACTGCTGTGAGGACAAATTATTAGATGACATTTAACCTATGCTGACATTTTTGTTTGCCCTTAGAACATCATATAATTAAATGTGAATTTATTGTGACAAGCCAGATGGTTCTGTGGTTACTGTACAGGAGTCATGACATACCAAATCTATTCCTGGCTTTGCCACTTATTTGTTCTATGACCTTTGCAAATCACTTAACCTCTTCACACTTCCAAATTCCTTTTTTGATACCAAAAAAAAATAATGTGTTTTTCACTATGCAAAGGTTTTGTACAGTTCAGTGCATTAAGATCTCTAGCTGTTATATGGTTAATGAGAGGACAGCGGACTTAAATTTGTAGAACTACATAATTAGCTGCCATTAACTGGTCCAACTCTCCTGACTTAAATGGACTCTGACTAATTCTTACTGTCCGAGGATTTGCTTTATTTTGTGCTCTCATTTAATCTGTAGTCTGAATATTTCACTGGTTACATTTTTCTGTTAAGGTCCAATTATGTTATAGTTTTGTTAATAAACTATTTCTTAATAGTTTATTAAAGGGTAATATATTGTTATGAAGTCATACAAGTCAATGACTTGCTTATTATTATTGCTAATAATTCGCAATTCAGTAGTGTACTTCCAAATTATTTTATTAAAAAAAAATAGTTATTGCTGTGTCAGTATTCATCAGTAGCCGTTAAAATGCTTTAGAAAACAATATATATTTTTTTATTAAAATATCAGGACCTGCACCCTAATATGACTCTTCGATGACAGACTTGTGTCCATCTCCACTCTTTCTCTCATCTTCCTCTCTTATATTTCTATACTTTTACATATTTCAGAATTATGTTGCACATTTATAGATTATTCATTTGATCTATAATCTTCATCAAATGACCTAGCATCACCCCAGCAATAGATGGGTTCTTTTGACGTATTCTGTGTTTATTTACTTGCAGTCCTTCCAGAAGAGATGTGTAGACTGCAAAGCAAGCCAACTATTGTTTTTCCTATGTTTTGATGATGTTGGCATCTTTATTTGTCAATTTTAAAAACAATAATTTTCAGATTTAATTATTTGCTTCTGTAAATTCAGCCTTCAATGCCATTATGCCCACATCTGGAACCTGAGCTCACTGAAGCATGCAATTAATTGTTAACAATTTTCTCTTAAATAGTTTTTCTGTTGAGTTATTTGCCTGCTAGAAGATCATGATGTTATGGATGTGTCTTTTGCATACCAAATAGGAACAGCAAAGTTGATGCACTTTCTGCAAATACTTCCTGCCTTCTTAATGTTGTGGGTAGTTGTTTCAATATCTTTTATTAAAGAGGTAGGTTTTAGTGAGTCCTTTTAAATAAAGAAATGCAAAGCATGAGCAAAAGGCATTACAGCATCACTGATGTGTATAAGATATCTGCAAGAACATAGCTCAGTTTACAGCATATTGCATTGTAATTAGATACTGGAATTTAAGCTACACACAAATTAACAGGGTCAGTATCAGATTAGATATTTCTATCAGAAACCTCTGTGCTTCATCAAGTAGACAGATACCTACATTTCTGCAGGGGCCCAAGGTGTATAATGGGATATTAGTAATATCCTCAGGAATCCAGTTTTAACAGCCTCATTTAAAACTCTTGAGAGTGAGTCATTCCATTGGCAGTACTGGACTTTCAATCAATATGCTCACACCTCTAGAAAGCCTTCATTTACCCTGGGCATACTAATAATGAGTCACTACACTTGATCACTGGCACTGAGCCCAGGCAACAACATTTGGCTCTAGAACCAAATTTACCTCAGACCAAGGGATGTGCAGATCTGGCATTTTGACACAGACTCCTACTTGAAATATTGAAATATTAAAATAACCCAACATCCACAGAGACTCTTCCATCCTTTCAGCATTATGGACATTATTCAACTTTATGCTTTTCTATGGCATTTTCCCAGCCTCTCAAATGCCATCCTCAAGAGATAATTTCCTTAAAGTAACTGTGTGTTTCAGTTCTACACCAACGGTGGCAGCAATCCCACTTCCCCAGGGAAAGCTCTGCCATTTGTAAAAAAGATGTGGATTTGGTGAGACCAGGTATATTAATAGTAGGTATAAGAAGAGAAAAATCTTTCTAGGGCTCTCAACTCTGTTTTCTTGGTCTAGGCAGCTCCCTATTGGATCTGTTTGCAGGCTGTATATACAGCATCCAAATAATTCAATCTATTTATTAGAAGCTCCCCAGTTCCATAAGGTTTGCTTCTCTTGTCTTTCATGAATTTTACATGGATGCTTGAGGCCTAGCTGTGCATTGCTTAAATACCCATTCAGACATGAAAACACGGATCTTTCTATGCAAACGCAAGTGTTCACTCTCGCATTTCCTATTTATTGTGCATTATTTGCCAACTGTAAAATGTTCTTCAATTTAATCAAGGAGCAGAAACTTTATCACGTGACTTAAAAGAATATTCACCCATCCCATGAACAAGTGACATGTAAATAAAGCCAACTATGTGTGGAGTTGCTATATACTGAAATTTACTGCTAGAAACTACCTGATGAGAGTTGTGACTAGTAGGCACCTGCAGTTTGCTTCCCAGACAGACCCAGGAGTAATGTCTGTAAAATGAATACTTTTGACCAGCTTTTATCATAGTATTTCTGGATTTACAAGAATTTTTTTACTGTAGAAAGTTTCTTTAGAAATCTCGAGTAGAGGGTTTTTTTCATTATTTTTTCCCCAATATAAAAGAATCCTAAAAATTTTGCATGTTGATATTTTTTTCACAGTAATGTATTCAACAGCTTTTCTTGGTGGCTTTATTGCTCTGAAAAAGTGAGTCAAATGCCATGAAAAGTTTGCAAAAATATTCTGAGCAAAGGAGACTGAACGTCGTGATGCTGCTGAAAAGATATTATAAATGTTAAGTCCTCCTGGTATGAATGATGATCTGTGGGATTAGAAATAAAACAGTTGGTTTTGTTATGTTCCAAAATGTATCTATGCAAAACAAAGAAAAAATAATGCTACTGAACTCATCATGGTTTGAAAGAAAATTATTTTTCTCTTGTGTTTGGAAACAGAACCAAAAGTAATCTTTTGCTGCAAAACTAAAAAATGAAGTGTCTTTTCCATGACTATGGATGAGAACCTGACCCTATATAAATCAATGACACTTCTGTAATTCACATTAATTGAGCCAGGATTTGACCTTCTGACCACAAAGTCACAAAAAGTTGTTACAGGTCTGTCATATTATTGCTGTATGGTAAATTTTCTATTTACCTGAAAAAAATAAAACAAAACGAAACAGGAAAAAAAAGAAAATTGTTATTACTTTTTAGATCAACTCTCTCTTTTTCTCTCTCTCTGAACAGAATACGCCCTCCCTTCCGTTTCATTTCTTGAATGTGTGCAGGAATCATCTCTCTTGCAAGTTACTTTCTTCATTGTGGACCCTGTTTAGCTGTTCGTGTAGGAAGTAATGACATGGCAGCAAGTATAAGAAAGAGTTTGTCTCCTCTTCCTTGACACCAACACACAGAACTATCCCTACTTGATATCATTGAAGACTTTATCTGAACACATATTAGTCTTTCAGCAGTACACAATTTTCATTTTTATTTAATCATTGAAGATGTGTCCTTCTTATGTTTATGTTCACTTAAAACATGGTCACTGTATGCAGTGTCGTTTGTCCTGTGTATTTGAAGGAATTGAACTTTTATGAAGAGGCAAAGTGAAAGAATTTTCAAAAGAGTAAAAGTAAAGTCTCATTGTACAGTCCAGCATGTTAGCAATTATTTTCATGAACCTGCATAAGATGTTTGGGTTTGGCAAAAATGTTCTTGCAAATCGTAACAGTGGATGCAATTAAGAAGAATCTGAAACAGAACCAAGTGTGTCTCAGGAATTTGTTTGAACCTACATTAAATATTTTGTATGGCAAGTATTCAGAACTTCTTATTACAGTCTTCTCAGACAAAATGCCATGATTCTCCCTCCACTAATATTAGCAATAACTGAAAATAATTTCTTTAAAATTATTATGGAGCTGCCCTGGTGCAAAACCAGTGTAATTACCAGAGAAATCAAGCTCCATAGATTTGTTTTCATTCTTTGATAATAAAATTGCTTTATCTTCTTTTAATTTCTGATTCTGTTTTCAAAGTTAGAAGAAAATGACCCAAAACATTTTCTCAGACACAGAGCTAAGAACCTCTTAAATTGTTCTGCCCTTTAGTACAAACTTCAGAAGTTTTACACTCATTCAGCAGAGAATTTTCAGCAAGGCTTTGGGAACATTTAGTAGCTGCCTCAAACAAATTAATCCCTTGGGAGATGAGTATCTAACATATTAGAAATAATTAAAACTTAAAGAAAAAAAAAAAAAGTTTTATTGTCCACTGCTTTCTTTCTATGAGTAAGTTTATTCACCACCAAGCTACCACTTTGATCCTTTGCACTTTGTTTGGGGTGTTGACGCACTTTCTGGAATTCCCAGGAAACTGCTATAAATTTATGGAACAGTTTGTTCCAGTGGACCCTAGTCATGGCCATGTGTGCTCATGTCAAGAGTAATTAAGCATGCACAGTAGGTATGGACCACGTCTTTATTCCTTTTAACCAACAGTCCATTTTCTAATTCCCTCCTACTGCTTCCTCAGGAGGTGTCATGGAAGTTTCTGCTAGCACATCTAATTAAGTGAAGCAAATATTATTTAAGACCCCTCTAGCTCCCTGAAATTAAAGCGCATTCCTCCTAAAGAAAAGACCACAAAAGTTTTTCCAGGCCTGGTCATGATTGTAATTGCTGAGTCCTAGAAATCTCCCAAATGCCTCTTGTCTGTGTATGCAAAAGCAAAGTTTGCTGAACTGATGTGACATGTACCATGAGTGTCAGTAACTGAAATGGTGTCTGTTGTTACTGTTTCCTCAAGCACAGATTTTAGGTGTATCCTAGCTGGACCCAATAGTTTCCAAATAGAAGCTATTATACCTGTTCCACAATATAGAGTTTCTCTGAGGGTCTGAACAGTAGCATACTTCCCTGGGGGGCTTTGTACCCATTCACCACTACCAGCAGCAGTTCATCTGTCAAGGATATGCTCCTGGGAACAGCATTCCTCCAGCAGAACTTGCGGCTGGTTGATATATTTTCTTTTCTGAGGGCTGACTTCTGGACCTAGTAAATCAATGGACACTTCAGTATTTTAAAATCACCTGCTAACACAGAGGGAGAAGGCAGTAGATCATGAAGCTCTGTTAGTGTACTTTCACCTCTACCACACAGAGAGGAATGAAAGTAAAGATGATACCTCAGATACGGAAACTGCTTTCCTCTTCAGTAACCCAATGCTCAGGTTTTTCACTTGCTGTGGGAAGATATACTTTTTGTATTCTAGAAAGATGCAAGAAAAGGATTAGTGCTTATTAGATACAATTAAGCAATATTTTAGTTGGAACACCCTTGAATGAGTGCTTTGTAGATTGTTTTTTTTTTTTTTCCTTATTTTCTTCTTTTACTTATGTGCAATCCATGAGAGGTGAGCAATAGTTAATCTAAATCAATCCAAATCTGTAGTTGTTCCAATGAATGGGAGCATCCTACTAGTTAAGCATGGGTTTATTTAGGGCTTTCTGAGTTGACTTACACGTTCAATAGGGAAGACCTTGCTGGCAGATGAAGAAGCACTATTGTTAAGAATGAATTTTAGTCTTTCCCCTTCACTCACCTGAGCTGTTACAATATCTGAACTGGATATGGCACATAGAAAATTAATCTAGAAATATCTAGCGTGCCAAATGGCATTTTTGAACAGGGAGAACAACTGGTTCATAAAGAGCTGGAGATAGTATCTTGTGACAGCATTCCAGTCACTGCGTGTCCTCACTACTTCTTTTCACCTTGAGGAGAAAGTTCATACCGTCTGCATTGCTTTCCCATGGATATTTTACATTTCTTATGAAATTCACAAGGGATTTTCAGACAAGTTCCAACCTCAGAAATACCTGCTGAAAAGTCAGGAGCAATTTAGAACTAGGAAAACTGTAGAAGACCGTAAGACATAAAATACACTTACTGTTAGATGAAAATAAATAGATAGATAGATAGATAGATAGATAGATAGATAGATAGATAGATAAAAGTCTCCTTCTTCATGCAGACACCTGGTTGTATATGCATGCACACACATAGAGAGACCCCACAAAGTTTTTACCCAAGGACGCAGTAATGCATTCATTTACTCCACTGAAGCTATTATTAAATGAGACTAGAATTATTTATCTAAATTTGATTTCAAATATAAATAATGATTCAGTACCTCAATCTCATCTTTAATTTGCATTGAGCTGTAGTCATATTTAATCTTGTAGTGTGGATTCTTTCTGAAAAACAAATGCAAGTGATGCTTTTTATATTCAGACATATGCCAAAATAGGAACAATAAACCTTATCTTTTTCATAAATCTATTTCACCATGGCAAAGCCATCTTCTGAGGGCAAGACAGTCACTGAATTATTTCTCAGCTGCTGTTGTCACTGATATCCTCTTGAGATCTATAAATCTTAAAATATATATATATATATAAGAATGAATACATGCTACATTAATCAAGTGTTGGTCCTGCAGCCAGTTAAAACACCATGTACACCTACATGCAACTTGCACTCTATTTTTCTGAAGGAAGAGTCATAATGGAGGGTGGACTTTTTCTTAAACAGCTGAAAGGCTCCCCTTACCCATCAAAATAAAGAGAAATAACTTTGTATATTATGTTACTGTCCATTTCTGCCTTGAGACATTGAGATCTGCTCATTCCATCTTAAAAAAAAAAAAAAAGCCCTGTTACACTCCTAAGTATAAAAATAGTTTTTCTCTCTCTTTTTGTTACATGTTAGACTGCATCTACTCTCTTCTACAAGATCTGTCTTGTTACTACAGCCTTACATTCATGCTGCCAGAACAACCTTCTCAAATCCAAAAGTTCTACTGCTCAGATAACATTGAAAATTTTACTTGGCTGTAGCCTCAAGGTACAGAAAACTCATCTTTTATGCCTCTGTTTTCCAGGTGCTGGTCCACAGCCCCCTGGAGATACTTTGGCTATTTCTATGGAATGCGGGAAATATAGCTAAGAAAAACAAATCTGTTCTCACTAGTATTATATTTGCAGCTCCATTAGGAATTTATTTATTATTTCTTTTTAGGATATATAAAATACAAAAGTTTGAAAACTTCTGTCTTAGAATGTTATAGTCTAGACATTAGGCATTCAGCAACACATGGAAGAGGTACAAGTAACAAGGGAAGTAGGAAAGGATGCAACTGGAGGGAGGAAGATCCAGTAATTTCTCACATTAGAGATGGACATCCCTCAGTCATTTTTTCAAAGGGTTTGTGGTTTTCCTCATGAATGCATAAGTCTATTGTGTCCTTTTTACAACTATAAACTTTTAATAAGGTTAGAATGTACTCTGATTAAGTAGACTGTTGATTTTAGTATGGTTTTTGTTCTTTCTTAAAAACAGTTGTGTGCTTGAATCAATGCTTTTTACTCACTTAATCAGTAGATTTACTGCCCCTTCAGATATAAGAACAAATAAATTCCTAGGAGTTTCAGAGTGGGGGGGTATTGGTTTCTTCATCCGTAAGGATGGGTTATTACTGAAGTTGCAGATGGTGACATGGATGGTAGCATTATTATTATTATTATTATTATTACCGTTATTTTTATTAATAACGTAAAAAGCAGAGTATAATACTTAAGCAGAAAAATATCAATGCAGGAAAAATGCTCCATATGACAGCGTATAAATAGATCTGGCAGAGAACATAACAATAACTCTGGTGCTGCTCTCTCAGAGCTGAGCTGATCTTAATAAAAACAACGGGTGATTGTTTCTTGCTGTCTTTCACCATATATGAGAGGGAGCCATTATAATGATACTGCCTATTAAAAAGGATGTAACTCAGTGAGATAAACAGTAATTATACAACAGGAAGAACAGACTGAATAGGTCTGAACATGTTCACAAATAGGCTCTCTCTGTTGGAAAGCAGTGGTGAGTTCTGCCTCTGCCCCCCAAATACTCACATGCAAGCACAGAGTGCTTTATCACTGCAAGAGATTGCTGCCCTGTGCTGTGCTGTTGTGCCCAGAATTACCACTTTCTCTCAGCAATGTTTGTGGGAATTATATCCTTGCTCAGTGCACCAGTAGTTGTATGTTTTGATGCTGAATTGCTTTGTAGCTCTTGCCTAAGTGTGGCATGGCCTAGCAGCTGAAAACTTCAGTAAAAGGCAGCACACACTGTACTAGCAAGGTCAGGGATATAATACAGTTAATAGCTAAGGCACCAGTCTGCCTGTTGACCATGGTTCTCAGAGCAAATGTCATTCTATGCTTGCTATTTTGAGAAGTTGTATTGCCTAATGGGTTAAAATGAGGAGCAAATATTACTTATCTGGTTTCCGCACCCAGTATAGTGGATGCAAATACAAACTGCCTATTATTTAACTCAGGCAGGATAAATTAGTTCATGGTAGCATAGTTCTTTGAAACCATGCTTGAACCTGCTTACTTTTGAGAATTTTTATCCCAGAGGCAAGAGGAGCCTGTTCATTTGGAGATCCAGAGAGACACAAGGAGCTTGAGACTCTAATGGTGACATTGACAATTTTTCTTGGCTAACTTGGTTAATTGGAGAGGACCTCAGATCCTGGATGATGGGTGCTTAAATAAAGGATGCCTGGATAAAAATAGTACTCAGCAAAGAGGTCATCCAAATTCATTGTGTTGAGGGAAGAGGTGGAATTAATCTTGTAACAGACAAAAAGGGAGTAAGTGTTCAGGCCACAAAAAATAGGTAAGATACACAACATTCCACATCTATGTTCAGCATGCAGCATAAGAGGAATCAGACAGATGAGAAGATTATTTAACTTTCTCTGTGACCTCAGAATCAAAGTAGCTGAAAAGATGCCAGTTAGCTGATCACTATAAAATTAAGGAGGGCAAACACACTTCACTTTTAGCCTAAGCTAATGAGTATTTTCTTTCTCCTGGAAACAAATTATATCAAAATAGCAACTGTTCTTGATCTTTCTTTTCTGGGGTATAAATTACCCATATCCTTGGAGTCATGAACAAAGATAATGCATTTTCATTTTGTGGTAATGACTCTGATTACACCATGCAGGGGACCAAGCAACGGGTAATATTTGTATGATTTAGTGAAGGCAAATATTTATCTTCCATAGAGGTGTTGTGGTTAAGCAGATCATATGCTCATTACACAAATCCCATTTGGCATCTACTTCTTGATCTATCATTTTGCCTGCTGTGGAATTGGAGTACCAACTCTGAACCTCACTTTCTTACTTGCTGAAGTCAGGAGGACTAAAACATCAAACTTTGTATATATATGTATATATTTATATATCTGTCTGGAGGCAGATAATGATAATTTTTCAGTTCTTCACCCCTTATTTTTACTGCCCTTACTCTTAGTGGCCAGAGTCTACTATTTAGACCCAATGGGAGTATTGTGTACAGAATATATATATATTTTTTTATTTCATTGTAGCATATATTTATTTGTGTGTGTTTTCATGGCAGATGGTTTTGGGAACCTAAATCTTTCTGGTCTCTATTGATTAGGGAGAAAAGCCACCCTCTCTCTTCCTCCTGAATGGCTGACTTCTTAGAATCACAAGTTGATGTTTTGATGCAGGTCTCTCAGAATAAGAAATTTTTTTCAGTGTTCTCATCTTTCCAGTGCAGAATAAAAATAAGTCATGGAACACTGATAGGTGTCACCAAATGAAATTGGCATTCTCTAGCCAGCTCTAATTTCCACAGCAGGCTCACACATGACACCTAGTCCTTTCTGAATTCATCTAACTGTGACTCCCTATGCAGCCATTATTCCATGAGCTGCCACACACTGTTAGTGTGTCCTCAAATGTCTTCAGTGTTGTTTACCTTCAAATATTTTGTCCAAGAGAAAAATAACCTGTATTGCACTTAAGTTTTTTTTCAATGACAGCAATCTTGGATGAACAACACTGTCCTATAACAACTTCATTTTTTCTGGATTTTAAGATATCAACAAGTAAATTATATTAAAACAAACAAATGAAAAAGCAGACAAAAAAAATACAAACAAACACACACACACAGGAATTAGTCAATAGTCACTGCTCATAGTCATTTCTATTGAAAAAAACTTAGGTCTTCTACTCAAAGTCTGGATGATCTGAGCCCAGGCTATAAAGTACATCAGCAGGTATCTAGAGTTGAGCAGTTCCTCATCACAGTGTGTGCACTACAGCTGGGCTAGCTACCAACCATGTAGACAGAAACTGAAGTAGTCAGCCAAAAGCCCCAGATCCTTGCCCATAGACACACTAGAGACTGAAACCTAATCTAGTGATATGTAAATAGTTAGAATGATTGAGCACAATGTGTCATTCTTCCTCTGGTTTCTTCTTAAAATTACAACAGTTGCCTGCTGACTGAACTATCTTCTGTGAATCTTAGGTCTTAAACTTCTACAGAAAGACCCAAGTATCTGGATCTAGGCCATGTAGTCTACAAATTAATATGATACAAACTGGTCTATTTTGCAGGATTAGGCCTGCCAGCTTATCCTTCAAAGGACCAAAAGATTGTTTAAGATGACGAAAAGAGAGTTTCTGTTTTAACTATTCAGTATATGTTTCCTTGTCTGCAATGGAAGAGATTTTAGTCTTTGCTCTCCAACGTATTTTGTTTAGGCTTAGTGCAGATAACTGGTTGTATAAAACCCTGGGGTTGATATAAGGAACACTTAGAATAGAATAGTTCTAACAGAAGGGACCTTCAGAGATCATGCAGTCCAACTGCCTGACCAGTTCAGGGCTATTCAAAAGTCAAAGCATATTAATGAGGGCATTGTCCAAATACCTCTTGAGCACTGGCAGGCATGGGGCATCAACCACCTCTCTAGGAAGCCTGTTCCAGTGTTTGACCACCCTCATGGTAAATAAATTTTCCTAATGACCAGTCTGAACCTCTCCTGGCACAACTATGTGCCATTCCCTTGCGTCCTGTTGGTTCCCATGGAGAAGAGACCGGCACCTCCCTCTCCACTTCCCCTCCTCAGGAAGTTGTAGAGAGCAATGAGGTCACCTCTTAGCTTTCTCTTCTCCTGGCTAAACAACACAAATGTCCTCAGCATCTCCTTATACAACATGCCTTCCAGCCCTCTTACCTGCTTTGTTGCCCTCCTTTGGATGCTTTCAAGCATCTTAACATCCTTTTTTATATTTTGGAGACCAGAACCGAACACAATATTCAAGTTGAGGATGCATCAATGCTAAATATAGCAGAAGAATAACCTCTTTTGACTGGCTGGCTATGCTGTGGTTAATGCATCCCAAAATGCAGTTTGCCCTCGTGGCTGCCAGGGCACACTGATGGCTCATGTTGAGCCTACTGTTGACTAGCACCCCCAGATCCCTTTATGCTGAGCTGATCTCCAGCCACTCATCTCCCAGTCTGTAGCCATGTCTGGCATTACTCCATCCCAGGTGCAGCAACTGCCATTTTCCTTTGTTGAACTTCATGACTTTGATGATTGCCCAATACTCCAATGTGTCTAGATCTTTCTGCAAGGCCTCTCATCCCTCCAGCGAGTCAGCAACACCACCCAGTTTTGTATCATGAGCAAACTTGCTGATGATGTATTCCACTCCTGCATCCAGATCATTGATGAAAATGTTGAACAGGACTGACTCTAGAATTGAGTTATTGAGTTTTGGGGAACACAACTAGTGACTATCTGTGTGGTGGTTTTACCCTGCTGGGCAGCTGAACTCCACCACATCCATTCTCTCACTCCCCCTCCTCAAAGGAAAAGGGAGAGAAAATATGATGGAAAGGACTCAAGGGTTGAGAAAAGGACAGAGAGATCACTCACCAATTATCATCACAGGCAAAACACTCAACACAGGGAGATTAATATAATTTATTACCTATCCCTAGCAGACTAAAACAGTGAGAAACTAAAAGCAAACTAAAAACACCTTCCCCCCATCCACTCTCTTCTACCTCCTCCCCCTGAACGGCTCAGGGGAACAGGGAATGGGGGCTGCAGTCAGTCCCTAATGCTGCTTCTCCACTGCTCCTTCATGGTCACTCTCTTCCCCTGCTCCAGCGTGGGGTCTCTTCCACAGGATGCCGTCCTTCCAGAACTGATCTTAAGTGGCCTTCCCACATAGCAGGCCTAATCCTGCTTCACAAAACATAGTTCATAGAGAATAAACCATGGAAATTTTCTGATGCATTTTTTTCTTTGATTTTAAAGAACAATCCAAACTACATTATCCATTTTTTCAGTTACTGGTACAGTATATGTGCCCTTATTCAAAGAAACACCAGTACAGAGGTGTAATGTTAATTGTGCTTGAATCTAACTTGAATCTTTCCTGAATATTTAGGCACATGAAGTTTAACTTTGTTGAATCAGTGACATGACTAGGAGGAACAAACAGCCCATGCATTAAATAAGATAGATACTTACCTGGTTGCTGCATTCTTAATAGTTTATACTATAACACCTTTACCACATGTACTTTTCTATATGTTACTTGGCAGACTTTAATTAGCAATGCCTCTTAATAGTCCTCTGAGGGAGATAAGTACTGTAGTGATTTTACAGATTAGAAAACAAATCCAACATGGGTTGTAGCCTATATTTTCATAAGTGCTTCAGCTTTTTAAGAATTAACTTGCAATCCAAAAGCCCTGATTCTCCACTGCATGACAGTCACACTCACTTTAAACATTCAGCAGTTCAGCTGCCAGAACAGCTTTGTGTTTGGAGCATGGGTACTGGATACCTACTCTTGAAGGTACTGTTTTGAAGACTGGACTGAGCTTGTTCTTTAGTCTCTGAGGTCCAGCTCAGAACTAAACATGTCTACCAGGAGAGCAACTGACGATCTCTTAACCTTTAAATTGACAATTTTGTGCTGAACATTGAGTACTCACTTATGTGTTTTCTCAAACTGATATCCTGATTAGACCTGATTAGACCATTGGGAATTCTCATGAAACATCCCTGGATGTTAGAAAAGTGATCAATACGCACAGACCTGGGTTTGTCTTTCATATAGAAGTAAGAGTGAAAAAAACTCTCCCTTATGAAAGGGCTTATGAAAGTAGACTTTTTCTTGGGTCAGTTACTGTGCACAGGTTTAACTCTAATGGTAGCTATAATATTTCAAAAGCAGTCATGCAAAATTAAATAGATACAATCAATTTGAATAACACACTGAGCTAGGCAGTTCAGGGGGCTAAGTCTCATTGTTCCCTGAAGAGACAAAATCAGGAGTATAATACTAATAGTTTCCATACTTTCTTAAGTTTGCACCTGGTAGTGACTTTTTTTTAAAGGTGTTGAAAAACACTGAAGAGAATATTCCAAGTCAATCATAATTAAATGCAACTAGATTTACTTTAACATACAATTGTCATTAATGTCAAAAGGGGTCTTTCTATGTACTGTGGAGAAAACAAACAAACAAACAAACAAACAAAACCCTATACTTTCTACTCCGTAGAGGGCTTATTGAGAGTTCTGCTATATTAACTGTTGGGTCTACAAGTGGTGTAAGAAGGAATTGGCCTTCGCAAAAAGTACGTGGTACAGTAAGGAAGTGTTCAAATTTGGTATTGGTTGTAGAAAAGATGATTTGATGACAAGACACTGTTTTGACACAGCAGAAGCCCACACTGGTAACTTAGAAGGTGAAAGAACATATGAAAAGAAGCAGATTTTAGCTATTCCTCATTCTAAAGATTCATACAGCAATCGGATGCTATCAGATCCAGGTCTGCATTTTTATGTAAGATTACCACATGTTGTGATTTATAGTCTTATTGGGTCATCAAACAATATTAAAAGTGTGCCTGTAAGATACATTTCTAGAGTGCTCTAGAGCTCATTTGGTTTGCTGGCTGAACTTTGCCACACATGACTAATTGCTCTTAATAATCATAGCAGCAATGTAGAACTTCAGCTGAGACCTTACTCCTAATTTAAAAGGCATATCTGAGAGGCTGTTTATGCTTGATTTAATACCAGCCTGAGCTGCAAAGCTATTGTCGTATCTGCCCAAGACAGTCTGTTTCTTTCCATGTAAAGCAATTCAGCCAATGGGTTGCTGCACAGAAATGTAAAAATAGGTGATTTTAGAAGTATGGTGTGCAAATAGTGCCAGAGGATCCGTATATTCTATGTTTACTGAGTCAAACTGCATTTGAAATTTTTGCTGTTTTTATTAATACTAACATTATTAAACATATTTTATTGACAGGAAATAACCTAAAACAATATAAGGAAACAAAGAATGGTCTCTTATTGTCCTGTTTCTTAAGCATATTTCACCTTTGCTAGATGGGAATAGTGTGCAGTTTTCAATAAAGGACAAAATTAAATACTCCAGGATGCTTAGGACTATACTTAAGTTCTTTCTGTGATGATAATGAAGATGAAAAAAGAAAAGAACACGGAAGGATGTTTAATTTTTATGGGAATATGTTATTGACTAAAGTTCAAAACTACACAGAAAAAGAAGAGTATTTAAGAGTACAAAAGTCAGTTGTGGAATATATGGCAGTAACTTACCAATCTTATCTTGATTCTTAAACTGAAGATTGAGAAGCTGTAGATAAACAGCTGGTAAGTCAGTACAACTTCATTGCAGCTGCTAGAAGTAGGAAGGAGGGAAAGTCTGAGTAACTGCATTTGGTGGAGCTTTTATTTTTCTTTCAAAGAATAAGCAGATACGAGAGGAATAATATACTATTACAGTAAAGGAAATGAGAGTTAGAATATAGCACTTAACCATTAGCAATAAAAGTGTTTACAAATTAGTGCTGACAAAGGGGACCCAAACAGCAGTTCAGTGAATTGAGAAGGGGTTTTGTGTTGGACTAGAAGTAATAGAAAAAAGTGAAGAAAGGTGAATACATTTAATAAGCTTGGTGGCTGAACAACAGCACAATGAATGAAGTTCAGTGATGATCAATACAAGGCGGTAGATGCTAGAGAAGAAAGAAAATATATGCTGATATAATTTAATGAATTTTTTCAGTTAAACATACCAGTGACATGGATATAATTCCAGGCAGATTAGCAAAGATGTGCTCAGTGTTCAGCAAAGCAAATAAAGCAGAATGATCTTACGCAAAAAGGTTTACACTGATTTATGAAATAATATAAGGCAATCATATTAGAACATTATACAAGCCATCTATCTGAGTGATGTGGTTTCATCTGGAATTGGGCATGCTATAAAGTGACTTTGTCTGAAGAAAGATACTGAAGAAATAGAGGAGGATCAGAGAGGGAAAAATAATTGCCATGAGTATGGGAAAAAAAAAACAAACAACAGAGACCCTCAGTGGAACAGAGGGGGAGTGGGGGTGGGAGAACACAAAAAGAGTTCTTATCCTTAGAGAGAACATGCATAGGAAAGAATATGAATAAAGTAAAGATACAATTAATAATCTGAATATGTAGATGGGAAATTGTTGTTCTTGCCACTTGAGACACAAAAACATGGTGGGGGCCATCAGCTGAATTAAAAGGTATCAACTTCAAAACTGATAAAAGAAAATACATTTTTCATGAAGTTAATTGAACTGTAGAACACATAATTACAGAGTAGTTCTCAAGTCAAGGATGACCTTGAGACTGAAAACTTCACAGTGTGCAGAGAACAGGGCATTTCTAGACATACCTGCAATATTCTAAGTTATAGTAGCTAATGCTAAGACAAACAGTAGAAAAGACAAAAACCATGCTGCAGAACTTATGCATCTTTAATTCTCTGTGATTAGAAGGAGATTTCATGGAGGAAGCAGATTATCTCACACTTATGGGAGAAACAACTTTGCTTTTTCTATAGAAATACCTGATTCTGGACATTGTTGGAGAAAGCTAATATTGGTAATACTAATAATATACTGCTAATATTGCCAGTCTATAGATTGGGAATTCTTTACCTCCCTAGTTCTGTGAGTCTGAATAACACCAAAGACTTCAAAAGAAATTCCATCTGTAAAGGAAAAGAAGTGAAAACTGTAGAGAAAACAAATGTGGAACTCAGTCTGAAGAGCAAAGGAAATAAATAAAAGACATATTTCTAAGGTCACATCTACAGGGGACAGTGGACTGTGGTGCAGAAATTTCCAGGCTGACCCTTACAAAGCTGGCACACTACACAGTGCTCTACAGTGACTGGGGAGATACCAGTTCAGGTACTGAAAGCAGAGCATTCACAACAACATGGAGCTTCATCTGAGCCAGTAAGCTCTGCTCCACAGGAGAACTTATTAGACAATACTGTGCCTCATTACAGAAGGCTCAAGACTCCTGTGTGGTGCAAAGCCTTGGTGAGTATGTCACTTGTGTAACTACCAGTGGGTGAAAGAAATACAAGACAGTGTGATATTGTTCCTGACCATGATGTTTGCCCCAGCACATATGACAACTGGGATTCTTTTCAATCTGATTCAAATCAACAGCTCATTGAGCACTAAGAAGGAGAAGGTGGTATCCAACATAGTTAATGGAAGCTTATTGTTATGCCTGCTATTAAAGTAACTTTTTTATTATTAGTATTGTTTGAATTCTCATCCCAGCTGAGTGTATGTGACCACCATGAAGCTAAGCCATTTAAACAGGCAAAGAAGTTTCAGGTTCAACTCATGTAAGTGTCACTGATCCAGTAAGTGACAATAGGCACAAAATAGAACAGTTTCAGGAGGAAAAAGACAGAGAAAATTAGTATCCCAAGGCAAAATGCTCATAGGGAACCTAGGACGTGTGAGTTGCAATTGCCACTCCCCCAGAAGAACTTCATTCATTTTCCTGTTTGTATTTTCTCACAATGGATCTGAGCTGCCTACAGAAGTAGTGTGATTAAAAAAATGTTTGAGAACTCCAATATTAGAAATTCTGTCTCAGGATTCTTGGGCTTTGGATAGACTTCAAACTACCATTCACTCGGTGTGTCTGTTTGGGTGAGTAGTATCAGTACTAGAGCTATTTTGCACAAGCTCTGTGGCAGAACCACCAGTACAAAGGGGAAGTGCCTACAGAGTTATACTGCAGGAGGGTTTGGTTCCTGGGCTTGAAGTGCTGAAAGAGCAGCCAGAGCCCTGAACTTCACCCCTGGTGAAGATACATTCTTGAGCTTCTTCATTAAATAATATTTTTGTGTAAATATTTCCCACAGAACTGTGACCCTCTTTAAATCTCTCCACCAACCCAACAGTCCTCAACACTCCTCTGGAGTCCCTGGAGCTCTACACATAAAGCTGGCAAGGATCTGGCTTATCTGAGTAAAGCTTGCATTTTAAATACCCCTTGGTCTTTTCCTAGCTAATTAAAATTAAAATAAGTTCATGGCCTGCCTGACACCTGCATTCCTATGAGCACACACTATCTCTGTGCATAATGCATGTGAAGTGGACAGGTTTCTAGTGACTGAGACTCTGCAGAAAAGTTCCACTGACATTTTTGCAGTAACATAACTATTTACTTGGAGCTTGGACTGAAAGGAGCTATTCATAGTCCCAAGCTTCAGATTATTGTGTTATTCAGGGTATTTTCAAGCTTCCCTAACACCTGTAAAAGACACGATGAAATCTTCCTCATTTCAAGCCACTGACTCCAGCTAATGGGTATATGCAATGCACAGAAGCAGCCCTCAACAGCTTGATGCAAGCAGTCATCTTCCAAGGGATACAGCATTAAAAACAACAGATGTGACCTCAAAGAACAACACAGCAGCTGTGCAGTTGATTACTGGTTTGCATTTACCTAAACAGCTGCAAACACACACAAGCAACAGCCGTATGCACATAGAGGTGTGTGTATGCGCACAAAGACACACGGGCACAGGCACACAGACACACAGACACACGGATAAATGGACACAATGACAGACACAGACACACAAACAGACTCACAGGCACACAGGCACAGACACACAAACACAGACTCAGGCACACAGGCACAGACACAGACACACGGACACACAGACACACAGACACAGACGCACAGACGCACAGACGCACAGACACACAGACACACGGACACACAGACACAGACGCACAGACACACATCCTGGAGCGTGCCGGCCGCTCTCCAGGGTGCTGCAGGAGGAGGCTCCGCGCTCCTCCGGCGACTCCCGCAGTTCTGCCTGTTGCAGGATTTTACTTTTTCTTTTTTTTTTTCTTCCCCAATCAGAGACACTTCAAGCTAGAAAGCCCAGAATTTCAGGTCAAGCAGGTTCTGTTCTTCTATGTGTAACGTCAAGGAAAACTTTTATGCAGTAGATAACCACCACCCCTAACCCCCCCACACTCACACACTTTGGAGAGGATTTCATTTAACCCTTGGCCTTTGAAGAGTCTTGTGCCCCAGCTATAAAACATACCCTGTTATAAACATAATCGTAAGACTGTTTGCTTCCTTTTTCATATTTAACTCCCACATCACATAAATTGAGGCCATATACTTTTGTGCAATTCCTTCTTGTTTGCTTTCTCCTGAAAGTCACACTTCTGTCGGTACTCAGAAGTATTTCTGACAGCTGTGAACATACGCTGTGCTGAGAGCCTTCGTTTTCAGTAGCTATCTTTCCAAGACCAGACAAAAATGACAAAGATTATCAGCAAATGTATTTTGCAGGCATTTTGATTGTTCTGAAACAGCTTTCAGATCTGCCCAGCTATAAACTTACTCACTCACCTGGAACCCTGAAACATTTGCAGATAGTAGTTAATCCTACACACAAAAGTGCAGATCTGCAATTTCTAGGGTTTTATTGGTAGACAAACTACTTGCATGTTTACATTAAAAAATGCCCCCTCGGCTTTATTGTGCCTAGCAGGATGTTCTTCCACATGCAGTGTTTATTCTTAATAAAACAGTAGATTTGATTTTTCAGTTTGCCACCTATCTGCTCTGCATGAGAGGGGATCAGTTTGGCTTTGAAAATTAGACTCTGACCCCCTTCTCAACCTGCTGGGAATTTCAATTTCATCAGTGTGGTCTGTTTTAAATAATTCCTAATATATTGGGCTTTCAGACTCAAAGGGGCTCAGAAAACACCATCATCATGCAGAGAAAAGTGAAATAAGAGCTTGGTGATTTTTTGTTAGTGAGGCAGTGCTTAATGTTACTGGCCAGTGAAAACAACACACCTCCTTGTTAGCTGTGTTGGAGGGCTCAGAGGTTTCACCTGGGAAGGAGAAAACAAGATGCTCTTCGCTGCCTAGCACTAGCGAGCTGGGAGCTGTGATATGTCAATGTTTCAGTGCCTTCCCCTGGCAGATCCTAACTGTGTTTTATAATACTCCTATGGACGCACTGCTTTGGACACAGGTAACTGATTACATGCCCTTTTCTGTTAAAGGGTTGACCATCAGGTTGTTTAACTCATTTAATTTCCACTGGTAGGTGTCTATTGATGATTTATTTGCATGGAACCTGGCTCGCTGTTGCCCCGGTTTGGATTTGCCACTTCTTTTCTTCTTGCTCTCTGTGGTCTGCACTGTCAGGATTATTTGCTGGTCTGTTGTCTCATTCTCTCCAGTGTTTGTTCGTCATCTGTCAAACGCCTGCCTCCCCCGTGTACAAAACCATTAAAATCAGCTGTCCATTCAACACTGGAAGTAAATGAGTGTGGAAGCCCCAGAGAGGGCTACATAGCAGCAGAGGAGCGTGACAGGTCATGGTGAATGCAGCCCACAGTACTGCCACCTCTGGGGCACTGTGGGAGGGGGTCAGGGGCAGCAGCCCCGGGGCTCGCGCTGGTCCTTGCTGGGAACCAGCTCTGCTGGGTGACTGCGATTGTCTCCAGCTCTTGCTTTGCACCTTTATCAACCTTTGGTCAAGTCCCCGTTTTCAGGCATCTCTTCTTCCACAGAGAGACTAGAGATTTTCCCTGCTCTTACCAGTCCTGTTGTCCTGAAACCGGTGGCAAATGCTCCAAGGAAAGAGGTGCCCCAAATAAATGTGGCAGTGGCTGCTTGCCTAGGGGAGCAGGAAGCAAAGGGTTGCTCTGACCCGCTGCTGTGCTCTCAGAGCTACTCAGAGCTATGTCAGAGACGTGTCTGCCTCCAGCGGGGACCATGGAGGGGACCGGACCTCCAAATGGAAACCAAGTGTGTCAGTCTACACAGCTGCTGTCCCCTGGGCTTGCTTTCTCAGGCCCAGGAGAAAACCATCTGCTGGCTGGGGAGATGGTCTCCTAAGCCATGGCAAATGGGTTGCAAGTTAGCTGAGCCATCGGGACCCCCTCATGTCTGAGGGTGTACCTTCCCTCCTCCCAGGAACCGTGGCAAGTTGGAAACAATAAACGAGGAGCCGAGCTGCTTTCCTTGGCTACCCACCTCCATCTGAGGATGGAAAGAGCCTAACAGGAGGGATGCTCTCATCTGCCTGAGTCTTGGGTGGACATGAGTGCCTCGAGGGAGGGAGTGGGAAGCCAGCAGTTTCAGCTGGGGTCTGCCTTCTCTCATACCCCCTTACCCCAAGGGGCCGAGGAGGGGGCTATGCGCCACAAGAGCATGGGGAGGACCTGCCAGGTGCACTTTGTCCCCAGACCCTTGGTAGCCTCTCTGGCCCTTGAGGGGACCTTGAGGCTCTGAAGGCATCTCTGTGGCCCCCAGGTGCGGGAGTGGGGGCCAAACAGAAGAGGTACCTCACCCCCTGAGTACAACAGAAAGGTTCACCATGGCAGTGGTCCCTGGGGACACCTGTCCTCCCTTTTTGCCCCTCGCCCACCCAAGCTATAACACCGCCGGGGCTTGGTCTCTCAGAGCTCACCCCAAAGAGGCAGCTCCGTGCCCGGGGCAAGGGGCCCCTTGGGACAAGTGGCACTAAAGGCAGGCCCGCAGTGACTAGAGATCACTTGGTATCACTGGATGTGGAAGCGATTTCTTTTGGAAATCTCCTTGCTGAAAGTTGCTATCTTTGCTTCCCCTTCCTGGGAGCATCTCTCAGTCCCTCGGCAAGGGGGGAAGATCATCATTAGTAAATACACACCTTCCTCATGCACTTTTCTTTTTTTCTGGGAGCAAAGGGCTAAGCGCTTTGTTCTGTGATTTTCCAATGGGTTTATCTCTACAGCCGTTTAGCACACTGTAAATGACTCGCAGGAGCGGGATGGGGTGTACGTTTTAAATGCTTTAAGCTTAGGAGCAGCATTTTTTTTTCCCTTAGGAGGTGTGTCTGACGCTTAGCGCTCTAAAGAGAGGAGCTGGTAATAACAGATGCTCTGTCAAACTTAAAAGGCACTGCTTACCACGGAGTCACCGGGTGCCATCAAGATGTGGCTGCTGAGATTGATTACGAGCTGGGCTCCGCGGGAGCAGGAAGGTAGCCCTGCGCACACGATGCTTTTCCGCGGGGNCTCCCCGAGCGGGCTGCAGACGAAGCAAGGGAAGGGGCAGCACATGGCAGGGTTTTCAGCACCGTCCTTTTATTTCCATGGGAGGGGGGATGCACCCGAGGAAGTGAGATGCTCCCCAGCCGCGGCAAAGGCTTGCACGGCGGAGGGTGCCCCCAAGCTCTGCAGCCGAGAGCCCGCACGGCGCTGAGCAGCGTGGCACTGGGGAGCCCCCTGCAGCTGGGCAGAGGCCAGCCCCAGCCCGGAGCTACCTCCTGGCTGCGCTGCGGCCGTGGGAAGCGAACAGGGCCGAGACTTGTGCCCCTTTCCCGCGATGAAGGGAGGGACAGTCCCAAAGGGCTCCGTGTGCTGCGGGGGTGCTTGTGCTGTTACCGTGTGCTGCCGCCCCTTCCCTTCTCCTCGCTTCGGGAGGGGCTGACCCGTGCAGGCTGTTATTGAGCTCTAATTAAATCTCCGGAAATCAACGTGCTCAATCAAATACTAGCAACGTCTCTGGGAGGGAAAAATAATAATAACAATAACAATAATAATAAGGGGAAGAGGAGGTGGGCATTATCCCTTTTAAAACTGCTGATGATCTTGATTAATGAATGTTAAAATATTCATTCAAGTGCCAAGGTCTCAGAGACAGCCCGTGGGAGGCTCAGGGGGAGGCTGGGCTATGGGGGTGGCTGCCCTCTGCCCCGGAGGAGCAGCCCCACGGGGCCACAGCCTGCCCACGGCTTGCTTCAAACCTCCCAGTGCCAAATCTGGGTTCCCCTCCTGGCAGAAATCTCATCTGAGGTGGCCAGACAGCAGTCTACGAACTCTGCAGTGAAGTCCAAGCAATATGTGCTGCAAGGATAAGAAAAAAAGGTGCAGAGATAAGGACCCAGCTGCCGTGATGTTCCTGAAGAGCTACAAATGATCCAACATTTATACCTTGTGAAAGTGGTCTCAGGTACAGAAACACAGACTTGTGTAACACTGAAGCATGAGTACCTCCAAAACTCGGAGCTCCTTGTCTGTGAATTAGCCCTGCCACCCAGGGCAGGAGAAATACCCACCCCAGGGCCCAGCAGAGGATTTCCAGAGTCCTCCCACCCTGAAGGTACACCACCCTCTCGGGGTCAAAACCAACCCTTGCAGGAGCAATAGCTAAATGTGCGCAAGTAGTGTAGGCAGCTTCTCTGCCTGGGGGAGGCCCAGGCCAAGAAATAACCTCTGCCAAGTGAGGGTTTTTTGAAGAGGAGGGGAGTGGCTGGGCAATGGATCCGGCGGCCCTTCAAGAAGGGAGATGGGGTGGGGAAGGCAGGGCACGCAGCACCCAGGCAGAAGCAGGGGTCACCTTCATAAAGTGTCCCCCTCTTTCCTCTTCGCTCTCCACCTCCTTCCTATTATTCTTCACACGAGCACCCCAACAGCCCTGACTCCAAGGGAAAAAGCATCACCCCAGACCACAAATCAATTCCGGTCCAGAAGAGCTGCAAAGACAAAGCAAACCTAAAGATCTTTATATCTAGCTTATTTCCATGAAACTGGCAAGTTCCCTTAAGCAAAGTAAATACTTCTCAACCTAATGACTATTAATTAAAAGGGAACGCTTTACACCCAAGGAAAATTAACTGTTGTTCGCAAAATGTATCTCCTTCCCCTAATTCGTTTGTCTTTGTGCCGGGGGACAACATCCCATGAATATTTTAGCACTATAATCAGTTTAAAAAACTAAACTCGATTTAGTGTAGCAATGTTTTTTCCACAGTGAGCGGAGACTTCGGTAACTGCAATAATCTAAAACCTATGTCTCTTTCTCTCTTTCTTCTCCCATATATCGCTTGAGACTTACAGCTATCATGGAACTGCGAAAAAAAAAAAAAAAAAAAAAAGTAACCAGAAATAAGGAGGAGAGCGTTGCGGGGAAAGATGGGGAAGAGGTAACCGAAAAAAAAAAAAAAATCAGTTCTGATGTGCAAATTGTAGATAAAGACTTCTGATGAGGAAGAGGGGAGTGTCTGATGAGGAAGAGGGGAGAGTGTGTTGAGAGATAACAAGAACCAGTAATTTCTATTCAGCAAAGCCACCAAATCAGAGAGCAGTGCGGATCTTATTGGAGGAGAGCCTTCAACAGCAACTAATCCTGTCATATTGAAAGAAAATTGTAAATGTTCTCTGCAGAAATTGCCTGCCCATTGCAGCTAATCGAGCCCACTTCGCGCTCACACACACCCCCACACACCACACACCGGCGGGCAGCAAGCGGACCCGCAGCCGCAGCACCGGGCAAGGGCATTCGCTCGAGATGCTCACCCAGGCGCCCCGTTTCCCTCCCTCGCCACCACCCCCATGAAGGTGGCAGCTTGTCCTCATTTCCTTAGGAGCGCTGGGGGAAGTAGGAATTATTAGCAGCGCGCTTACGAGTCCCAGCATCCGCTATTTTTAATTTCTCCAGTTTTGTCTAAACCTTTAAGCTAGGTTTAATAGCAGCGTTGCTCTACATATATATGTATATATTAT
This sequence comes from Anseranas semipalmata, assembly GCA_013399115.1. Classification (NCBI taxonomy): domain Eukaryota; kingdom Metazoa; phylum Chordata; class Aves; order Anseriformes; family Anseranatidae; genus Anseranas; species Anseranas semipalmata. Next base: position 941,663 of record VXAA01004389.1, read on the forward strand.
GTGTGTGTATATATATATATATATATATTTGAAAGCCCAACTTGGCTGAGCTGAAACAGACTCCCAAGGGCCCGTGCCACGGAGGGTGTGATTGTGTATGTGTGTGCCTGTGCGTGTGGGAGGGAGAGAGCGAGTGAGGGAGAGACAAAAACTCCATCAACCCGGACAATGCCACCTCTTGTTTAAAGCTTTCAAACTGTTATTCTTTCCCCCCATTATCACAGTACCAAGTAATCAGTCTTTCCCCCACCCCGACCCCCCTCCCTCCTCCTGGAAGATATGGAAGAGAAAGATAAAGCGGCTGCCTCTGGGCTCTGATGCGCGCAGCCCGCATGCCTCTGCCGCCAGAGCCGGGGCGACTCCGCAGCCGCCGCTCGCAACCAGCCGCTTGCAGCGGGATGGGATGCAACTTCTGGTGATTGGATCACAGGTAGGAAAGCTTTGCTTTTTTTATTGACGCTTCCTCTCTTTTTTTTTTTCCTTCCCTTTTCTTGTTCTTTCCGTCTTTTTTTTTTTTAGTCTTCTTTCCCCCCCCTTTTCTTTCTGGTCCTCTACCCTCCTCCCCTTCTTCGCCGCACCTACGATTTCATCTGCTGCTGTCATAGGAAAGCTCCCGCCAAGAAAATAATGTCCAAGAAACGAGCTTACGTTCTGCTTCCTGATAGAAGGAGCAGAACAAAACACAGGGAAACTTTTGCTGAAAGGGTCCATCGCGGTGCGGGTCACCGGGGGATGGCAGCGAGAGGAGAGAAGGCAAAGCGATTGCCCCCAGCACAGAGCCTTCCTCTGTTGAGTTACAGCTGTGATACTCACCCCGGAATCGAGGCTAGCATGGTATAGCGGGGAAGGAGAGACGCAGTAACCTGATTTAGAGAAATCTTCACATTTTCCAAGAGCTGTCCAAGGGCTTTATATGTAAACGCTGCATTCCGACACAGGGACATCTCCCGTGCTACCTTTCCCAAATCCCGATGTGACATGTTTGTTGGCAACTCCTGCAAAATGTCCCCGGGAGCTGGGAGCAGAGCCGTGCCCGGGGAGCAGAGCCTGCCCTCGGAGCGGGCTGACTAGCGGGATGGAGGGCAGAGACGGAGCCGGGGGCATCCCTGCCCTGCCGGGGGCCATGCGGGGCTGTGGGCTGTAAGGAAAGGAGGCTTCCGCCGTGTCAGTGCGGTCCCTCGCCCCCAGCATCCCTCCTGGGGAGCGTGCGCCTGCCCGCGCTCAGTGCCCATCTCCGCAGCCTCAGGTCTCAGGTCTTGCCTCGGGGAGGGGGAGCGCGGGCGCGGGCTGCCGCCGGAGGCGGGGAAGGTAGGGGGGTTCCCCGGTTCCGACCCCGCTTCCCTGGAGCGGTGCCTCTGGGGTCCGGTCGCCGGTGGGGCCGGGGGAGGAGGAGGCGGGGGATGCTCCAGGGCCGGGTCCGGCTCGCCTCGCTCCCCCGGCCTGGCTGAGCTGCTGGCAGGGCTGAGCCGGTCCCGGCCGCGCCTCCGGGCTCTTTCTCTTCCGCGCCGCCGGCACGGGGTGGGAGCTTGTGGCCAGAAGGAGCGAGCCTCGAGAGGGAGCTCAGGTCAGGCAGTGGGAGAAAAGCTGCCTCCCAGAAACAGCTCCGGGGCGCCGAGGTCCTGGTCTCCCCCTCGAAATCCAGCCGTTTCGGAGGGTCCGAAGGGGCAAAGTGCTTTCCGGGCTGCTGCAAAGGGCCCTGCTCCGCCGGCGAGGTGCTCCCAGCGGGCGCCTTCGCTTGCCGTAGCACGGCCCCGCTGCCAGCTGCGTGGGGACTCGGCCGGGGACCCGCGGGAGCTGCCGGGCTCGTAGCTACTTCCCACGGGCCTCGGGGTGAGTCCTCCACCCCTTCGGTGGGGAAAGGAGAAGGCACTCTCCCCACACCCCGTAAGATCTTTTTGTTTATCCTACTTGGTTCATGTGCTAAAGTTCCTTTAGTGAAAGAAGAGGTCTTTTTCTCTTCAGCTGGAAGAGGAGGATGGGGAGGGGGGTATTTCTTGTCACAGATTTAGCCAGAATAGCTTGTCTCCCCACTTATGTGTCAACTAGTGTGTTTGCACACACTGGCTTGCCCCTTCACCTGAAGAAGATCTTCTCTTTGCATAAGGGAAAAAGGTGAGGGGGAATAAAGGAGAAGGGCCAACCTCTACTTGACAGCAGCTTTTGCAGTTTTTGAAAAAAAAAAAAANAATAGGGGAGATCAGAAGTAGGCATGCTGTCTGCTTTTATGGTATTGCATAGCCTGCAATCTCAGCCCCTGTCTAAATACATGCCAGCCTCAATTATACAGTTTATGACACCAGCCGCTTTCGATGACTCGTCTATAAACTGTGTTATGTTGCACAGAGCATGCTCTCTCTCTCTTTAGGCTCTTTTTGATTATAACTTTGGTCGAGCTTCCCCTGTGCAGGACCTCTGGATTGCAAAAGCAGGCCTGTTTGCTTTGGCATCAGGAGAGTGAGCAGACGTGCTGTGGGCTCGCTGACCTGGCGAGCGTGTGCCCTGTTGAGCTTCCCTCTCTGCCCTGGTCCACGGCACTCTGTGATTTCTGTATTGCACTCCACTTGGGAAAGGGGCTTAGTACATGGGAAGAGGGTCTGGGCTTGACCCATCTCAGTTGTTTCGGAGACAGGGCAAAATAATAAAAAGGAGAGGTCACAGTCTTCTCCTATCCAAAACCAAAATCTTAGGTAATAACTCATACCCAAACAGTTGTAACTCTGCACCTGGCCAGAGCCTGGGGACATCTGGACCACCCATGGTCAGCAGTGTCCTGAGGAGGTAGAAGGGGTGGCTGCCATGCTTTGCCATGCCATTGCCTGGGAGGGACACCAAGATGAAAAAAGGGGGAAATCAAGGCCACCACTGAATAACTGCATCTATGAATGAAAGCATTTTTTTGCCTGCATGTTCAGTCCCATGACCCACTGTCATTCTGTTTTTCAGCTCTGGGCTGAGTCCTTGCATGTGTTTCATGGCTCTCAGTTGCTCCACATGCTTGGATCTTTCACCCATTATGTGTCTAATTCAATAGTCTTCTGGGGAGATCTACTATGAAATCCCCTAGTGTTGCCAATATAGTCCCAGATGTTTACTCTGCCCCGTTTTGCTCCTGTAACCCACTCACCCACTCACCCAGGCTTCCACTTCTCCAGTAATATCATGACCTACATGCAAAAGATTAATATTCTGGTCCCGTTTCCATAGCAATGCAGCATGGGAAACGCAGACAAACCAGTAATAATGAAGCAGATTCCCCTTCTGTGAAATCAAAACCTCTTTGAAAGTTGAGTTCAATTTAAGAGAAAGAAGGGATCCGCGGAGAGTTGGATTTCTAGCCCAAAGCCCACATCTCCGCGCCCTCTAGTGCCAGAGGCAGGCGAGGGAGAGTATCCCCGGGCACAGCGGATGCGAGGCTTGATAAAAAATTACAGGGGACAGAGAGAAACAAGTGGTATGAGATAAGAATATCCCACCCAGTGTCTGTTTCCAGCCTTCTCTTCCCTCTTCTAAATCCCAAGCTCCAAAAGAAGGCAGGTTGGGGTTCAGCTGATCCTGGTTCAGTCACCCACAGCTTAAATTAAGGTTCCAAGGAGGGGGTTAAACTATTGAGGAATTGGTAGGAAGAAATTAGAGCCTATATCTAATCACTGATTCACAAATTTTGGACTTTTCTGACTTTGAGTTTCACAACTTACAGCAACTTGCAGCTAATTCTCAGAGATTTGAAGGCACGGAAAAGGATTATTCACTTGTGAAAATGCTTCCCTGACCTTCTGTGGGCTCTTTGGATCAGTGGGTAGCAGTAATCAGGCTAAGAAAAGCTGAAGGGACTTAGATCCAGCTCATATGAATGACAGGGATAACTTTTCCACAAATGCTTGTAGCCTTAAATCTTAAAAAACTTAAATTGGATGGTAGCATTTCAAGCCCTGTTAAATCTGAGCGTGGATTCCCTTCTCTAAGAACCAGGCTGCACAGAGGACCAAGCATGGAGAACTGCAAAAAAAGCTGTAACTAAACAAGCACCCCCACCCCCATCTTTACCAGTTCCTATATTTTGACAAAGACAGCTTTCAATTTTGCCAAGATCTCCAAAACATTTCCTAGGCTTGAGCTGTCCAAGATATTCAGTGTTATCTACTCGCCTGTCCTCATCCCACCAGCTGAACGCCAACCTCCTGTGCCTAGTAGATTGCATTACCTAGCCCTCTGTACCAAACTGAGGGAGGATTGCTTAGTGACTTATCCTACTGCCTCCCTACATTTCCCTAAACAAGTGGGCAGAATTAAAAAATGAGGACACCCCTGGAATTGTATTAAAAGGCTGTATCCCTTTCCCATGGTCCCTGAGCTTGTTTCCATATAAAAATGCTTTAGCCTGCAGAGCTGCTGGCTGTTTTGGACTGTCTGTCCTACCTTTACAGCTGTATCATTACCTATATCTAACACTGTCTATTCCCCATACAGAAAGATACATATCAGCAGATGTTTCAAAGAGACATTTCTCATATAACATGATTTTAAGTCCCAAGAGAATGGTACAGACTGAAGTGAGTTTTATCTCATTTCTATCAAGCACTTCCTAGAGAATGCTTGCCAATGAAACTTAAATGCACAGTGGGATTTCAGTAGTCAATGTGCTTTATGTATTCATTTTTAAGAATATGATAATGACAAAATGAAGCATACCATCATTTAGGGCCAGCTGTTTTGCTGAGAGCCTTCTGCCTGTTTTCCTTTTGACGAGATGGTCCTCTGATCCTTGGCTTTCCAACATCTCTTTCCAACTCCATGGGCTAGATTCTGATCTTATTTATATTCTTGCAAATCAAGGGTGACTCCCTTGGCTTTAATTACTTCTGTTTTATTCTAGTGCAATGGAACTCAGGATATGACTTTCATAGAAACATACTAAGTGTTGTAATTAGAATATGCTGCTGTTTTGACAGCTATTAATGGAACAGAGCTGAGTTGTCAGACTCTGCCAAAAAGGATATGCAATGTGATAATGGACATGGGGAATAGGATGGAGCACCTCTGAAAATAATGGTAATAAAGATCTCTAAGAGAAGCCACAACACAGAGAGGTGAGAATTTCTGTAAACCAGCATCTCCCAGGGTTTTCCTCACTCTCTTAAAAAAGCACTGAGTAAACTGTGGGCAGGTGTGGGTTTTTTTTTAGATTTTGTTCCTTTTTTTTTTTTTTTTTTTGAGAAAGAGGTGGAATGAGACAAAAAAAATCTTCATAGATCTTTCTTCTGAATCATTGTGAAAATTAGTGCTGGAAACCAAGGAGATAAAATAAACCTAGTAATTTAAAAAAATGATCTTGCTTAGTAATTTCTCTGGGTCAGGTTTCTCAGGTAGTCTGAACAAGTAAAACTCTCTTGCTTTCATTGGATATAGTGTCATCTGCAAACTATGAAGAACAGACCCTTAAGTTTTGGAATCCATTCCAGCATGGAAGAAACAAAAATTAGCAGAATTTATCTGTAAGAAACAATACATTTCTGGTACAGCCAGCAGTTGCATTTTCATAGTTTCCTGAGAAATTTTCTCTCAGCATTGCAATTAAATCCTGAAGTCTATTTTACACTCATCTATCTCATATTTAGTCAATTAGAAAGTAAAGTGGTCATATATTGAAAATGATTCACAAATTTGTTCATGAATAATGGCAACAAGCTCACTATGATTTCTGAGGTCATTTTGTGCAAGCAGGTAACCAATGATTTATTTATGAATATATTCATATATCTCAAATGTTTCATGAATGTTAGTATGAATAATTAATGGAAAATGTGTTATTTGTTATCATTACTCATTATTTTCCTATTCAAAAAGGCATCAGTCATCCAGTTAAAGAACATTAGAACATAATGATTGCAGCATTGGATCAGGCAGGTGTTTTGTCTTGTCCAGTATTATGTCTCTATCAGTGCCCCTTAACACATGCCTCAGAGGAAGGTGAATGAAATGCTGCCCTAGATAAATTTACTGTCCTTAATTAAAATGTTTTCTTAACACCTACCAGTTTGTGGTTGCTTGCTGCCCAGAGACCACTTCCAAATGAAAAGAGATATCCACCATCCTCATCAAATGGAAACCTCTAGTAGTTCTGGACAAACTGCAGATATTCTCACCGGCCAGATAAAGAGCCATTCTGGTTTTGCCTCTCAGTAAGCTCGCTACCTTAGTGATAGCATGTAGGAGAGAGTTCAGTAGGTTAATTACACATTTTCTTGGGAAAACCACACTCCAAATAACCTTTGATCTATTTAAGTTAGTTGTCTTTCAATGTTATCATTACCTCTCTGTTATATGATGTGAAAATGCCAATAGGAGAACCGAGTTCATTGTATAGATGCCACTAATTTCCTCAACCATAAACCCTCTTGTTCTTTTCTTCTCTCAAGTAGACAATTCCAAGTTTCTCTGTCACTTTGCATGTCTTAAAAACTACCAGTTCTTCCATCTCCATTTCTGGTGATGGATTGACCAATGTGGACGCTATTTTCCAGGTGAGGACTATTGGCTTATACAATAGCAGTTTTCATATTAATATTTTTTATTCCATCTGTATAACAGATATTTTGTTTGTTGCTTTTTTTCTTTTCTTTTTTGATCACTGTTGTGATTGAGCAAAATTTGTAACTGGGCTGTCCGCAGTTATGCCAAGATCCTCCTTTAAGTTGTCAGAGATGGCTTAAGATCTAGGAAGGTTTCGTATTTTTCACTCCACCTGTGTTTGTTCTGCATCAGCCAACACTTATTTTCATTTGCTACCAGACTGCTCGAGTTCACCTAACTTAATTAGCATACTCTGAAATGCTTCAGTCCTTACTCTCTTTTTCTAACAGAAATAATTTCAGTAAAGAATTTATACCTGGTATAGAATTGTGGACAACCCAGTTGTTAATCTTTTAGAGTGAAAAATGATTGTTATGTGTAGTTCCTGCTTTCTCTCTCTTAGACAATTTCCAACATGTAATAATAAACTACTTATTCTATGATAACTTAATTTCTTCAAAGGAAATTTCTCAAAAAAAAATAAGAAGATATATATGCATATATATATTTATCAGGTTATTTTTCTTGGTCTATTAGCTTGATGTTTCAAAGAATGTATAGAAGAGACAACATTTTCTTTGAAAGAAGCTGATTTTTTTTTCCTCTCCTGTAGGTAATTCCAGTTTTTATTAGTTTTGATAAATGTATCTGGAATTGAAATAAGACTTTTCAGTATATAATACCTAAGATCACTCCAGTGCTTGTCCTAAAGATAGGTATGCTAGCTGTTACCCTCCAGTCCTTCTGTAGCGTATCTGACTTCAATGAGAGCTTGCGCATTTTTGCTATCAGCTCATCCACTTCATTTTCAAATGCCTTCCAAACCCTTGCATATATAACCATGAGGTCCTTGTGATATGCTGCTGTTTAGTTTATCAGTTTGTTCCCCTTTCAACATTTCACATTCTGGCAGCTCACGTCCTTTATTGTCTTGAAAAAAAATAGGTCCAGTGTGGACACTGGCACAGCATGTGTTGTGGGGAAGCTTTACCCAAATGGATCATTCAGAACTTCTGCAATGTCCTTTTGCCCATTAATTGTTCCCATTACCCCCTGCATGTCCCACAGGCCCCAATGGTTCCCTCCCAAACTAGGTGAATTTAAAACCCTTCAGAAATGTCCTGTTCTCCACACAAGCCAGCTCTTGTCCATGCATCCCTGGCCCTCTTCATTTACAGTGGACATTTTGTTTGGTTTTTATTATAATTTCTTTCCCTTAGCCAGGGACTTCACCAGAGCTGAAGTGTCATTTCCTGAAAGCTTGTTGCTTGGCTCAAAGAACTTCTTGGATCTAAACATTTCACAGTAGCATTTTTTTCCCTCTCTTGTCTTTCAGTTTGCTTTCTGCATGACTTCCCTGAATCAGAAACTGTCTGTTAATATCTCTGTTGATTTGAATCTATGTATATTACTTATTCTTTCACTCTTCCTTTCTCTTTCTTTTTTTTTTCTATTCTTTTTCTACCTCCAGTACTTTTTTAAGCCATTTGCTAATTATTTTCAGATTTAACATCACTCTCTTGTACCGTCACTCACTGTACCATTTCTTCAGCTGCTTAAAACTAAGTTAAAAACATGCACTGTTATGTATTCCAGTTATTCTAGAAATCACCTAGAAATTATTTTTTTCTAATCCATTTGTACCAGTTGACCTACCAATTTACAAGTGAGTGAAGTCACCTATGAATACTACTTTATTAGACTTAGTTGCCTTTTTGATCTCTTTCCATACAATCCATTGAATATCCCAGACATTTCCTGGACAAAGTGTGCTAATGCAGGATTTAATTAAAAATGATATTTTTATGCTTTTTTAATTAAATTTTATGCTTAGGACACTGGACTGGGACCAAGTAGATCACAGACAAGCTCCTGACCATGCCACAGACCTCCTGCCTGACCTTTGACAAGTTCCTATGGCCTGACACAAAGCCTGCTGGGGTCAGAGACCAACTCTTGTTACCTTTGGGTAGGGTTTGTCTCATATTCCTGCAGTGCGGAGAATAAGTCTTCCTTATCTCATGACAACGTTGTGAGGATTCACTCACTGCAGACAGGTACTGAGGTTAGGCTGTGGTACTGCCATATGAAAACAGGAGGAGACAGACTCCATCCACGGGGTCTTTCTTTGCACTGGGGTGTTGGAAAGCTGAGCTTTTAGGAGCTGATTATCCAAAAAGTTTCTCTTTAGAACAGAAGACAAGCTAAAATGTTCAGAATCCCTACAATAAAAAAATACCGAAGCTCCTAATTGCTCCAGATCTTCACGAGGAGTAAAAGGATAAAATAAGTTACAAGTTCAGTTCTACATGAAAAATAATAATAATAATAATAAAATAGTTCTCATTATCTGATTG
>VXAA01004389.1:950638-995198 GCA_013399115.1 Anseranas semipalmata
GGAGAGAGAAAGAAAGAAAGAAATTGAAGGTACTGTTTAACAACTGGATCTAGGCCTGGGGCTTTGCTCAGTTTTGTGTGTTATCAGCATAGTCAGTGTTAAGTAGGGGTAAAATTACCAAAGTAGGGCTTACAAGGCCATGAGTGCATTCAGATCATACATTGCATCAGAGCTGATCACAAAAATTATATGGACCTGCTGGTTCCCCTTATACCCCGTAGCCCAATACACATTTCTGACATAAAAAAAGAGTTAGTGGACTTTGAGAGCAGGGCACATGGACTGAGCAATGTATGTTTGTAGACAGAGAGGTTACACTTTTCTCCTTCACCATTACCTAAGGTCCTTGAGGATTCCCATCATCATCACTGTGGTAGATTAAGAGTAGTGCTTCACACTTAAATTCATAAGTAGGCCATATGATGTATTAAAAATGGTTGCCTCAGACTCTCACTTTCCTGTGTTTCTAGAAGCATTCTGCCATGGTGGGAAATTCAGTTTACTCCTTTTTATACATGATACTGCATGACAGTGAATTTATATATAAGTGGAAAATGAAAGCAAATAAGGGCTGGTGCTAGGAAACTCAGGGAAGGGCTTGGTATGGAACAAGTATATAGCCAGTTTGGAACTGCTGTTCAACATGGGTGTTGGGGGAATATTAGCTTTTAAGGGAAGGAGACTAGCCAGGGAGATGTCTTCTCTGCTACCTGTTTTTCCATGCTGAGACTAAGCTGAAAACTGATCTCCTGATCTGTTGCTGGCATCTTTCACCCACACTAATTTCACTTTTCTAACAGTGAATTCTCAGCTGATGAAAGCTGTCAGAACATGAGTGACATGAAAAGAGAGACCATCACCAAACAAAGTGCTATATTTAACCTGGCAATGCCATGTCTTCTCATGCTTGACCTTGAGCACTAGCAGTGAGAATATGAACAGGGCATCTTAGTTTTAAAGTTTCTTCCTTTAACCAAGCAAAAAAGGCTCTTAAATATGTGGAAAAGCAGGGAAGAAGGAAGGTAATGTAAGTTACCCTTCAGCTTTTGACTTTTGTGACAGCCAGCACACTTAGCTGCCACTAGAAGGAAAGAACATGTGAAGGGTTCACTGTTAAAATCTCATTAAAAGTGTCTTATATCTGCAAGTAATTTTCACAATCTTATCCACTAGGAGTAAATGTAAGGATCTTCACTGAAAGGTTTTGACATCAGAAGCCATTCCCTGCAAGGAATATCTTACTGTTATTATTCATTTTTCAATGCAATTCAGTAAGGGGAAAAAAAAAAAAAAAAAGTATATAATTGGAAAGAAGTGAGGAAAGCAAAAGAACAAAGATGAAGAAAACCATTAGGTCTGCTTTGGCTGAAGAAAGCCTGTAAATATCTCTCTTTCTTTGTTTAGCACAGAGTGAGACTCTATATCATCTACTTTGGAGAACAGGGAAATGTAAAATGTCCGGTTTCAAAAACCCCAAATAAGTGAAGTGTTCTCATTCTTTTCAATGGCAAATAGGACAATTAATAGTCCACAACATTTCCTTTAAACTCTCTTCCAAATCAAAGTGGGGAGTGGGAATGACACATAACAAAAGAGACAAAGAACAATTTTGTTGTTACTTCTTTTGGACAATGGTGACAATTCCTAGTTTCACCACAGATTGCTGATGTGGCTTTGGACAAACCTAGCAACCTCCTGTACCTCAGCTTCTCAACTGGAAATTGTATAAAATAGCATTTGCATTCTCACGTGTTTTGTCAGCCTTTTAGTTTAGTTTAGTTTGGCAGCACTTATGTAACCGCCTGCATTGGGGAACTTTACCCAAATTTGAGCATCCATTGAAAGAAATGAATGATATAGCACCTTTCAAACATTTGGTTTCTTTTTATTACTTATAAAAAATGCCTTATAACACAGACCTGATCTTCCTCAAACTAGACAGAATGCTGAAAAAAAAACCACACCACATTGTCAACAGCTTTGTGATGCAAACAAATCCACAGGGTCAGAGAGCCCCCCGTACCACCAACTGCTTCAACCCAAGAAAAGTATGCTGCGGTAGTACCACTGCATGCCCATTCTTTTCACTTTCTCTTTGCTGCTGGCCACTTTTGAGAGAGGACAGTGGGCAAGCTGGTTAGGGACAGCTGCTCTTGAACTCAAATAACCACTTCATTCAATAAGCACATTCAGTGCTTATTGAAACAACCACAAGACGCTTTGGAGATTAGTTTAATTAACCCCTGACTCCCCAGAAATACCTCCTACAAATAAATTCAAAGATACTGTGTTTTATCTGTTCATTGTAACAGTTGGAGAATTTTAATATACATGTGGTTTCCAAGCAGATCTCCATGCAGTGTGCATTCCTACCCCACTGTAAGCCTCCCATCCTGAGATTACCTCCTTGCAGACTCAATTCTCTAGGCTTAATGTCCTTGTGTTCCCTTTGTAGGGGAACAGTGGGTTTGGAAAGGGAAAAAAGTGCTCTCAGCTCTGCTTTTAATCTCTCTTCTCATTCAGTTTGCTTTTTCCAACAAGAAAACTGGAACAAGCAGACTTTACACACCAAAAATGATAAGGGAAGTGACAGGCATTGAGAGAGACCTTTGCATCCCTGTGAACATAACAGGAGAAAGTCTCCTTCGGCAGTTGCATGTATATAATTTTTTACCTCATTAGAGAAGAGTAATGCTTCCCAAATACGAAAAAAGAGATGATTTCTTCTTTTTGGTTTTCACTTGAAAGCTCCAAAATCACAGCCCTCTCAAAACTGTATCACTTTGTGTGTTGTATCAGGATTTAGATCATCATCTTTTAACTAGGAAGTCCTAGAAAAAAAACACGAAGATCACAAAATAGAGAACTAAGGCTGAACGTATGATGAAGAAGGCATTTCCTGAAGATGATCTCTGCTTTGCTGATGTCTTTTATGTCCGTAAGCAACAGGATAGGAGTTCATTGCAAAGCTCTCTAGGTCAGAGGTTTGTCTTTATGGTCATGGTCCCGTGGGAATCACAACATCACTCTTTCACCTACGTGGGATTGCTCTGTACTACAACTAAGGGCCAAGCTAAAGGCATGAACTTAAAGGTGAGCTGAACAGCCTTGAAAAGAGCAGAAGCCAAGCTTTCTGTTTATTAAGAAACCCACACAACAGCAGAATTAAAATTAGATTTCCAAGCTCATAATAGCTGAGTCCCCCACATTTGTTACTGAATAACTGTAAAAGTTATTTCTGGGTGCTTTACTTGCTTAAAAATCAAGCTGTTACTGTGTGATTTTGGCTATAGCTTTAGAAATCCAAGTTTAGGAACAATATTTTTAACTTTAAGCCAAAATCTTTAACAAGCAAAACAAAATAAATCTCAAGGAAAACGTGGGCTTGGTTCCATTCTATCTGGAACCTAATTTCTTTCTTTGCTACCCACAAGGCTATAAAATACTGTAGCTCTGCTTGGGCTACACTTCAAAGCTATTCTATATACATGTAGATGACTGAAAAACACTGAAGGCAAAGGAAAGCCAGGCCCACACCACACAAATTAGCAATGCATTTTGTTCTGGAGGCAGTTTTTGTGGGTTTTAGAAACTAGTGGGCAACTTTACAGGTAGGTGATATAATGTTATGGCAGGCCCCAGTGAGCTGGAATTTTTCTCTTGATGAATATTTCAGTGGCACTCTCCAAGTCATTCTGAAAAAGAAAAAAAAAGGACAAGGGAAAGAAGCTAAGTTTGGGGATATGCATCCTTGTTTTTCCCTGGCTAGGGAAAACACTGTTCCTAGCAGTTCAACAGTGTTTAGCCTTCTCTCTTGTCTGTAAGTTATCAATTCCCATAATATATCAACAGATTTGATTTTTTGACTTTTTTTGTGACCCATTTCAGTCAGTTGGTGATTTCCTTAACATATTTGTTGATAAGTATGTAAACCAAATAAACAATGTAAACCAACACATGGTGCATGTTAGTGTATTATAAATTCCCTCCCACTATGGCTGGTTTGCAAAAGTGATATTGAGACAGTTCACATGTATGCAGATTTATTACTGAAGTCCATTGCTGATGGCCTTCATTGCCTCTAACTGTGAAAAAAAAAAATGTGGAAAAAATAAAAGGGGGATAAATGAAAGAAAGAAGAGAGACAGAAGGGAAAAAGAAAGCTCTCCCAGTCGTGGCCAGCTAGGAAGAGAAGAAACCAGGGTTTCCAGAACTCTCCTGGGCATCCTCTGATGCATAGCATCTGGCTTCCCCCACGATGCTTTTCCCACAGTAACTATATAGTTTCTACCAGGTCTTACTCAAGTCCTCAGCTGGTTGTCACTGCTTACTGTTGGTGTTGATTAGAGCATGCATTGATCAGGACAGGAACTGCATGGCCAGTTGCTTGTGTGCACATGCCCATTATTGTGTCCCTTGCCTAAAATAGAACCTTTTACCAAAAGGGAACGAAAGTGGGGAAAAAGGGCTGATTCTCTGGCTGGTGACAATCACTGCCCATGAGAGCCCATCACAGGAAGGCTATCAGGGTGTGCAGGTGCAAGATTATAAGGATAGCAGCATGAGATTAAAAGTGCAAGAACAAAGAGGGGAAAATACTGTCCCAGGGGCTCTGAAAACATAGCCCCAACAGCCTGGGTGGGATGGTAGAGAGCTGTGAGGGAAAGGAAGGCTGCAAAATTGCAGAGAAAATTAGCCCTTAGCCACACAAACCAGCAACAGCATTTTCTTAGCATGGGAAGGTGTGACAAAGTAACATACTGGCACCCTAGCAGTCAGTGGGATTTTCCCTTGGACTTCCCTGGAGCTGAAGGATTGCTTCATTACCTGAGAAAGGAGCGATCTGCTGTCCTTGGTTCAAATGTGCCTCTGTTCAGGGAGAGGCATTGGCTCCAGCTGCTCGGTGCAGTTTCTGAAGACTCACTCTCGCTGGAGGCTGTTGCAACCACTGCTTCTTATGCACTCAAATCACAGCCTGGTTGGCCTCTTCCTCTCTCACAGGGGATTTTCCTGCTGGCAACTTGAGTGAGAACCAACCTCTTAACCCCCCAACACCTCCCCTGCTTTCTTTTCTTTTCTTTTCTTTTCTTTTCTTTTTTTTTTTTTTTTTTTTTTTTTTAATCATTGCTTAAGTAACACTTGAAACACAACTTTCTCCACTGCAGGTCAGCAGCCAAGACCAGCTGAGGATGTAGGGATTCTGTGCTAAGAATAATAGCATAGCACATACCTACAGCACAACAGCAAAAGAAAAATGCATTCCCTGCATTTTCTGATATGCTTTAGATCTTGCATTGAGTTTGACTGTGGGGCAATAATAGAGATTCCTGATTGTATGTCTTAATAGATAAAAATCTGCCAATTTAACTTTTATTCCGGCTGTGGTAGATAGAACAACAGCAACATCCCTTCAAGGGATGAGGTGGCAGTGGATGGACTTGTTTCCTAACACTCTGGAAATGTTAACACAACATAGCGATGACAACAAGGAGGAAAACACAGAAATGCTCTCCTGTTTTATATTTTTATTTCTTTTAATTATTATTTATTTATTTCACAACAAGAGCTCAGTACCAATGTTTCATTTATTACATCTTACTGCTTCAGAAACCAAGTAAGAAAACTAAAAGCATGACAGCCAGGAAGGAAGACATTTTTTGCATCTGAACACATAGGCAGAAAAGAGATAATAAGTAAACAAAGAGGAATCATTTATTTATTTTGAAGGTCCACTAAGACTTCTGTGATAGAGATCACACCAATTTATTTATTTTTGTTGAATTTGCAAGCACCTCATCTCTTCAGCCTGCTGTGCTGTGAAGCCAGTTTCTGCACTGCAGCATTAAGAAATAATTATTACCCTTTATTGTGTAATGATTAGTTATTGCACAGGCTATGTAGAAGATTTCTGCAGTCGTCATGCCAACTCTCTCCTGCATCCTGATTTAACCCATTCTACTCTGGTGCAACAATCAGCCATGGGTGTGTTTAAGGGGGACATTCAGGCTGTGCACATCCCATTCTGATTTCACTTCATCATGGACACTAAAAGAGCACATGGTCTCACCTAGTATGTACAGGCACAAGTGTTTTAAAGACTGCTATCTTTTGCTCAGCCTGAACTTCCCTGCCATGATGTGAGAGGATTAATATGTATCCTGAGTGCCAGACCTCTTGCTGCTGTACGGTGAACCCCTCTGGGCGCTTCAAGTGCAGCCTCAGAAGCAGCCTAATCCAGTCCTTGTCAGCTGGCAGCATGTTTGCTCTGATAACAGGGCCTGGCAAGATGGGTCTTGATGGGTGTTTAAGAGAGATGCATGAAAGGAGCAGGAGAAGATTTAAAACAAGGCAGCATCTCACTGGGAACCCGTCTGCACTCAGTTGCTCCAGTACAACCCAAGGTGTCTCTCCAGTGCTGCAGTTGATAGGGTCCCAACCTGACTGTCAGTCCTTCTGGGGGAGAAAACTGCTTGGCTAGAAAGTGAGAAGATCACTGTTTTTGCTTTACAGCGTGGGGAAAAGGGAGAAGGGCTGAGAACTTGAACACCAAGATGAATTGCACAGCAAGGAAAACCAGAGCTGGTCTTTACTTAAATAAGCACTCTCCAAGCAAATTTACAAAAATGATGACATAGTTGTTTGCATTCTTATAGGAAATGATACCATGCCATCCCAGCTTTGGTTTCAGTCCTGCAGTCCTGCATGCTGAAGGGTGCAGGAACAGACCCTCTGTAGCCAGCTTAGCTCATGAATACCTGGTATTTGATACAATACTGTTGTGGTTTAGCCCCAGCAGGCAGCTCAGCACCACCCAGCCGCTCTCTCGCTCTCCCCAGGTGGGATGTGGGAGAGAATTGGAAATTTAAAAGTGTGAGAACTCATGGGCTGAGATAAGGACAGTTCACTAGGTAAAACAAAAGCTGCATGCACAAGCAAAGCAAAATGAGGAATCCATTCGCTACTTCCCATCGGCAGGCAGGTGTTCAGCCACTGCCAGGAAAGCCGGGCTCATCACACGTAACAGTTCCTTGGGAAGACAAACACCATCGCTCTGAACGCTCCCCCCTTCCTCCTTCTTTACCCCAGCTTTTGTTGCTGAGCATGACACCACATGGTATGGGACATCCCTTTGGCCAGCCTGGGCCAGCTGTCCTGGCTGTGTCCCCTCCCAGCTCCTGGCGCACCCCCAGCCCCCTCGCTGGCAGGGCAGCCCGAGAAGCTGGAAAGGCCTTGGCTCTGTGTGAGCACTGCTCTGCAACAGCTAAAACCATTGGTGGGTTATCACCACTATTTTCAACACAAATCCAAAACAGCATTGTGTGAGCCTCTATGAAGAAAATTAACTCTATCCCAGCCAAAACCATGACAAATACTTATATGTTATAGTTTTATTTTATTTTATTTTGTTACTTGCTGCAATTACTACCTACAGCCCCTCAAGGTGAAAAGAGAAAAAGCCCACACAGACACACAGACACGCACAAAGAAAAACAAAACAACACATTCTCCACACCAGAGCAGATCATGTCATGCAATTGCTATTACTGTTATGTATACATAGTTCATTATGCTGTCGGACACGCAGTGAGGAATGAAGGGCTTAATTGAAGAAATAATCTGAAAATCAAATAATTCTTTTCTTAGTGCTTCTTCAAAGAGTAGATTTTGCTAATGCTGCTCCACATTTACTTTTTTTAAAGTAATCTATTGATTCTGTAATTAAACATTTAACTGAGAGGAGCAGTATTTTCTTTTTTTTCTTTATTTTTTTTTCCTGAAAACAAGTAAAAGATTTATTATTTTATGGAATACAACACTTCGGTAACCAGAACTGATGGGAGACAGTGAGCAAAGTACAGGGAGAAGACAGAGGAAAGCTTCTCTCTTTAGATTTCTTTCTTGTGTTTCAGTCTTTCTTTAATTTCAGTCTCCATCCAGAAAGAACCTGTAAACAGAGGATTCTTCCATTCAGATTCTTTCTTTCTTACTGCTCCCTCATCGGTACACCTCTTCCTTACACCATGCACTTGTCATCATTCTTTGGAAAGAAACAACCCAGACAGTCATCAAATGACATCATCTGCTGTTTAAGTCTTTGAGTCAATGGGTTACACGATCACCTGTAAAGCCCCAGTCACACTTAGAGGTACTGTTTTGCGTGGTATCACACATTCATTGTAGAGCATTGCTGGTCTGAACAGGTTGCAGTCTGCATCTTTCATGGAGGTTGTCTGGTCATTACCTCTGACCTATCAGTCTAAGGAAGAGAGTGCAGGACACAAAAAGTTGTGAGGCTATAAGTAAAAAATAGATCTGGGACAAAACCACACATTTCCCTTATATTCAAGCTCACTGTCCTCATTGCTCAGCCTTGGCATGTAGTCATTTTGAGCTTGTGACATTCTCCAGGGTAATGGTGAAGAAATTTGTTTGCAAGCAAGTCATCTCATCAGGCTTGGTGTTCTGGAATGTAATGCCAACAGAAATGGTTATTATGGGGACATAATTAGTAGGCTTCTTCATGGTAAAATGGCAGTAAAAGATTAATCCCCATTAACCTGAAGGATGGAGGAATTTTTTTAAGTTTTTCAATAGCCTCAAAACAGTTGTGTGAAGACAGGCTTTTCTGAGAACAGGCGTTCCCTCAGTCTTGTGTGATAACTGGACACTGCTCCCATCAGACAGCTAATGCTCTCTTTTCCTTTCAGAACCCTGAAAAAAAAAAAAAAAANGTGCTGAACAATCTGCTAATTGTCTACAATTAGTCCACTGGATATTTTCCCCTTGTATTTGAATTGTCCATCTGCAAGTGTGCTGGCTAAGCTTAGCAGTCTAATAGTTTCAAAGATCATGTCAAGGTCAAGAGACTCTGCTAAGTTTCTTGTGTTCAGCATTGAGAATTTGGCATTTTTGGCATGTGAGTGTTCACCTAACTCATGTGACACAGCTTTTCACCTCTAATTTAATGACTTGTTATTTATAAGCAGAAGCCAAAAGTGCTCTAGATGGTGAGATAGGCACATAAGCTGGTCAGTAACTGTTCCCTTTCATGCTAGGAAGAGCACAAGTGTGGCATAGCTGAGGGGACAGATATCAAACCAGAAAGATCTTGGAGAAAGGAGAAAACCAGAGTGATGGGCTGTTCAGCAGAGGCTGTATTTATCGTCCCTTTTTCCACATCAGATAATTATTGCAAATCTCTGATGGTTGACTCCGTACCTCAGCTTCTTCTTGATGTTGGCTTGCAACAGGATCTTTTCGTTCAATACCTCTGGTGCTGATATGTTGCAAAAGTTTAAGGCTAGAAGAGGCATTATCTCACATCATCCACCTGTCTTTGTAAATGTGAAGCTAAAGGCAAATGATTTTAAAGAGTCATTAAGGCTAAGTGCAGGTCTATACTGTGGTTATCTCTTGGGCAATGGTGGGCAGTACTAGAAACTACCTTAGGAGATATTTTCTTTACTTACACCAGGACTACTGCCACACGGGATAGAAGCATCTCCTCCACCCTGACAGCAGGTTCAGTCCACTCCAAAAGTTCAAGCCTGGTTGCCTATGAGCAATTCTAAGGCAATGTGTGTGAATCCAAAACAGGCCTGGCTTCCCTGGGAACTTAGTTTCTGTCTCATAGTTTCCTTCACTTCAGCATCTGGCTGCTCTGTCAGCCACTTTCTTGAATGCTTTGGAGCTGCAATGCAAGCAAAGGGATTCCAGCCTCATGGCGTTTCTGCTGTTTTAACATCACCTTCTTATGCACCTGCTGTCTCTTCTGTTCACTGTGAGCCAAATGCTACTGCTCTTTTACTAATATTGAGTAGTACATCATATTGAAGAAATGTCCCAGAAATATCTGCCATATCAACTGCTATGTCTTGTGAGTGAAGGTCCCCAGATCTGGCACAAAACACTGACAGAATGAAACAGTATCCACTCTGAGAAAAGGCTGACAAATCTTTCATAATCTTTCTCACCCAGATTTCTTAACACCTCTTCTCTCAAACATACCACTTAATCACATATGCTGAAAATACAGGGCAGCACATTTGAAAATATATGCAGGGGATATTTTACTCAGTGATTTTCATGTTGTAGATGACAGGCTATGGGCAGTTACTGAACTAAACAATGTAATGCATTTTTAAGAAACATTGGTCAGTCACATGGAAGTAAGCATCACCTCCAGGTATACTAATTGCTATGCCTTCTGTGATTAAAATTGCTGCTGATATCAGTTGCTATGTGTCTAGTTTTACACCAATTACCAAGTCGGAGTTCAGAGGAATCCTTCCACTTAAGAAAAGGCAGCTGATTGATGGGGAAAGTGCATGATTTTCTCTTGAAACATGCAATATATATAATTACTGTATGTCAGCATGTATAATTACTGCAGTCATGGATAGGGGCGTCAGTGATCTCTGCCTACATGGAGATTTTGTAAGCTTTAAAAGTGTCTTGGCCTTACAAATGAATGACCAAAAGGAGTATGGGATACACATAGGGAGCTAACAACCTGTAAATCGACAATATAGTGTCTCTACTATCACAGATAGAGAAATTCTAATTGTGGCATCACTTTTAAAGAGTCAGTTCAACACTTGGTACACTTTGTTAGCAAAGCAGAGGTTATCAACATTTATTTCTCTGTACCAGAGTAAACAAAAGGCATAAAAAATTACTTCTCTCTGGTCTCATGTTGATGTCACAGGGACCAGAACCCAGATGACCCAACTCTGCAAATTCAACACCATGCTCTTCATATTGGACCATCATTTTGCATGGAGCTTTTATAATAATAATAATAATAATAATAATAATAATTCAGAATAACACATTATATATTCTATGTTATAATAAAAATAAAAATNATGTCAGCCAGGACTGAAGGAGAAATATTATGTATAATTACAGAGCTACACAGGCTAAAAGGTTACCCATCAGAATAATTTAATCTCTGGTATTATTCTTTGTTGTTACTCACTCTCATGTCAGTGTTGTCTCTCCCTCCACCTCAAATCCTTAACTCGTTCCTCTGGCAGGATGTACAATAGCCAAAGTGGCATAAATCAAAGCCTAGAATCAAGAAAATTAGAATAGATTGGAAGTGCCAGCTCCTCAAGAGGGAAAAGAAAGAAACACAACCATGGGAGATCAGAAGAGTGATTGCAGCTTCATTACAAGGGCCGTTGTGCCATCAGAACTGGTTATTGCCTGTCACAGGCTGGTTTTATTTCCCAGCTCCTGACTGATGCAAAGCTTGATCTGAAATAAATACCATCTATCCACTTTCTTTATAAATCTCCTCACTGTACTTGCATTTAATGTTTACAGGTCTTCACATTTTTCAAATAAAATATAGTTTTATACTTGTGGTATCTTTATCGTAAAGCAGCAGGAGAGAGGTTGAGGGCTGCACAGGAGCTCTTACTGATCCATGCAGAGGTGGGAACAAGCTCATCTGTGCCAAAAGACAGGATAAACTGTGGTGGGGACTTCCATGCATTGTGCTTTCAATGAAAACTGTTTCTTTATTCTGTGTCAGATCTGGACACTAATAACAAATTATATGAGTGGTCAAAATACTCCAGTTCTGAATTTTTAAAGATATCTTTCATCAATTTATTTAGTATTTAAAAAAATAGCTTTTTCCATCAAATCCATAATATTAAGTTTTTTGATATCAGAAAGGTTTCAACAGCATATTATCATTGTGAGTTTCAGATTTCAAGAGAGCTGTAACAAAATACCTGGAGCATAAAGAGGTTAAAACAAACAAACAAAAAAAAGATGGTTGCTGCCAGAATGCTTGCCCTTTATTTAGCAAGAACCTTCACTAAGAGCAGATCTCCATACTGCCTTTTTTTGGGTAAAAAAGAACAGTTCAAGATAAAGATTTTTTTACTTTAATACCTATGTATAAAACCATAAATGATCTTCATATTAGCAACAGCTATAATTGTTAGACCAGCTACTTGTACAGCCAGCACAGTATACCTGTGCACATTATTTAGAAGCTGTATTTGGTGATAACTGTAGCAACATTTACAGTGTAGCTCACAAATTAGTGTGAAGGCTTATTCTCCCTGTGTTCTGCAAATAGTAAAGTGCTTCTGGTTATACTTTTTGAGTAGCTTCAATCTTTAAAACAGCTTCAGCATCCTTAGCCTGAAGTACAGTGAGTGTTTTTCTCCTGTTGATGGAGTTTTGAAAATGTAACTCACGCAAGGGGTCCTTCAGATGCCAATAGGAGATTTGCAGGAGATTGTTTAAGAGTTTTGTTTAAGCAAGGACTGCAGAAATGGACTCCTTAACTCGGAATGAGGAGCTTCTTTGCATTAACAGCAACTGTCTCCAAACAGCAAGGGGGTGACCCTATTCTCATTTCCCGCCTATGTATTGAACCTCTGCGGAGGAAGGTTGCTAATGATATGGCACAGGAATTATTATTTTTAGAAAATGCACAATGTAAGTGTACATGCACAAGCATGAGACAATCAACTAGTATTCAGTATCAGCTCACTATAAAGGCTGGTAATGAACAGACTGACTACGTTAGTTATGCATCGGTGTGATGGCATTGTGGTTAACAGAGCTCTGCTGGCTTGTACTGCTGCTGAAGTTTTGTCCCCTGCTCCCATTAATCATAACACTTTTACCACACAGCCAGTCTTGGAACACAAAATTTTAATTCCATATTTTAAAACAGGTTGTGTGAGACAAAAATGATCTAATCTTTATACTTTAAGGCAGTGATACAGTGTTGTTTTAAAACAACTTGTCATTGACTGGATAGTTGTCCTGAATGGACCGGTCCAAGCTCAGAGCTCATGGCAACAAAGGCAGTCAAAAAAATTCATCGGGTTTGGTGCACATAATGTCTGAGATGTGTTCTCACTCTCTACATGGAATTAAAAAGTAAACTATCAGCTATGTTTATCGTTGTTGACTGTCCAGATCTTTAATTAAGTTTCACCTCTTTCATTAATTTTTGTTCCTTTGTCTTTTTACTCCCTGATTCATTTTTAAGACTCTGAGCTAATGCTGCAGTGGTGAGCTTCTCACCTCAGATTTGGTCTTTTTTTAAACAGTCTGCCTCTTTTTCAGTCATGATAGTGTTTCGTTGCGCATTACACTTCCTTATTTTTGTATGTATTATAGAATTACTGCTGTCTCTAATGAAAGAAAGCATTTTAGAGCAAAGGGGTTTTATTTCATTTCCAACATACTAATTTCTTATGTATAAGCACTAGACAACACCTAATAGGAGAGGAAGATAAAAATTAAACAGCTCAAGCTACCAGTAACTATTATTTATTTGTATTAATAAGAAATCAATAATGAAAATACCAAAACGCAGGAAAGTTATTCCTTAATTTATTTTTTAAAGACTTCCCCTCCATTAGATATTTTATTTTCTATTAGCTAAGAAATTGTAGTAGAAAATAACTGCCTTTATTAAACAAAAAACAACACATATTTTCATTAAGAATTCAAAACAATAAATTTTCTCAGTTTTAGCCCTCTCACTGCAGGTATTTAATTTTAGTTTCTTTAATTTCTTAACAAAAATTTTAAAATCTCACTTATCTTTTTTTGCTTAACATTGTTTTGAGAACTGTCAGTGGCAGCTCAAAAATGTTCAAGGTGTGTGTGGAGACACCAAATACAATGCAAAAACAAATTAGTGGAGGAAAAGCAGAAGATAATAAGGACATATATGTTTTATAAGATAGTGACAATTTTATAAAAATACATGTTAGTACTGTGATATAACCCATTAAAGAATAAGATTGTGACCCAAAAGCTTAGTATCTTGGTGAGTAGAATAAAGTACTTATTTGATTTGCCTGGATTCATTTACATATAGAATGCCTTGTAATTTCCTATACAATAGGTAATTTTATTTATTTATTTATTTATTTATTGGTGGGTGTGGGTGTGTGTGTGTGTGTGTGTGAATAGGCTGCCATGGGGATTTCCTAGAACAGACTGGATTGATTTGCTAAAACTACACTTTCTGAACCTGAAAAGTGCATGTCTAACTCTGAACAGCAGTAATTTTTTGAGTCTTCTGTGGGACTGTCCACATGGTTGAGCAAAATGGGTATACAAGAGTTTGAAAGTAACCTTTGTTCCATTTTTTCCTGTTGAAAACCATGCAGGGTTATTGGCTTTCTATTAATTTGGGCACAAAACCATAAGTACTTGTGAAGGATGAACCATTGTCACAGACATTTGTGATGGCCTGTGTCAGGGTTTTGACTACAGGCAATTACTCTGGGATGATCTTCTTCAAATCGTTTCTTGGTTCAGTTTCTCCCACCATATGGGGACTTGATGGGATGGGGTGGCAGTGTTTTGGGGTTGTTATTTTCTTACAGTAAGTTTTCTCTTTCCCCATGAGCACTAGCATGTAAGTCCTACCTCCTTATATCCTACTGAGCTTAAATATCATGCTCAAGTGACCTTCTGTAACAGGATTTCTGTGAGTGATGTATTTTGTGCAGAGTGTCTAGTGAATACAGGAGAAAACAGAGAAGTCTGGCAAACCGTCACTTACACTAAAACTGGTAGGAGTGTGTGGGCAGGCAGGCAGTTGTCAGACTGTGTGTGGGACATGCCCACCTTGGTGCAAGCATGGAAGCACAAAAAGGAGATAGTGCCGCTGTGCTGGAAAGTGGCATTTTGGCTAATGGTCAGCAAGAAATGAGGCAAAGAAAAGGAATTGCTGGCTTACACTAATGCCAGTATTAGCACGTCATTGCAAAAGAAGGACAGGACAGACTACAGAGCAGGAAACATTAGTGCTGAAACAGCTTTTTTTTTTTTTTTTTTTTTTTCTGGGCAAAAGCCAAAGACTTCCCCATGGGGTGGGGAGGATAAAATATTATTAATGAGATTGCTGGTTTATGGTTTCTACTAACTCACTAGCTCTGGAATAGCAGGTGGGAGGAAGGTGGAAGAGAGAGAGCCTGAAACAATCAACTCTGTTTTCTCAAGAAATAACTCAGTCTCAAAATCCATTTTCTGGTTGCAGCTGAAAGAAAATCATTATAGGATCTGGAGGAGGTCACCCATACATACATATAAAAATTATACTCCCAGAAAAGTTATCTAGCTTACACTATTTTTTAAACCTGATCCCAAACCAATTAATTATACCATTCTTTTCTAAGCCAAAGTGAGAAACTGGCACTTTTCTTATTTTTATTTTATACAAAAAAATGTATTGGAAAATAAATAGAAACATTAAAATGCTTCCCACTATCATTTCATAGAGAATCTATTTTAAAGACAAAGGAATGTGTTAAGAAGACATAGTTTGAGATAGCCACTGTATTGCTCCAACAAAACACAGGCAAACCAGGTGAGCGGAAAATCAATGAAGTCAGAAAGCTATGCTTGTTTTCTTAGTTAAATAGATTAGGGATGGAAACATCCCAGCGCTTTGTGCCAACCTCTGATTTACATC
Organism: Anseranas semipalmata; assembly: GCA_013399115.1. NCBI lineage: Eukaryota > Metazoa > Chordata > Aves > Anseriformes > Anseranatidae > Anseranas > Anseranas semipalmata. Next base: position 966,111 of record VXAA01004389.1, read on the forward strand.
TTAAGATCTGTTTGTTTAGATGTCAGTCATTCGCTCTTCAGCTGTCTTCCTGACTACCCCTCTTTTCTTTCTTTAAACTAGCCTACATTTTTGGCTGGGGTTCACAAGTAGGTTGCATGTGTTATATAAATTACTACAGATTGTCTTTTTTTTTCCCCTTTCTTCTGTTACATTTCTGTTTTCTGTTTCTTTTCTATCCATCTTTTTCATTTTTCAGGAGCTTTGTTTTATACTCATACAGAGGGATTTTTGCAGCTTTTCTTTCCCTCTCCTTTCTCTTCTTTACTTTCCTACCTCATATCTTGTTTCCTATGTATGTTCAACAGTTTTGCAGAGTGAATGAGATGGAAGAAAGTGGCACGATCCTGTCCTCTGATCCTTTGCAAGCTATGAATGTCACATGGGGAGTCCTAAAACAGAGTGAAGTAGCTTGGATTTTTAACTTTTAATATGTACTCTTGAAAGTACAATACAAACTTCATTTTCATTTTCTAGTTTTCCTTTTATCTACCACCATCAAGGGCTTCAGTCTTCCAGGTCCTGCTAATGCCAGGTGACTGAAACAGACATATGCCAGTACTATTTTTATTTTGGCTCCCAGCAAAAATGCACCACCTTTGTACATTACACCATGCCCTTCCATTACATTCACAGGTAGATGCTGGGAAAGACAGCCCCGTCTCCAGCCCACTGACATTATTAACCTCCATGGTGCAGGTTCAGCCTGGCATTTGTACAGCAGAGGTTGTGCTCTGTTATAGCACTTTAATTTGTATTTCTTTTAGAAATATCTGGACATGAGAAGAAAGTAAAATCAATCTGTCTCCACCACATTGTGTGCTACCAGTAACAGCAATTATTTCAAGGGCTTCAGATTCCAGATGAACAACCTTTTCCTGCCTGCTCCCACACCCTTACACCTCCAGAGAACAGCCTACCAGCGGGGGCTTCAATTGCAGCGATATCATGAACACTAAATTAGATAGAGGGACTTCAAAGGTCTCCTACATTAAGCACTTTATAATGAGTCCTGGAACAGAAATGGGAGCATATATGTGTCTGCTCCATTCATACCACATTACCTTAGCAGACCCTTAGAGTCCAAGGTATTTCCAGGCTCTCTGGACTGCCCCTGTGTATTATACCTACCTGATGCTGCCTCTGTGAGCATCTCTAAGTTAGCCTACTTAGATCAATGGCTTGGCTGCTCAGACTGCCACTGCAGAGCTGACAGAGTGCAATTCCTCCTTGATCATGGTATTCGCCATCCTGGGGTGAGCAGAAGCATTTTTCAGCTGTAGAGATGGGGAAGAAGTTCCTCTCAAATCCCAAGCTGCTTTGAAAATAAAAGAGAGCACAGTCATTTTTTTTCTGTTTTTATCTATTATAACCTTCATGTTCTATACATCAAAAGATCATTTTTCTGTGTATTTATAAGCAGATTAGAAAAAAAAAAAAAGAAAGAAAAAGAAAGAGAAACCCCTCCTACCTAGCTCCTTATTCTTTCTTTCTCCTTTTCTTTTCTGACTTTTACTCTGTGTATGTGTATGGATTTTCTTCAACTGTTATTGAAGAAGCTCCTGGAAGGCTTAGGAGAAGTAAAAAGATTAATCTTAAAGCCCTGCTTGCTGCTCACTTAGTGTTATACAGCAGGAAAGTTTTCCTTGTTAATGACAATGTTTGAATAAAAATCATTTTGTTGTCCATGGCTGCTTGTAGCTAGCATCCTTTTATCCAAGAAGAGTGTGAACAAGTCTTCCAGTTTACCCTGAAATTATTTAGGAAGTAGTTTGTTTTTTTTTGATTGGAGAAGGAGAATAGTTCTCAGAATACCTGGAGTCTGTGGGCAATATAAACACCTACATAGGTTTACAGAGAGCCCTCTGCTGAGCAGAATAGCTTTGTGGTATTTGGGGAAATTTCCTGACAGACAGTACATGGAGCTTCTGTGTGACATGCTATCCTGCTGTTTATTAAAGCAAAAGGTATGGGTCTGTCCAGAAAATGACTAAAGCCTGGCATATTAAAAAAGCCCCACAAGAACAAGGATGATCAAAATACCTTTGAAGATTTTGTTGTTCCAGGTCATTACCTTGAGATTTCTTGCAGTCCTTTTCCTGTCTTGTGACAAAATGCAAAATACTTTGTGGTACTGCTTAACTAACTCTCTACAATGGAGTTCTAGCAGCTAACATCACAGTGGTAGAATCAGTGAAACACTGCTCTGGTTTTTATGTTGTTGCACACTGAGCTGAGTTGTATTCTGAATTTCTTGGTGATTTCATGTGTGCTACCAGCCTGTTCTACCCAGTTACTTCTGATATGCATAGCAGCATATTCCAAAACCACCATATTCCCCGGGAGCTTTGGCAGTCAGAAAAGAAATCAAGTTTCCAGTTGTTTAACTGGGAAAATTAGTTCTGTTAAAATAATGTTTCAACTGGAAGGAAGAGCAATCATAATTTTCTGAAAGCAAAAAGTAATAAATGGCTTCTTCTTCCAGAGGTTTGTTTTGTTTTGTTTTTCTTTTTGTCCTGCAACACATCACAGCCCTTTAATGTAATTCTGTTTTCTCCATTTTAATCAGTTTATCCTCTGTCTAACTACGACATTTCTCTGCCTGCCTGTCTTTTCCTTTTATCTTTAGGCAAAATTATTACAAAATAGGAAAACCAAAAGGAAAACATGACAAACCAAAGCTGGATTTTCAATTAAGTCCATTAACAAGGACAATTAACAAGACCATCACTAAATAAGAGCATCTTGCTGGAGATATTTTTGTTTTGAAAGAGCAATTTCTCTTTAGATAAGAATCTCCTTTTCTATTTAGTTTGATCAGTACCATTAATGAGCAAAAAGATCATCATATTCAACACAACCAGTTTTCATTCCATGCATTCTGTAGTAAGTAACATAAGATTTTTACTCAATAGGACTACTGCCCCTTGTTTTGTTGGCTTTGTTCTAGTAAGATGGCACCCTCTGTTTCTGAAGTGTTTGTTCTCTTTGCCACCTGTAAGGAATGATATACAGCAGGCTTAGAGAAATTAGGAGCTTTCAGACACTGGCGAAGCAACATGCCCCCCTGCAAATTAACCTAATTTCCTGAGTTTGGCTAAACAGGAGAATCACAAGGCTGTGACATAAGAGAGAGAGAGAGAGAGAGATTCTCTGGCCTTCCTGTCACTTTCACCAATTTCTTTCTGGCTTCATGTCTGTTTGCCCAGTTTAATAATAAGAATTCATAATAATAATAATAATAACAATAATACAGCTTCAAAAGTAGCATAAGAAACAAAGTCCAAAGCCATTAATTATAATGCTACTGTTAAAGCTACTTGTTCTCCAGGCAAGATCATGTCTTTCTATAAAAGATAGAGTTGAATTCTTAATAGGTTAGAACCCTTGCGGAAGCCCTGGCTGTTCTGACACCACCATTACGTTACTGTGAAAAATTGTCCTCTCTGCATATGGATCGATGTTCTATCTAAACAAAGTTACGAAATGCAGTGTTCCTATAGCAGCTTTATGAAAACACACCGCTTCTGCTAGGTCAAACTTTTTGATAGTGTGACAACTGGAGCGCAGTTTAGTAAAATACCATGTAGCTTCCTTGAATCTGAAGTTCAGACTTTTGGTGCACCAAATGGCCAGTGCTGTGCTGGAGATTTTTCTGCACAAGGATCACATGGCTCATTTTCTTCCATTCAGTAAGTGACTAGCAAATGGAGGAGTGAGCTGACAAAGTGTTACAAATCTTGAAGTGAAAGATAATCTCTCTTGAAAGTGCCAGGGACACGGTGGTGTTCCTTATCCCCCTTGATCAAGATTTAACATCCAATGTTTCTCACAGCAGAAGCTCAACTTGTCAAAGAGGTAAGCTTTTGAAACTGACACCCAGCAGGCTATTTGTTTTCAATACAAAATGATACAGCTAGTAGGATGTGGGGTTTTTTGTTTTTTTGTTGTTGTTGTTGTTGTTGTTGTTTTTGTTTTTTTTTGGTTTGGTTTGGTTTTTTTGTTTGCTTTTTGTTTGTTTGTTTGTTTGTTTGTTTTTTCCAAATGGTTGTCTGATTTAAATCCCTAAAGGAAATGACCACCCATGCTAGTGCAAGATTGTCTCTTAGATGCAAACAAGTAGTCTCTTTTTTTGCAACCTAATTCCTCTAGTGGCTGGAGCCTCTGATATTCCTATTGGTAACTATCTGGTTGGTAATATTTTAGAACACCACTCTATCTAATACTCTTCAGAACTTAAATTCTGTTCTCTCTATGGATACATCTGATGAGCAATCGTTTCACAGTGCTGAGGTATTTAATTGCACATCCCAGGGTGCATGAAATTATTTCAGACCTCTCTTTTCTCTTGTTTTCTGCCACAGTGTTGCCAAATAGCTGCTTGGTTTTATAAAGCAATTAAAACAATGGGATCAAACAATTCATCATTTCAGTATTGGTTATAACTGTTTGATGGAAGAGGCTATGTGGCAGTATCTGGGGACAGGCAGTTTGCATGGTCAGTTGCTGTTATTGGAAAATGTCAAAGTCATGTCTGAGATGATGGATTGTGTTGTCCCTTAAAAAGATGTTAGCTGCATGCTAGCCTTCATTGGTCTTCAGAAAAATGTTGGCCCTTAGAAGAATCATTTCATTTTTGACATACTGCAAAAACTATATGACTCAGCAGAGTGAAATGCCCTCTAGATACAATATCCATCAGCAACTATTCATTAGTTCAATAGTACACAGTATACAGTTCATATCAAACAAATCCTGGCTGGCTTGGCCCATTAGGTAGAAATCTCACCATGGGTGAAATCTTGTTTCCGCAAAGTAGATCTCCTTTCAATTCTGGTGGTCACAAGGCCTCATCTAACACCTATGTGGACAGGTAGTCTTAGACAACAGTTTACTCCAAAATAAAATGAACAAGCAGACACACACTTACAGAGCTCCTATGAGATACAGGACCTTTTTCCTCTTGTGAAGAGGCTGTATCTTTATAAAATAAATATCTGCCTTGCAGCAAGTTCCCCACAGAAATCAATGGAAATTTTTTACTAGAGTTCACTAAGCCAAGACTCCACCCTGGTAAACAATTTAAACAAATGATAATCAATTTCTTTGACAAATCCCTTGGACTATTTACTCTAAATAGACAGGAAATATCCTGACTTGGCAGGACTTTCATCTTATACATGTAACTTCCACCCTGTAACTTTCACTTCTGCAATGATTATAAAAATAGCTAACTAACCACTAATGTCATCTTGCCTGTGCTGCATTCCCTCATGATACTGGTAATAATTATAAGGGAGTCTTCACGGCAGCATTTTAGCAAAGCATATGGGGCTGATTTTATGAGATTTTGGGAATCTCTTGTTTTCATAGACTTCAGTTGGAGCTGTTAGAGCTCAACACTTCCAAAAACTGCGTTAGATGCTCCATTATGTTTAGTAGGATGCTGCAGGCAATGATTTATATTTTCATGTTATCTATCACCTTAAGGGAGTAATAAAGTATATTACCAGATGATTGGACTGCAGTAGACTGGAAACTCCCTACTGTATTGTATTCAGTACACTTTTGGATTGAAACATGCCAGCTGGTTCAGAGTATTTAGCAGAATTACATTTTATCAAAGGACAGGAAGTAGAGTATGGTATCCCATTGCAATGCCAGGTAGAATTTAAAATATTGGAATTTAATTACCCAAGTTGTATTAGGGTAGCAGTTCTCTATCTCCTTTAATCCAGCTCATTATCATTTGAGAGAAGAGACTTCTGAGTCAAACACAATTGCTGGTAATTAACTGCTGGTGATACTAGTGGTCTCTGGGGGCAGTTTTATTCAGCTTTTGTAATGTTGAAAGAGAAAGACCCAAAACAGAACCATTTAAAGGAACAAGAGATGAATAAAAGAAAATCTACTTTGCGGAAGGTCTTTCACATCACTTTAAATCAATTACTGAAACACTTTGCAGTAACATACAGTTGAGGCCTAGTATTTTGCGGACAATAATATTTTGCAGCAATACAAGAGAGTTCAGTGCATCTGAACTCTCTACTCCAAAACAAAAAACACTAACAGAATGGATGCATTTAGGAAGGAGCAAGCTGTCTTAAAACTCCTGTTTGTTTTCTGAGGAGGAAGAAAAACCCTGAGACTCATTTATCGTATGAGATCTACAAAAGAGCTTTGTCCCATTCTCCATAGCAGCAAATTCTGCACCATATTTCAGATGGACAGTGATCAGTCAGCCAGCAGTTACTATATATAATTAGGCATGCTAAAGAAATCTTGGAACAAATCCTCAGCCATGATGTTTGACACAAGCAGAAACCAAAGTTAAATATTTTCTGTATACAATTCCCCAGAAAGAATATTTTAAGCTTTATAACATAAGATAAATGTTAGTTCGTTGTTTCTTGTTACTATAACATAGCACACTTTTCTACAGCTCTAGAAAAAAAGATGAGTAACTTTTACTATGTTATTGATCAGGAGCCTAAATGGAAAGATTTCCACTTAAGTTTTTCATAGGATCATACAATCACTGAATATCCCGAGTTGGAAGGGACCCACAAGGATCATCGAGTCCAACTCCTGGCTCCACACAGGACCACCCAAAAATCAGACCATGTGTCTGAGAGTGTTATCCAAACACTTCTTGAACTCCAGCAGGCTCAGTGCCATGACCACTGCCCTGAGGAGCCTGTTCCAGTGCCCGACCAACCTCTCGGTGAAGAACCTTTTTCTAACATCCAGCCTGAACTTGCCCTGTTGCAGCCTCATGCCATTCCCTTACGTTCTATTACTGGTCACCAAAGAGAAGAGATCAGCATCATAATTTTTGGAGTTTTCCAGTCTTATATAGAGTGAGCTGGCTATGTGTGCTTCTTCCCTGTGACAGGTTGGTGGGCCATGTGTGAGAAATCTTATCTCCACTTCTCTACCTACCAGGAAATGCATTCACATTGTCTTTATATATCAATAGTGAATGACGACTATTTTGTTCTCACAAAAATAAAAAGATGATTCAGATCAAAAAATAATGAATGGCTGACCTACCTGTCAACTTTAGGTATCAGGGTTTTTTAGTGCCTGCTTTTCAATGTGTAGTTGACTTGTTTGTGCACAGCTGCACAACTTGTCTTAAGCTTACCTCTCAAGGTTTACTTCTCCACTCATGTATCCATAACCTCAGAAGATTATCTATCTTTCATCCACTAAAAACAAAACAAAACAACAACAACAACAAAAAAACCACAGGCAAACACAACTTAACAGATTGCCTTTACACATAGCCTGAAAAATTAACAAACTTAAACTGCAAATCGGTAGGGGAGATGAGTTCTAAAACAGATGCTTATTTGTTCAAAATGTCCTGCTATCACTCCCTGGTGGAGCATGCTAAAAACTTTTGCCAAGAGTGTATCACCACACAATTTAATCAACACATTGGTCAGTTGTTTGCATAAAAGAGTAATGTGGCACTTAGTCTCCCTGTGGACCTCAGCATACCCATCTGTAAAATGCATACTGTGTTGTAAAATTCATATAAAGCCTTACAAGGGTTTTGTAAAGCTAAGCAAATTAATGTCAAGCAGCCAGCTAAAATTTGCTCTTTAAGTGAAATTAATTTATCCAAACCTTGACAGGAAGAAGATTTCTTAATATTTTTTATAAAGGTCCTATAGCCATCATGCTGTCCATTTATTATTTATACATCAAAACCAAACCATAGGAGAGAAATAAGCAAGCCAGAGAGCTTGAAAATAATAGCTGTAGCTTGGAAAAGAGGTCTCATTAGGGAGACAAAAAAGGAGTACAGAGTCAGTGGAACTAAAGAACAATTTGTAACATTGTGGTTGCATATTTGGCAACAGTATGAAATGATACTGGATGATCATCATCACTTTGCCATAGCATCTAATCTTCCTGGGAAATAAATATATGATTTGGGTTTAGAAAGATTCTTGCTCAGCACAGAGACCAGAATCTGACCATCTCTGAGACAAAACTGTGAAATCTCCTTCTTTTATAAAGCTTTCCTTGCCAGCTAAGAACACCTTTCATAATTATTTCTTACTTTCTTTACCATCCTTGCAAAACAGAGCAGACATCCATCAAATTTATTCAGAGATGGTTAGGACATGAAAGGAATCAGAGATTTTGTAATTCCTGCTGGGGGTCTCTGCCTTGATTTTGCAATTGACAGAGGAGCTACTGAGTATGGAAGGTGTAAAGTGACTGCCACTTATCATATGCTGAAATAAAAGGAATATGCCTCCTCTTACCCATGTGTATTAAGCTGTACAATGATTGAAGAGGGTTAGTAAAAGAAACAAAGGAGCTTGCCTGTCACAAAAGAAATGGCAAAGGATTCATCAAGTCCTGGACTGTTCAGCACACTGAGGATGAAGAGGAGCTCCCCCACCCACTGGAGGCAGTGCTATCTTCATAAGTTCATGGTTCGACACCATGGATCTCCAGGTGGGTCAAGATTATAGAGATACACCAACCTGGAGGACTCCATGCTGTTGAGCTGTTCACAAGCAGCGGAAGCCAATAACATCTTCTCAGCTACCACGTTATTTTCCGTCTGCCTCTGGAACACTTCTGACTGCATTGTTTGCACATACTTTGGAGGAAATTACCCATGGAGAAAACCGAAAGCCTTCCACAAATGACAAGAATGATCTGACTATCTCTCTGTTGAGGACTAATGTACAATCAATATGCATATACATATGTATATAGCTGATATATAGCTCAGGAAATTTCCAGGTTGTTAGCAAGCATGTGTATGCATGTGTGCATGTGTGCACTTGCTTCTGTAATGGATTTTCTTTGATTTTTCTGTGAATACTGTAAATTTCCATTCACTGTCAAAGGGAGAGGCTGAATGGGCAAATGATGTCCTCCGTGGCAAAATTAAAATATTATGTGGATAGCTATCTAAAGCAAATAAATCAGGCATGTTCTGAAAGGGTATGCCTACACTAGCAAAAAGTAACGGGTGGTATGAGCCTTTTCGCAAGCCCATACCTGCCTTCCATCCACAGTGATTACCTGTAGGGGTGTTAGGAACTCCAGATTTAGGTTAATATATGATTTTAGGTTAATCATAGATTTAGATTAATCCATGAATGAGCCCAAGCCCATCCCCAGTCTGTGCACAGACCCAAACTCTTGTTTAAAGTGATATAGACAGACCAGGCTGTGGTGAGGTTCAGCAAGCTACACTCTCACAACACCAGCAGATATATGAAATACAGCTTTTTCCATGTATAGTGTGGACATTTGAGCTATAAACACCAGTGTGGATGGAAATTTTTGAAGTCATGGGCATCCTTACACCCACTTTTGAGCCCTCATTTCAGCTGGCTGTGTAGACATACCTATGGAGGATCATGCCTTCTGCATGATAGTAAATATTTATATGCATTGGTATGGTTCAATATTGATTCCTCAGTTGTTGTCATGCTGAAAGAAGGAAATTAGCTCTAAGCAGAAGACAGCTGTTCAAAGACCTTGGTGCTGTTGAGTCACTCACACATCGTGCCTGAGAGCACTAAGGCACTTCAAGGAGGTTGACAATGAACCACAGCAAATCACTATTGCTCTCAGGAATCATTAATGGTAAAGCTTAGCCCATGCTTACTGCATTTATTTACATTTTGTATTCACTACACAGCATTTCTATTTGAGGGGTTGAGTAGGAGGTTGGAAGAGAATAAGCATGAGCAAGAATCCTATAAAGCAGGATGTATCCTTATGCATGCTGCACTGAACTGCAATTTAAAAATATCTGGGCTGCCACTGATGAGCAATTTAAAAGTGATGGATTTTTCACAGACCTCTTTTGCTTTCCATAAGGCTTTCCTTTTTTCTTTAGGGGGAGAGAGAGAGAGAGAGAGAGAATTGTTTGGGGAAAAAAAAATGGCTTTCAGAGATGAACAATGCATCTGCATTATACAGTATTGATTGTGACGTGGCTGTGAGTTACATGGAATTGCAAGCTGCCTTGCTCTCTGTTTTGCTAGGGCTGTTCCTTGTGTTATGAATTGGTATAGGACACACAGCTGAGTGGCCATTTGTTTTATTCTTTTACTTGAGCCCTTAAAGCTCTTGGTAATGATTGGGAAGAGGGGGGAGCTGATAAACAGGGAGATGGAGACAGTGTATTCCTCACTATCAAGTGCCCTATTAGCATACTGCTGAGATGACAGAGGGGTAAGAGCCCTCTCCAAATCAATCTACAATAGTTCCACTTGCCAGCAGCAGATGGAGAGCAAAAAAACACAGGGGGTGTCATTTTTCTGCTGGTGACCTAATGTTATAAAGGAAACTTTCTAGACTCCAAAGTGGCCAGCAGTCACCAAATCATTATTAAGCAGACTTTTTAATCAGGAGCAAATGGGTGTTCCCTCTTATTTAAAAGAGCTTTGTGATGTAGTATGTTAAATTGTGGCTGTGTGAGTGCATAGTGCTCAAGCTGATTCCTGATGCTTTGAAAATAATGTTCACCCAGTAATGTTTCTTACATTGTCCTCAGACAAATTCTGGAGCAGAGTGGAATCTCACTGAGACAGAGGGCCTCAGGTCTGTCTGTACCCATCCGTCTAGACGTGTGCAAGAGGGTGCAATGATTGCCTCTGTTTTTCTCTTGCCTTCTAAAGAAAATGTATTCATACTCCCTCAGGTTCCTTTAAGAAACTCAGCTCTAACTTTTATGGGTTTAGTTTTTTTTTTTCCCTTATTTATGGTTTTTATTTTTAGACTGTGATTGGTGCTGAATTACAATGCACCACGACAGCTGATATTCACGTGTTATAGCTGTAGCTTTAACTCCAGTTGCTCTCTGTCTCATTGCAATGGCCTCTTAAAAATGCAACCATACTTAAAAAGTAAATTACATTTCAAACTAAAGGGGAAAAAATGACTATTTTCATTGTTTATAAGATATCACATGGCATATGGATATTTGTTAGCAGGCTATATAGTTCCAGCTGTTGTGTTTAGTTCGCAAAGTGTAAGGCATACTAAAAACTGACTAATCAAGTTGCCCTTTTCAACCCACTGATTTTATAAGGTTTATAAATCCATCCTTTCCGTTCTGGTATTGTTGAATAAACAGTACAGCATCTGTTTGAAACTGGTCCATATAAAGCTGGGTACACCAAACTGTAAAAGTGATCCATCAGACTAAGTCAGTTTAATACAGCAAGGAGGGTGTTTCTAAATCTTTTCAGCATAAGGCACCTTAATGGAGGTTAGAACTCTCTTTTTCTCTTCCCTCTTTTCCTAGTAGAGAGCTGGAAAGAAAAACGAGTAGAGACAACTGAAGGAAATCTTGTCGTCTTCTAGCTTGTAATGTAATGGAGTAAAGGTTTTGAGTTATGCCACCAGCATCACAGTAAGGTTTGCTGTCTTTCTTCACCAGAAGCACAAGCCACTTCACACATGGGGCAATAAACGACAACACAGGAACCTTTACTCAATGTTAAGGTTTTATCTAGTATTGGCTGGTTCCTTTTTGATTCCTTTTTACAAACATCAGATATGAAATCAGCCTTGCCTCAGCCCTGGGAACCTCCCAAAATTAGTCTTGCTGAAGATTGTCCCTCACTAAGCATCTTTTAAAATAAAACATTTTGGTTCTTCTCAATTTCTTCCAGATGTTGGAATGCTTTGATACAGCAGAATGAGGAATGGAAACTTCCTTTCAAAATATTAGATGCTATCATTACCTGATTCACAGAACTAGGACTTTTCTGGGGAGAGGGAAGAGGGGAGAGTGAATATATGACTCATGTTAAAATTGCAAGATCTGACAGTACCAGATTTTGCATCTGATTTATAAAGATTTTTTTTTTTTCCATGCTGGAGTATTATTATCATTTTCAGAAGGGAAAGAAAAAACATAAATAAAGATGAGTTCTCAGCAATGACTTCTTCCCCCAGCTGGAACTGTTGAGAAGATTAAAATTCTATTTGTTGTTCAATATTACTTTATTGGATAAGGAAATTAACACCTTTTTGAAGGACTTCAGTAAGATGAAAAGCCAGTTTTAAATAGGAAAGGAATGCATTCACAAGTTGGATTATTGCTCTGCCTTTCTTTCTGTAGTTGCATGAGGGATGTAGCCATCTCATTGCTGTGTTTTCTGCTCAGAGAGCAACTGTGAATATCATGTATGCTCCTTTCTACTTCATATTACAGTATCCATGACACAGATTGCCCTTTTGAAGGTTAGGTGACTGGAGAGATCCTGCACTAAATTCGCAGCCTGAGGTAATCTATGTCTACTCATGTTTGCTGCCTTCCTGAAGATGTACAGAGGAGGTTTGTTGCTCCTCTGTTTCAAAGATGTTCATTACCAGCATTCCTCAGCAAGTGCTTTTGATAGGCTGTGATGCAGCAATACCATTACCAATAACCAATATGTGAATGAACAACACAATTTAAGTCTACGCAGTTAATGTAGTCTGAGTCTAAAGTGTGAAAAAGGCATTTCTTGATACACATTATGTATGTGTCCTTGAAGATTTCTGCTTCATTTACTGACCAAACCAAGATTTTCTATTGTTAGCAATGCAGAGCTGTTACAATCTGAAAGAATGAGCTGTACTCTGCTCTGATGTATGCACTATCAGCGAAATTGTCAGCTACATCTTAGTCACTGCATTCTCATTATAGGAGGTTTTAGACATGAGGCTGGGTTTGCAGGGCTTGCAGGCACTCAGATTGTCTTTTTACTTGCACACTGAGCAAATATGGCAAAGCAAATATCATACGTAAACGAGCAAACATGAACTAGAACCCCACTCTTGTTACTTTTACAGTGCGGATTCTGTGGTTACTACCAAGCTTTGGAGTGAGGGGGAAAAGTCCCATTATAACTGTGCTTTGTTTCTAGAACTGCCTGCCATCACATTGACACCAGCTGTAAGTTCTGTCTTGCATATGTAATGGAGAGCAGGAAACAAAACCTTTTGCTTGAAAGCTTTCTAACCACAGGCTGGAGGATTGACATTTTACCTGATAATAGACAAAGAAATCTATGTGCTTTAAGAGGCCTTGCTAATGTCAAAGAAAATGAATAATAGCTTTACTATTTAGTAAATGCCAAGACTTTCATAACACAGTTGTGATGCTGTCTCTTGATTGTAGCAGGAAGCTCCACAACTGAAATCTACTTGGTCAAGTGAGGTACTCCAGTTTAGTTATGGAGATGGGATTCCTCCCAGTTAGGTGTCATAGTCTACATACAAGTTAGGCTTCTAGTTTACAAGATCTCACCAGGGCTTCTCTATAGGAAAGAAACATCTCTCAATGGCAATGAATTTCATCCTATGGTGGGGCTAAGGAAGAGGGCATGAATTGTCATCTCGAGGTGCCTATGTCTTGTCCTTAATTGCAGAGGCACCCTAGAAAAGTAGCTTTGTTAATAAATCTAACTTTCAGAAAACTAAAATCAGACAAAGAGAATCTCACTGAGGGAGAAGGAAAATTACTTCTGAGGTCTGCTTTGCATGTTTTCTTCTCTTTCCAGCCCCAAGCCTCAATGAACATTTGCTTCAACTGGAGAGTGATACCTTCCCATTGCCCTTGACACAGGGCATATGATGAAGAATGAAGAACAAGGAGTGATGGGCAGAATACCTTAGTGACAGAGACCTACTGGTTGTTGTAGCCCACCGGGCAGTGGGTAATAATGGCAGCTCAGCTACCAAGAGACCAGGCCAGAATGTCCCTCATGGTATTTTGCCCAGCAATTTTTAGCTTGAGCTTGAACTCTATTGTGAATGCTCCCATTTGTTCTATGAACCCTCAAAAGGCCTCAGATCAGGTCAGGACGTAAATGATAGCATGACTACCTGGAGCTTTACAGAGCGAGGAAATAACAGGGCCTGCATCCCTGCAATTTGGTTAGGCTGTTGTTTCTAATGGACTGTCCCTGCTGGCATCTGAAAGTCTCCTCCTTACTTCAGAAAGCAATGGATTTTGTTAGGAGTGGAGAAAACATGGTTTACTTCCAAAAAAAACCTCTTCTTTTCCACCTTAGAGATCTCTGTGCTTACTGACTGAGGGGACATAATAAACTGTTTTTTTAGGACTGAAGTATGCATTATAGGGGTTTTATTCCCAAGTAGCTGTGAGGAGTTCCTCTTGTCTGGGTATTGACACAAAGGGATACCTTTTTGGATGACAAATATAGATTCCTGAGGAAGGTTTGTCCTGCCTACCTGCTTAGATTCTGAGCAGGAACTGTCTTCTGGGCAGAAAATGAGGATGGCCAGCAGAAACTGGTGAAGGCAAGTGCTTTCTACTTTATCTGCAGGTAGGCTTAAGTGTTCCCATAGGATACTGTCAGAGAAACGGGTGTTCTGGTGGTGTGCAGGATGTGTATTTTTCCCTTAGTTCTTGAAGAGAAGAGATTGTGCTGGTTCTTCTCTCTTGCCACCATGTTTGTTGATATTTTAGATTGTTCAGTGGAAGTTTTGGGGAGCTCATTAGTTGATTTCAGCAGGAGTAACAGATCAGCAAGGCAAGGTGTATCTGTTAAGAACTTGTTATGCATTCGCACAGTGGCAACACTTCAGTAACCTCTGCTTTTGAAAAAGAAAATGTCTATGATCTGGGGCCATAAGCCTGGAACATATCCAAACCCCCTGCACAATATTTGCTAATACACTGTCTCAGTTATAAGATATAGAGCAAGCTGCTTCTTTGTATTAGCTTTCTTTCTTTTTTTTTTTTTCCCTAACAAATAAAGATATGAGCCAAAGTGCTGCACTTAATTCCCATTTAATTCAGAATGCTTACTAGACAAGCATTCAGAGTTCCAAAGAAAAATTCCTTTGTACTGGATGCTGAACCGACAGACAGTTCCAGCTCATCTCCAGACAGCTTAATTCCCTGGACATTAAAGCTCCACAAGGAAATTATTTTCAGAAATAAGTAGATAACTGATGTCCCACTGAGATAGTGCTCTTGGTGATCTTAGTCCCCCTTTCTAACTTAATGATCTCTGTGCCTCTGAGATGTTTAATATGGAAACTGATCTTCTGGATATGGAAGAAATGGTGTTGCTGGTGCTTTTTTAACTTTGTTTCATAACTCATTATTGTATAAAATTAAGATATTCTGCATTTGCATTTGCATTGTTTATCATCTATAATTATACTTACCTATGTATAAAACCCTCTGATGTGTCAAAGGAGTTATTTTCCCAACTGAGAAATTAGCTTTCAAATCATTAAGTACCATATGAGGATTTTATTTTGGTCACATATTAATTTTAAAATAAACCCATCCAAGAATATGATTTCTAGCAATGAAGTTTGGATTTCTAACTTTTTTTTTTTTTCTGATGGCAAGCACAAAATCTGCAAGTCATGAGAAAATGACTTTCAAAAGCTACAGAGTTTTTAAAAATGCCATTGAATTAGACCAATAGTTTGTATAGCTACATTTTTATCAAAGTCTTCTCTTGAATAAATTAAAGCTTGCCTCAGTGTTAAGACTTCAGACTGTATTTTCTCCATGTGGTTTTACGCTATCCTAAAAGTTAATCGCTGTAATATAAAACATTTAAGAATTACTAAAAATTACAAAATGTCTTTTTCTGCATACTCCACAGTAGGTGAGTTCCATCTTACAAAGCCAGACAGATTTAAATTTCTAGCGTATTTAAATTTCATGCACTATCTTAGTGTATGTATACTGACAATTTCTGGAGTTCACAGAGTTTCTCCTGCTGTGCAGATTGCTTTGAATTTCTGATACTCCTGATAATCTTTCCAAAATGAACATATATTTGAATGTAATGCCCAGATGAATATGATTTTAGATGTATGTCAGTAAAAAAAAAAAATGAATCTTAAGAAAAAAATAAAGTACTGAGGGATTTTGCTTTACTCTGAGGTCACTCACCTTTGTCATGCCCTGTGGCATTTTACAAGTATTGGAACTGCCATTTGGCTTTAGATTCCAAAGATCTATGCAGGAAGTTCTACATTATTTCCTTTTACTATTTGACCCATTTAACTCTTTATTTGATCTTGGCAAAAATATTAAGGCATCCCAGTAAAAGTACAAAGTAACTTGATTTAAAAACATAAATGGATGAATGCTTGTATTTCTAGATTGCATGTGAAGATAAATGACTGTAAGTAGAAATCACTTTAAGTCAAAAAGCATTATATCTTTAGCCAGTATTAATGTCAGAGTCCCAGCAACTGTTACATGACACAGCTCCATTACAATCAATAGAATGACAATCTGTTGTGGCTAAAATACCGTCCCATAATATTTCCAGCAGCTCAGAAACTATGGGGACCCCTGTGTAGAGAATTGTTTCCAATGACTGAAAGTCATTTAAGTTAATTTTTAGAAGATCAAAATAATGCAATGAGTAATTTCTCCAAACTATGTCAATATGAATAACAAACTTGATCATATCTACACCATATTTTGTTGTTGTTGTTGTTCTCTTCACTTTTTACTTTTACTGGATTGGATCATTTTAAATTCTGATCTTTATTACAGGTGCTTATCATTCTTACCCACTTGCTAACATTGGCAAAGGCTGTGAATGATCTTTCTCTTCCATCACCTAAAACACTAAAGAAAATTTTGAAAAATGTCCAATGTAGGAGAGCTCTCTGCAAGGTTCCATTTCATGCATCCTTCCCAGTTTGGCACAAGGGCTGCTTAGCAGACTCTAAGAATGCACATTTTCAATTTTCTTTGTTTCATCTCATTCTCTTCTTGTAGTCATACTAGCCCATTCCCTGACACATGCATCATATAGATATGATGAGTCATCAAGGCTTATGAAAATTAATTTCTCATAATATCTAGATTAGATGAACACCACCACAAATGTGATATACACAGATGCAGACAACTTTTTGCTCAGTTCTTCTAGTAATGAATATATGGCTATTGTCATCAGCATTTCCAGGGTTTTGGGGTAGAGAGATTGTCATCTTTGGGAAGCCCTCTGTAGTTTTTCTTCATCTGGCCCACTGAAAGAAGTCCAACTGAAAGTCCATGTGGTGGTTTCTTCACAGTAGTGTGGGAGGGCTACTATTGTTTTTTCCTTGGTAAATGGCCTTTCTAAGGTTAAATCACTGTTCCTTGGTATTTATATTACAATGCAATATACTATCTCATTAATGTTCCCTACTGCTCAGGCCTCTCCTAATACATTCTGTTCTCCTTTCCATTGTGCTTTTGTATGCCAACTATTTTTCTTCAAACTTGAAAATTGATATTGCTTTTCTCCCGTTCTGGTTCCAAATCTCCAACTCATGAAAATATCCCCTTGAAGAAAGTGTTTAAAGAGATGTTTAATGGTAATCTTGAGTTTTAAGTCAAATTTATAGTGTCAGATTTCATAGCTAAGGGGAAAATAACTCCTCTCCTCTCATTCCTTTGATAAATTGCACACACCAGGACATGTGACAAAAACTTGTGTCACAGTCCAATATTTCCCATCAATATCCTGGTCACTGCTTGTTCTAGAGATATGTTCCTAAAATTTCACATGTAATTTTAAGTGTTCTCCTGAATAAATATCTGCTTGAGTGTTTTCCCAAATCAGAGCTCAAGCCTACTTACATTATTTTTCCATCTGCTCTGTTATTTCCTATATTCACATAATTTCATTTCTAAGCTATTTATGTTCTTGTATTAATGAATATGTTAAATAAAATTAAATCAAACAGCACTCCTCGTAGCCACATTAGAGGATGTCTCTCCACAAATCAGATATCACAGAAATGTCATCCTTATTTGCAGTCTTTTGTTTTCCTTTAGTCCATTGACAACAGTGTTCATGTTTAAGTCAGATAGTGCTTCTGGGGAGAGCAACATTTCATGGGAATCTGCTTTTGATACTGTAACAATTTATGCCTTCATTTTGGAAAATGATTTGATATTGTCTCTCCTAGAGGGTTACATACAAAATTAGTATGCAGATAGGGCATATGATGTGAATGTAAATTAAAAAAAATCTTATCTGTTGTTCATTTACCTTTCAGTACCTGTATATATTGAAATGAGGCTCTGGTACTCATTAAATACACTGTGAAACTACATGGTGTCAATGTACATGGCTTCCCAGTTAAGATCAAAATTTGCTACCTTTGGCACAGGGGCCAAGATGAGGTGGAGAAAAAAGGCATGACTAGGAGAGGGAGACAGAGGGTGAGAGACCTGGAGAAGTGGGAGCAGCTACTGCTTCTGTCAGGAGCCACCACTGTGGGAGGATCTGCTTTTAGGTGTCTCTTATTCTTTCCCCCAGCTGCAGTAACCTGGGATTTCCTGAGCTGTGGCACTGGCAAAGCAGGCAGCAAGACCTGAGCTGTGCTGCTGCTCTGGTTAGCTGACACTACAGACAGTGGGTGGTTCTGCTCATCACTGAAACTGTCCTGAAGAGTACAGCCACCAAACACTTGTTAGGTGCTTACCGAGCTGGTTGAAACAATACCACTATCTAGTAAAGGCAGGATACAGCCCAGATTCCAGCACATGAAACTTCCAACTTCTCGCACATCTGGCAAAACACAGGGCCCCGGTGGCACTGCTGTGATGTGCTTTAGCAGGCTGGGAATATGCAGTCAGTTTGATTCCAGTGTAAGCACCAGATGCTACCTCTCAGCTCAGGCTGTGGAGGTGATAAGGCAGTGAACCAGGTCTATTTATAATTGTAACCTTTAGAACATTTATTTTCAGGACTAAGCTAAACAACATGATAACACCATGGGGCTGCCATCTCAGTGCAGTGCAGGGGTGGTGGTGTAACACAGTGTCACAGTGGCATGGTATGTCATATGCTGGCTCATATCAGTTACAGATAGAAAACAATACTGCTAAGTGCTCCGGGGGCAGGATGCAGACTCCTTGTGGAGTTACTAACTGATATTAAAATGTACTACACTCAATTGTACTTAAAAGCATTAGGATGAGCAGGAGCATCCTGAAGCACAGCAAGAAAGCAAGTTTTTCTTTCACAAATATCCTCTATCAACATCTACTGTATACCTTTCCTGAGGTAGAACTGATGTTGATCTCATGAAAGCAGAGATAGATGACAGAGGCCTTTTATTTAATTATGTTCCTGTAACAGCATTTTTTTTTCATTAATTTTTGTTAGTTTGAAAAGGCAGAGAAAAAAAAAAACATTCAGCTTCCTCTATCAATAGACGGAAGTCTTTCTTTCTTCACGTGAAAAGAACAAGGATTTTCACTAGTCTTAGACTGCTTCCAGCTTCTGTGTGGCCAGAAATGGACTGAAACTTCTAAAGCTTTAAACATGGGGTAATTCACCAACAATAATCACTGGACAAATCCTCCAGGGAAAACCTGTGCTATGTTTGTAAAAGCTACAGAACATCTCATTTTCTTCTTTTCCTGGTTTTCTCCTTTCCTCTCCATTTTTCAGGTATTTCATCCTGCCTCTTTTTCCTCCCTTTCTCCCTTACCTTCCTTCCTCTTTCCCTCTTTTCAGTTCTCTACCATCATATGCTTCCCATTGCCTTCACTCTTTTATGTGAAGGTTTCAGTCCTTTGATAGGGATAGAACATATGCTTTCACAGAAGGTACTCAAAACAGCTTGAAGATATCCAGCATGCTACAAAGCAAAAGCGCTCAGATGCCAGTATTCAGTCAGGGTAGGAGAGCTACTCACTGCGATTCAGTTCCTGTGCCCCCAGAGACCCGCAGTGATTTCCTTGCCTGTACCCCTGGTGGGGACCAATCAAGGCACAACTAGTGACCTTGTCAGATTGCTGTGAGGTTTCATTAATCATAGAAACTTCCAGAGATGTACTTGCAGAATAAAGTTTCACCTTTTGCAGGAGAGCCTGTGCTCAAACCTGCCAGAGGCTGCAGAAGGCTTTCAACAAGAATGTTTCTATGCTGCAAGTGTATTTGTATTCATTAGATAGCCTTTAGGACCACAGGTCTACTCTAACAAGTGTTTTGATAAAAGAGGTCATGTCCCCAAAGATTGTCTGACTGTGACACGTCATTTCTCCTGTAAAAGATGATTTCAGACACTGATTGTCTTCTAACATTCTTAAGGCATCAATCTTTTTTTTTTTTTTAAAACTAAAGAAAAGGTACTTCTTCAAGGTTGTTCAATGTTGATGAAAGTTATTAGACTGCTGACTGAGAAACAAAGTCCTCTGCCTCGTGGTGTATGTACTGTCAGAGTAACAAGATTTTGCATGGTTAGCAGCACTGCATGACCAGCATGGTTCAAACCCTGGTCCAGGGACAATCCCCAAAGCCAAGGGTATATAGCTTTCAGTACTTCTATTCCAGCTATTTCAAGGAACCATTGCCACGGTGATTCATATGCTTTCAGTCCATGATCTTCATACAGCCTTTCAGCTGATCATCATAGCGTCCCTTTTTCTCTCTTTCTCTTCTGAATCTCTTTGCCAGAAAGGATGCAAGCATGTTCATTAGCTATGCTGAATGTCTCCATCAGTAAGCAGACAGACTATCTTTGAGCACAAACTGAAGGACAGCCTTTCTTAGGAGTCTTAATCACATAAACATTTATCAAGGAAAGAGGCTTTTAATTGAGTTGCCTGTCTGGATGAGAAACATACTTTCAAGTTTGAGAGAGTAATATCAGTCAGTTACTGCAGAGTCATATGGTTGATTAGGAGTGATAAACTTAGTATGTTTGTTGGATCTCAGGCTAGAGAGATCAAAAGAGAGCCCCTTTGAAAACATTGGTCTGATATTGTCAATAAGAAAGGAGAGGTGGAAATATAACAGAACATTGTATACAGGAGACAGACTTCAAATATAGGGTTTGGAAATATGATCTCTTTCTCGAGGTTTGTAGGTGATGGGTGGTAAATATGTTTTGAAGTTTGTTTAGACAAGTGTATAACAGTGATTTTTTTTTTCTAAAGATGCTAAAGCAAAAGAATCTGAGGGAATTGCTCCAGAAAATGTTTCTGTAGCTCTAGCACTGCACAGGGGACACCCCACCTTAGGCAGGGCATGACTACCACAGCAGCTAACCCAGCCTAGTTTTAGTTCTAATTTAGTCCTAAAAGAGTTCAGAAATGGCATAGAGTAAGGTGTGAGACAGCTAAATCATTTTTGGGAGCCTCTTCTTAGCTGCACTTTCTCTTTTTAGAAATCTTTTTAGATTAACACTATTGTTTAAAGAAAGGAACTGCAGGAAAACAGTTATACTCTAGTGCAAAACTTTAATAACATTTCCCTATGAGCCCAATTCCATAGTGAGGGAGAAATGTAGGAACCCAAGTGTCTTTGGAAACTCCATGAGACCTGCAGACACGCTGCTGCCCTTCTTAAGTTGCAACTTCCTTAAACAGTCAGGCATGTTTTGATTTTTTTCTCTTTTCCTGTTTTTGATATGATTCAGCTAATCTTCAGCTGCAGGTGAAATGATTATAGCCATTCCAGGTACTGTCTTACTGTGAGGCACCAGGCTGGTACAAAGTGCCATGCGAATTAGTGACACTAAGAGGGGCTCACCATAGTCCTGCTGTCAGAACTTTCAAAGTACCTTTGCACAGAACAAGTCCAAATTTCCCTAAAACAAAGCTTTGTACCTCATCTGCAAACACAGCTAAAATACACTGCTTAATTCCATTTCTCTCCCTTCAGACGACATTGTGTAATAAAAGGATAGGAAAAGAAATACCTGGAATGTATTTTTATCCCAGTTGTCTCCTTAGATTTGCAGATCCCAAACGTCTTTCTTATTGAATTTTAATATTGAAAAAACGCCATACCGCTAGATGATACATTTGCTTCATGGTACAGCTGAAATAATTGCTGGCATTTCAGCTTAAATTAACACAGAATTCTTTTTTTCAACATGTGTGGACCTTATGGAAGGACTTGTTTCTCATGCATGCAACATTTCTGTTTTTAAGAGGGGTAGTTTCCAATTCTAAGTACAATAGCTAACATTTCCCTCCCTCTCTATCCAGAAAGGTCTCCTTGTCCTGTGCTAGTTCATGAAATTGAAAGGATTGCTCCTTTTTTTCTCCTGATTTTCAAATACTTATTTACTTATTTATCCACCCCCAATAGGTTTTAATAGGCAAAAGATATGAAAACTCTTACCTAAAATGGCAACATTACTTTACTGCTGTACTTTGATAACCTACTTCACCCTAGGCAAACCTCAGAAACTGCAATTACATCTGTTTGTGACTGGGGATTATGATCCAAGCTTTCTGCTCATATAACCAGTGGATTTCTCCAGCTGCTTAGTGGAGTTTTGCCAACAGAAGTTTTGGCAGAGAGTCAGGCTGCCATGACTAGAGAGAAGTCGTAATGGAATTTAACAAACTTTCCGTGTATTTATTGTTAGTGAAGAGGGGAGGAGAAAAATAGCCAACTATAATATCTGATTTCATCTCACTTACAACCTCTCAGACAAAAGCCAAAACTTCTTTTCCTTTTGAGAATCAATTTCTCAGGGAAGGGACATTCAAATTCCACATCCAGTTCATCCTAGCAACCTTTTACCTTGCATTTCATATAGCCTTGAAACATCAAGCGTCTCAACCTCATCCACCTCATTCTTAACCCACAACCTACAACAATCAGGTTGTTACTCACATCACATCTACCTGCCTGTGGCAAGAGGAGAGAAGCTATGCTTTCTTTGAAAAAATTCTACAGCACTGTTGCCAAATATAAATTAGCTGGGACAGACATCTTTCATTTGCTTAAACAAATTAGACTTCTGATGTCAGGTCAGGGCATACTGACTAAGTATAAGGAAAACAATATAATTAGATCTTTAATCACACAGCTTTCTTGAGAAAGGGGTTTGTGACCACAAACATTAAACTCAGTTATGATGCAGTACAACACACCCTCCTAGGGCATGGTTAAATGCTGCCTTTTCCAGGTGTCATTATTCATTAGAAATGAAATTCTTTGCTCTCCTTAAAGCTTGTGTTGATTGCAGTCACATTTTCTTCGATGACCTTTGAGGACACCTAAAGGGAGAAAGGAATTGACTTTTTGCTTATAATAAAGCCTCATCTTTACAAGGCTGTTTCTTTAGCTTTATACAAAGTATGTCTATTGTAGTACAAACACTGTTTTGTCACCTGAGACCTAGTGTGCAGGGCTTCGCACAGACGTGGTCTTCAGCCTCCTGCCTACAGGCAGGAAGGTTTAACAGGTCAGATGAAGCCCCACTGCATAATTTAGCCAGAATGAAACAGTCAAGAGTTATTCTGGAAACTTCAGGCAGAAACTTGCTTTGAAGTATTCCAACCTGGTCACCCTTAATGATTTCAGGGACAAGCTAGTAACTGATAGGGTTACACAAATACAGCGTGTTGGATCAAACCTCCACTGCTAGAAGTCCATTAAATGAGGTTCAGATGTGGCATAATCCATATAAGGATCCTTGATCGTCAAATAACCCCACATTCATTCGTCTTATCACCTTCTGTAGCACAAGGCTTAAAGAACAAATCCTTCCTGACTTCTTCCTTATTTTTAGTATATAACTTCTTCCTGGTCAACCTCCACATGTGTGTTAAGACATGGCAGTTAAAAATTATTTTTGTAGTATAGGAAAAACAGCCTCCAGGTGGAACATTATGATACATCATATTTTCTTACGGTTCTTTCTTAGCAGTTCTCTGCAATCCATATATTGTCTGGAAGGGGACTTCAAATACCCAGGCCTAACAAGATAATAAACATCGTCATTTTGCATTACAAAAAAAAAATAAAAAATAAAAAAATCCTAAATTTTGTGTCTTGGTGAAGATTTTAAATCCAATAGAAACAGAAAGGTTTTCAATTTTACATCAAATTCAGTGGCAGATTTTCCTCTGAAGTTTTGCTTTGTATGGTCTTTTTCTTTTCTCAAATATCTTCTAAAATAAAAAGGGTTTTGTTGTTGTTGTTTTGTTTTGAGTTTCTTTTGCTTTTAAACAAGGAATTTACACAATAATTCTGTTTATTCTTACACACACCTAAACCATTAAATTAAACCCTTCAACAACTCCTATCTGAAAATGACTTCAAAATATGTTCTGAATGTTTCAGATAATCGTGTGTCATAGAAATATCCAGGTTCTTCTTTGTTTCTTCTTATATTCCTGTGTTCTTTGATTCTTAATGTCCAATGAATATTTCAAAGACAGCTATTTATTGCAAGATAGCTGTTCTTCTAGAATGAATATTAATCATGCAGGAATGTCAATAATTAAATTCATTTTTCTGAAGACAAAACAACCTGCAAAGTATCTCCTAACTACTTACAGACACCTAATTAATTCCAAATGCTTAAGCCTTTGTAAACTAGAGATGAATTTGAAGATTGCCATATACAATGAGATTAATGTGAATACCTCAGTGAAATGGGCTGTGTGAAACTTCTGAATTTCTCTAACACTGTCAAGAATCCAAATAATATATTTGTCCCTTTTGACCAGATACAATGTCTGGCATTGTACTGAGTTTTATAATTTATGTGACTTTTGCCGGTTCCTCTGGTCATATTTTTCCTGGTTAATATGGCACTAGCCATAAATGGTGACATCGAGTTTGCTTCAAAAAATCCAAGAGTCTGGAAGAGTAGCTCAGTTTTTTGCATCTTCAATAACCAATGTAGTACAAAATAATCACCAATAGTACAGAAACACTTTTGACTTATAAAATACCTTTTAATTAGGTAACACAAAGCTTCTTATGAGTAAAGATATGCCCTAGAGTGCTTTAAAATGTAAGCTTCATGTAGCAGATTATGTCCTTACACTCTATTAGTTTCATACTTTCATTACTACCATGTGGCAATTTAAAACATAAATTTTTGTATTGAATATATAATGTGGAGAGTCTGAGCTTTCATTCTTCTTCACAGATTTTATTCTACAGTTTCTTAATTTTAAAGACAAGATAGATATGTAAGTGTCTATGCAAGGAATGTTTGTTATAGACAAACAATGCAGATGATTAACCTTAATATTGTCCCATGCCTATAAGTGTAAAATTTTCACTGAGCAGTTTTCAGGTAAATCATCCAACCCACTTCACTTAATCAGATCTCTTTAACATGCTCTGAAATTATATCATCTGTGCTGTTGAGCTTGGAAATTTTCCCTCTTCTTTCCATCCTCTTCATTTCTCCCTAAGGAATGGCAGTTTAACAGACATTTCCAGTGATATATGTAGTTAAATCAGGCAGTGAGTTATCTCACTGACCACAGGGTTTCTCTCTCATGGCAACAACTGCAGACTGGTAGCATGTTCTTCTTGGGAAGAATTCATCTTCCAACCGAGACCACCTGAGAACAACGGAAGAGCTCATCCCTTCCCTGAAAATATGAATTTTGGTTGGAAGAAAGTTGGACAGAGAGGTCCATGGTTTGTGCCTCATTCTGTGTTCCTCTGGAGGACCTGCTTGGCCTTCAGAGAGCCTTCAGAGAGCCCAGCAGCAGGACTGGCAGAAGGCACCCAACGGATGCTCCAGCTTATGCAGGCCATAAGACATCCAGGGCTTTGGTTTTGCAATTTTCTAATTTCTGCCAACAGTTTTAAGGGAATGCTGCAGCTTGGAACTTCCAATGTTACATGATGTCTGTACATTTTAGCTAGCACTTTCCTTTTCCATCCCTGTAATGGGAAGTTTCACCATAAAACAAAACACAAAACTGTACTTACCTCACCTCATTTAAGCTCAGATCAAGCTCCAGGCAACTGTGGGTCACTGACAGGGCCATGATAGCATTTATCCTTGTGCTTACTCACTCTTATTTTTCTGTGGGAAAAAGAATTTGTTTTCCATTCCTTCCTTTTCCTTATTTTTCCATTCCTTCCCTTCCTCTCCTTTGGACTTTTAAACAGTAGGTTGTGCATACAGCACAGGTGCTCATGCAGCTGTGGCACTCTCAAACTACTGCCACTTGACTCTAGGTTACTTCTTAACTGCCAACTCATTTTTGCAATGTGCAAAACCAAAATCTTTTGAAACCTACTGATAGCCAAAGACCTCCCCTGTTTATAGGGAGAAGAGAATCTACATTTCTGGACAAGGAGGAGTTCTCTCAGGGGTGTTGTTACCATCAGTTCCTATGCAAACCATAATGAGTGGTTCTGGTAGTCTGGTGAAATAACTTTGCAGTTCTCATACCTGTTCATACTTGAAAAGGAGTACCTTGCAGCTCACTATGTGTTTTATCTGTGACTCCAAAGAGTCACATAATAGCCCCCATAATTTCATCAGCTAAGATTATAATGGAAAAAATAGTTAATATGTTTAGCAGGCTTCCTGAATCAAAGGCATCCTGGTCTGATAATAGATATCTTGGCACTGTTTCGCTTCTGTAGGAATGTTTGAAGAGTCCTAGTTCTGTTTCAGTGCATAATGAAACAGTATTGAGACCTTCAAAGCTGCCCTCAAACAGAATGGTTTCCTTCTGACAATTGGGAAATAACATGCCTGACACAGACCCCGTGTACAGTAAATGGGTTCAAGTGAACTAAAATTCAGAAAAAGTCATCCCCTTTACAATAAGTACACATGTTTCAGCACACAATACTATGATAGGACCTAGCTTGTATGGAAGTGAAATACTGAAAATACAACCTGGATTTAGTGATGGTATTTCAGATAGCTGTAAAGAATGCATTTATCAATGCATGAAGTGACTTTATCTGATAATAGGGTCAATTACTGGAAGTAGAGGGGAAAGGAGAAGCTAAGAAGAAATTTAAGAGTTTACATAGAGAAGAAGGAAGGCCTTTTAAGTATAAGCAGACAAACAAACCAAGAGAGTAATAGGAAGAGTCTGCAGTGGATATTAAAATCTATGTCCCTGTGATCTAAACTGAAAGGAAGCTGCAATGAAGAATATCTGTACACAAATATAGTAGTGGCTAAGAAATCTCAATGCGTTGAAGATTTATTCCTGCAACATTTGGTTCCTTTTGCTCTGGTTGATTTTTGACTGACAAAATGTTGTCAGGTTTTTTTTGATTTTGCACAAAAATGTTTTGGGAAATGAAAAGGTACTCCCATAACCAGGAGCAAAGATATAAGAAATACAATGAAGAGGAAGGCCAATTTCATGAGCAGGAGTGTTAGATTCATCTTCAAAACTAGGTTCCAAACCATACTCTGTTACCAACTTGCTAGGCTTTCCTTTGGAAAAAAGAGTTCAGAGCAAGGTTTTCTTATTTTTATTTTACTTTACACTGCCTGTGAAAAAGACTCATGTCCTTGCTGCTTAAACCCAAAGGGAATTCCTCAGTGCAAATTAACTGCAATGGGAGTTTGCATCTGTCACCTTCCTTTTCCACTTCAAGGTGAAAACACATACAACAAATGTCTTTTATGTCAGCCTTCCAGCCGCAGAAAGTTCGCTGGGAGATGACAAACACAAGAGCTAAAATACAACTTGTCTGTGACTAACCATGTAAATTCGTGTGCTGTAACGATGTCCCCGCTGTTTTCCCCAGCCGTCCTACAGAGATTGCATGGTGAAGAAGAAAATCTAGTTCTCTATGAATTTATCACTTACTTGCTTGTAACAAGTTCTATTAAGGACAATAATATTTCCTTTGTTCCATCCTTATCTATCTAGTCGATAAACTCACTGGGAGAGGGAAAGCAATGGAAGCAATGGAACAAGTTGCCCAGAGAATTTGGGGAGTATCCCTCCTTGGAGTTAATCAAAAGCCATCTGGATATGGTCCTGGGCAACCTGCTCTAAGTGGCCCTGCAGGAGCAGAGGATTGGACCAGATGACCTCCAGAGGTCCCCTCCAGCATATACCATTCTGTGATTCTGTGTAAAGTTTCCTTTTTCAAATATTCAAGGACAAGATGCTCAGAAACTATAATATATGCATAATTGATTAAAACCATGAAGAAGTTATAGTGGTTTATATTAGCTGATGATTTTGTCTTGAAAATCTTAAAGGACGGTTATTTTGCCCCTACACATATCCTGCTCCTGCTAAATCTCTTATCCCAAGGAGGTGTAGGGGATGCCTGCCCTGAAACAGATGTGAGAAGTACCACCATCGGTTCAGAAAAGCAACATGTTGAAAACCACATTCCCCAGGCTCTTGATGCATTTAATACCATCTTCTGCAGTCACCCTGCACCTCCTTATCTTGTTGCTTTCCATTAGATTCTGAAAAGTTAATAACACCGTCAAGACAGTCATGCAGTTTCTAGACAGTGTCAGTTCCTATGCCTTTCCCCTACCTTGTTTCACTTTTGGAGCAAGTGTACTGTCCATATACATTCGAGACTTAGATTAAACTCTCTATTAGAATCATTGTTTGGCCATGAACTGTGTTACCTGTAAGTGATTGAAACTTGTAGAAAGTTGTGGTTGTGAATACAGGAGAAAGCTAATGAATTGCAGCTTCTTCTAAATCCATAACAAACAATTGTGGAAAAGGAAGGCTCTCAGATAAGTTACTCTTACTGAGGAAAAAGCTCACATTCAGATTAGGCTTTGGCTTAAGCTATGGTTGGTGTTTGATTAGTGGAAATAAACAGTTTATCTAAAATGAGAAATGACCTTAATATTAACCTGAAGCTCAAACTAAATCCATTTTCACTTATGAAAAGATTTGGTTCGTATGTGCATTTGTCTTTTTGTTATTTATCCTTACATAAAAATACCAACAGAGCAAAATAACGGCTGTTCTCATCAGAATTTATTTCAAACAGCAGAGGAAATAGGAACTCTTAGAAATACCAAGAAGTGGTCAAAATTTCAAGGGATGACGCCAATACTATTTCAAATTGTGTTAAACAAAGGTGAAAGCTACTCAGTAAATGAATTTCCATTGCATTTTGGTTTATTGTAATAACATAAGTGACTTTCATGAGATTTTCTGTAGGGTTTGTTTACCAAGGTTTGACAAAATTGAATTTCTCTACAGGCATAATTCTGAACTCTTGGATGCTTATCTAAATTCAGTTAAGCACTCTGAGGTTAACTTGCAAATTCAACCCAAAACCCTCAAAAAAAAAAAAAAAAAAAAAAATTAAATTTTAAAAAAGGAAAACCTCC